>JAOVVA010000031.1:12771804-12795957 GCA_028565275.1 Leiocassis micropogon
CCCCCCCCATGAGAATTATAATCTGTAATTTCAGCCATAAAAAAAGGCACGTGCCCGAGAAGGGTTTAGTTATTACCTGGTTATAAGTCAACCAAAAAAAAATCCGGAAGGCAAAAACAAAACAAGATGACTGTTTTCCCAGTAACTGTGGTTTGTATTTACCTTGTCAATCCCAGCCCGGGTGGTTGTTGTTTGTGTTTTTATTCTCTCCGTGTTTTAATCCAACAGTGCAGGGCGGAATCCCGGTCTAAAGCACGCCGACTTCACCGACAGCGCATAATCTCCAGCACGCTCGTCTTCCTCTCCGTGAGATTACGCTGAGATTTTTTTTTTTTTTTTTTGCTTGTCTTAAACGCAGGGACACTGTCCCCTTTCCCCCTTTTTTTCTTTGTTCTGTAATCCAGTAAAATTGAAACTCATTCGCCTCCGCTAATCCCAGCCCAGCTCAACACCCGCATCCATTGGCTGGGATTTACATACAGGATTAAAGAGCCATCTGTGTGTGAGTGTGTGTGTGTGTGTGTGTGTGTGACTGAGTGTGTGTCTGTGATTAGGTAGGGGGTTGTATAGAGGGAATAAAAACATTATAATATTCTGTTTATATATATATATATTTATATATAAGAACTTATTTTTCTTTGCATTCTTAGAGTGCACTTGTACACATGAACATTTCTTAGAAAGAAAGAACTCTTAAAGGGCAAGATACAAAGAAATATCTAGTTGATCCTGTACAATACTATTAGACATATTATTCATTTTATTCCTGGTCAGCCCTGCAGTGAAGCCCTGGTGAGAGAATGCATGCCAGATTAGACACCAGGTTTTTGTTTGTATACATTCACAACTAGATGTTTTACAAGGGACAATTGTGTAGGATTTATTTTTATTTTTATTTTTTTAGGAAAACCAGTGAACCCAGATGAAATCTGCATGGACATGGAGTTTTGAAACTCCACACCGACTGTAACACAAGCTTAAAGTCATCCAACTGGGAATGCTCTGAAAAGCATTACCCCAGCTTCCAAAATCAAACGGAAATGTATATATGATAAATATATAAAATATATTGTAATTTTACACATTATAGATTTATACTGTATATATGTTTTTACTTTGATATATATATATATATATATATACACACATCTCTTTAGGAAGCCTGGATAACTATTGCTCAAAGCTACATTAAAAATACATTAATAATACTCTTGGTAAGCCAAACTGACAAGTTAACAATTCTTTTAAACGTCTATTGCAGTATTTGTGTATTTGCTAAAGAACATGGTGACGATTTCCTTATTTAGTGTAACAATTGTTCTTGGCTGATTCTGCCTACTGACTTAAAATAAAAAATAAATAAATAAAAAAAGTGGTGTCAGGTCTGGTTCTATTTGATTCTAGTTTCAAAGCCATTTTTTGTCTAAAATAAATAGAAAACTGACACATGCCATATAAGGGAAAAAAAACACCAATATTTTGGGCCACTTTGTATGTTTGAAAGATTTCAGATATCTGATCGTCCCCAGTCAAAATACGAAAATGTGTTGCA
This sequence comes from Leiocassis micropogon, assembly GCA_028565275.1. Classification (NCBI taxonomy): domain Eukaryota; kingdom Metazoa; phylum Chordata; class Actinopteri; order Siluriformes; family Bagridae; genus Leiocassis; species Leiocassis micropogon. The sequence continues at coordinate 12,773,357 of JAOVVA010000031.1, forward strand.
TTCTTCTTATATCACAGGATTTTTCTCAAACGTTTTACGAATAAATATACGTATAATGCTAATTCTAGTTGATGTCATAATTTTTACTTCAAATGAATTTGTGTGGACTGACCTTGGGTTTCTATACATCAACCACAATTTCGGATATCTATGCTTTCCTAATATATACTACTGTACGCATGTAACCCACAGGCTTCCACACTTGATACGATACAATTTCAGCATTTGATTGTACTAGTTGAATATGTCAACAATAGGATACAGTTTAATAGTTGACAATATCACAGAACAATACAATATGATTTGATTTAGTAGCATCCAACCAATAAGTGAAAACATCAAGTAAGAATCTGGAGTAGTCCGACTGCTCATTTACAAATGATAATACTCATCTTTTTATTTTAGAGCAAATTTATTCTTTTCTTGTTACATTCCAAAGTGTTTCCACCTACACTACAGCAATTTGTCATATGTTGCACTAACAAATATCCATCCCACAGAACGATGCCACTTCAGACCGCCACACTGTGGCACCGATTATTTATCGGCTACAACAGCACACCTTGTTGTGTTTTATTTTGATATCTACCATCAGCCAAAATATCAGCTATCGGGGCATTCCCAATAGAGAACATGGGAAAATTTATATACGAGAGTTACACATGTACATTAAACCAATTCACACCATAAAACCCAAATTATAAGCGGAGGAAATATTAGCCTGATTAGCCCAATATACCACTATTATACAATGTGCTTTTCCAGAACAGGAACAACTCTGTATAAAAGCCAAACATTTCTCATGGCCATTTCTCTATTTATATCTGAAAAATGAATTAATGATTTATAGCCATTAGGTTGAAGAATAAAGATGCTGCCTCCTACTGGCTCATGGAAGTCATCACTGCCATTTTTTTTAACACATCCTTTGTTTTAAAGCACAGCCAGATGTGCTGTGCATTAAAACAAAGGATGTGCTAAAAAAATAAAAAAATAAATTAAAGACATTAAGGGTGATAAGAACATCATGGATAACAGGTAACGTTGTTGCATTATTTAGCTATTACAGTATTACCGTGCACAACTCCAAGTTTCTTTAACCTGGGTTATAGTTTTCTTCTAGTGAAAGCAGAGTTCCTGTTTCCACTCCAAGGCTGAGCTCCAGCAACAATTAATGGCCACAATTATAATGTTGTATTAACTATAGAACTCAACATGCTTTTTTTAAAATCAATTTATACATTTACACAGTTAATTTCTGAAACAAGTTAGTTATATTCTTAAAAAAAAAAAAACATCTTAACCTTTTAGTTACAGTTAATGAAGTGGAGCATGTTTCTGTTATCATTACTTCTCATATACTTGATCAATTATGAGCCTCTATTTTCTCTTCCATTTTCAACCAACAACAAAAAACTGTTATAAAATTCTCACACTAGAGACTCCTTCCATAGATAAAAAACCTTTTATGCTTATGTCTAGGATTACACATTCTGGCCTGTGATTTGCCAGAATCAACACCCCAACAATGACATTACCCCAATGAGACAGTTTTTTTTTTTTTACTGATTGACCTGAGGCAGGGGTGTGTTATGCATTGGTGTCCATCTTAGTTGGGACCATGGCCTGGGGTGAGCATTGAGAATAGCCTAAACTTAACCAAAATCCTAAACCCTAACCTTAACACCATCTCCTAAAACTTAACCCTTAATCCCCACTCTAAATTCCAAACCTAAACCTGACCCCTAACCCTAAACCAATCCCTAAAACCTAACCCTGACCACTAAAACCTAACCACCAACCCTAACCCCAATCCCTACAACCTAACCCTAACCACTAACCCCAATCCCAAAAATCTTAACCTTTAACATAACCCCTAACCCCAATACATAAAACTGAACACTAATCCCAAAACTCTAACTCTTAGACCAGTTGTAGAAGTTTGTATATAACCAGCGGTGATTAAAACCTTTGTTTTGCTGAGATAGAAATAAAAAGGTTAGAGGGAATAATCACTTGTCAATGTCAATCCAGTTAACATATCGCTATACATATTACATAATCTATTTGCTGCAAAAGAAATGGAATAAAACAATAAAGAATGGAAAAAAAACCCAACACATTCTGTTTTATTTCTGTTTAATGATTGAATCCCGGGGACAGTTTACAGCTAGAGCCAAGGGAGTAAATCGCTTTATTGTGACAGCATAAAAGAACATTCCAGTCCAACAACTTGAAATTTCAACTTTTTTTTTTTTTTTGCAAAACATGGGGCCAGCCCTATCGTTTTTATCCGTTCTTTCCGATATGAAATCCCTTAATCGTTATCCCGAAATATTCAATCGGAGAAAGACTGAAACCGTTTTTGGGCTAATTATTGTAACAGGGTGGATATCATTTCTTAAACAGACCTGTTAGCATTCAAATTGTAATGTGCTCGTGTGTAGAAAATCGTGGAATCGTGCATCATCATTATTATCGCTGAATTAGATGACGTACGTTCATAAAGGCAGAAATTTGTTTCGACTTAGCAGGTCGGCGATTACGGTGGAAACTGTATCATGACACATAAATATACAGCATAAACACAGTACTAGGCTGAATAATATGTCTGAGCGTCTGATTCCTCAAGTCTTTTACAGGAATACAGTGGTGAAGTCCCATTCATCGGAAACGCTGGAATCCCTAACATGGTGCACTATTTACTGGATTATAGAGGATGGATACTGGTTGGTGGCTGAACACTGTGGCATTCGTACAGTACATGAGGGGGAAAAAAACAAAAACGAGAACAAGAACAAGGCCGAATGGAAACATCTTGACTGTCTCCTTGACTCAGACATTCAACTACAGAGGCTATGGGAGAGTAGCGAGTCTTTCAAGGCAAAAATCGAGAAGAACTGCTCCATCTAACTCCAATAGCATAAAAGGCAAATAAATTAACGTAAAAACCGAGGCCAAAAAGCTTTACTAAACTGCATCCTGGCCGATCAGACTACAGCACTTCACTCCATGGATGTCTCGAGCATGAAGGCAGCTGCGTTTTCTTCGCTTCTCTCGGATTAATTGTCCGTACTGGAGGTAGTGTACAAGGTGGATCAGCGGTCCGAGTCTAAAACCATCACCGCAACGTACCGCTTCAAAGATAATGCTCTGTTTGTTCGCTTTTTAGTTTTGTTTTGTTTTTTTAAATAGCATCTCACACTGTTTTACATACACATTTGCTAAGTGGTTGCGGGTTTTGTTCGTCGGCTTGTTGCGAGCTGTAAAAACAAATGCAAAGCAGTCCAATGAGACGTTGATCCGAGGTCTCTTTTTTTTTTTCTTCTCTTTTTTTCAGCGTACCTCCAGGATTTTTCCCTAAATGGTTGAGCATTGCTTCAACGACTCCGATCATCAGTGTTGTCCCTAAACAGACAGACGAATACAAAGTATACATGAGTTTTAGAGTTAGTAGAAGGCAAAATTAGAAAAGAAATCATGTACAAAATAGAAGAGATGGTGTTAGCATGAACCTCTTCCGTAAAGGCAGCGTCTTCTTGATGGATCCCGTTTGCAGAATTCGTGCTGCTGTATACCTGTGAAAAGATCAAAGGACAAAGCCTTTCGTTTAAAGGACCCTTTAATTTGAAGTGCAAGTATGAGTATCCTGTTTGCATATTTAGGATTTAAAAATCACACCGCGTCCCGGATTTGTTCCACTTGTGCAGCATTACCTGGCTCTTATCGGGTCGCGTGCGCATGGCTTGCACCAGCTGGTCCACCTCCTGGTTGTGTTCCAGCGCGTTCCTCAAGGCCTCCTCGGTGCTCAAGAGTCGCTGGCGTAGGCGCGCCACTTCCGCGTCGGTCCCTGACGCCTCCATCATAGAGAAGCGACGATGCTCAGGTGACGACCTCTCGCGCCCCTGAGGTTGTGGGAGAGAAAATCCTGGTATTATTACTAGTCCTACATGTCTATGTCTAATTTCTGATCAAAGTCTGATCCCCAAGTTTGTGACACAGATGATCCCGAACAAAAATTTTGTAATTTAAGCTCTGAAAGTCGGTCGTCTTTTAAGATGGTAGGATTTTGAGGTCATGCATTTAGCAAACATAGATTGCACATACATTATTCAAAGAGTAAGTAGCCAAGATGACGTTTAACTGATATGTACGATATTTATTGTAGTGATAATATATCTTCTCATCACATGACAAGTGGGTTTTAAATTAAACAATTACTTGATTAGTTTTTGAGCATAGCTCTGGTGGGTAATCAAACAAACAGCTTATACAGTGGACAGATATGACGTCAAGAGATGACTTGAACAGCAGCTCCACTGTGGATGCACTGCTTAAAAATGTGGTAGACTTGATTTTTTTTTCTTCCAGAAATTATCTTGTATTTTTTTAAAATAAGAGTAAAATGTTGATGATCTTACTTCTGGAATGGACAGAGACCGAAAGTACATCTGAATATATTTTTCCATTTTCTTTCATTGAAACCAGTTGAATGAAATCTATCAGAAACACTGATCACTAGTGATAGTAAGAGAACGTATCAAAAGGTGTGTGACATATGTGCAAGATTCTACCGAGATCTACATCTATGTCACAGAAAATCTAAAGTATTGCAGATTTAGGATATAGAATTTAGTTACCTTTTCTGGACATATACACTGATCAGCCAAAACGTGAAGTCCACCTGTGTAATATTGAGTAGGTCCCTCTTTGCCACCAAATCAGTGATGAACTGTGTGTTCCGACACCTTTCTATCACAACAAGAATTAACCTTTTCCTTAATTTGATCTACACGACCCGGCCTTCACTCCCCATGTGCATAAGTGAGCTTTGGCTATAAATGACCCTGTCGCCAGTTCACCGGTTTTCCTGCTTTTTATCTGCAGACCAGGAAGCTGCAGTTTTGCAGTTGCTCTGACCCTGTTCTCTAGCCACTACAATTTAGCCCTTCTCACAGTAACTACATTTTCAATATCTCCTTACAATGGCGGCTGCAAGTGGGTGGGATATACAGTGTTAGGCAGCAAGTGAACCTTTTTTCCTGAAGTTGATGCGTTTGAAGCAGAAAAAAATGAGCACGCGTGAGGATTTGAGTGACTTTGAGAAGGGACAAATTATGCTGGCTAGACGACTGGGTCAGAACAACTCCAAAACTGCAGCTCTTGTGGGATGGTCCCGGTCTGCAGTGGTCAGGACACACCAAAAGTGATCCAAGGAAGGAAAACCGGTGGACTGGTGAAAGTGTCATGGGTGGCCAAGGCTCACTGATGCACATGGGGAGTGAAGGCTGGCTTGTGTAGTCTGATCCAGTAGAAGCACAATATAAGTGTAGATCAAATTGATGAAAAGGTTGATGCTGCATGTGATGCACTGTGTATAAGAACCTACTCAATATTAGGCGGGTGGTCATAACGTTATGGCTGATCAATGTATACTGTAAATTACTAATGATTATTGATCATTAGATTCGATTAGTCTCTAGATCAGTCTGACCAAGATGTTTTCTATGTATGGTATCTCTCAAACTAATTAGGCTTCTACTGTCACAATTTATCACCGGAATTTATCTAACACCCTCTAGTGCCTCTTGTTCAAACACTCAAACGCTACTTTTTAAAAAAAACTATAGCACAATTCCGTTTCTATCAGAGAAGCCAAAGTAATAAAGCACATCCAGTTAGAGTATTCTCGAAAGCCAAGAGGTCTTTGACCTGCCCAGATGATGTAAATCAAAATAGTGGACCATATGGAGGCTCACCAGAAGCAGCAGTTTCTCCCTCAGGGTCTTGATGTCATCCTGCAGCTTCTGTTCCTTCACCCTCCACTCGGCCTTGTGCAGCTCGCGGCTCAGGTCGCGGTCCATTCCGGCCGAGTGGCGCGGCGAGTCCAGCAGCAAGACGCGTAGCTCGTTCAGACTCCTAACGCAAACGTGGAAATAAACACATAATTCAGGACAGTGAAAATGGATCATGAACAAAATAAGATCTCACGTTCTCAATTTTAATTTTATTTAATGTATATCATTTACCTACTGAAACTGAAAGCTATATCATGTAAAAAAAAACGTTCAATCATATTTAGTCACTGATGGTACAGTATGAGCTTTTTATAGTCCTGAACTCCACAAAACCCTCAAACAGCACTGTTATAACCCCTTCAACTTAAACAACCAGTTTAGATCGTTTTCATTTATTGGGGCTATATATCTGTTTAAGACACTGTTTTAAAATGTAAATAACCACTAAAAGCACAGGTGGCGTTTCGAGCCAGGATATAAGCATCGATCGGAAAGGCTGAATAACACTTAAGGAGGAGTTTTAATTAGACGGATTGTCCTCATTAACCCAAATGGTTCGTAAGTGGATTAAATGGGGAAATGAGAAGAATTCATGGGTGCACTCTGGGACAGCGAGTGACAGCCAGCAGATTTCAGTGAAGATGAAGAAGTAAGAAGTTCGAACAGCGATTGGTTACAGGTCTCTGTTGTGTACAAATAAAGAAATATATATATATAGAGAGAGAGTAGACGTTTTGATCTAAAGTTTACTTCATAAAACAAGATAAAAAATAAGCAACTTAAATCAGTCGCCAGATGGACCGGGGTTTAAATCATCAGCGGCTCTAATACCTCTTTCAGAAACCTTGCTACCATCCCTTACCTCTCTTTCTTTAGAAGCTCCTGGCTAATGATTACCAGCTGGCCTGATGCATCATGGGATTTCTTGGTGATGGCCTCTAGCTCTGCCTCCATACGCATTTTGTCTCTGAGGAGGCCGTCCACCTTTTTCTCCCCCACACGGATTTTAGTCTCCATGGCTACAAGCAAATAATATTGAAAAAAATAATACATTTTTGCACACAAATATTTCGTTCAAATGCCTTTAGATCTGATAAAGGTATGAAATGTGGTGGCCAATTCATGTGTGAAATTGTTCCTCGTTCCTCCAATTTACAATTTTAACCCCTGGGATATGCTTGTGATCACTGTGATAATCTGGTCATTCAGTACATTCAGGTCGCCAGCTGACTTCATTTTACATAACGTTGCTCAGTCTAGACCTGACCAACTGAAGCAACCCCAGATCATAACACTGCCTCCAGAGGCTTGTACAATGGACACCATGCATGATGGGTCCATCGCTTCATGCACTTCCCTTCTCACCCATCGGTCTGGAATAGGGTCAATCTGGACTCATCAGGCCACATGACCTTTTTCCATCACTCCAAAGTCCAATCTTTTTGCTCCCTAGCAAACTCAAGTGTTTTTTTTTTATTACCCTGAATAGTCTTATTTTACCCTGAAAAGTTTTCTTATGGGGACACAGATGTTTAGTTACCACATTGACTAAACATGTTGGAAATACTCTTGTTTTTTGGCCAGATTCCTTCAACAAAGTTCAGCATCTTAACCAAATTCCAGTAATTTCAGGATTCTCCCTAGTTGTTTTCTTTGCTTGGTACAGGCCATTAATTTGACCCTCCTGAAACAGCTAATTCTTTTGCCCAGATGGTGTACTTTAGCTGTTTAACAGTGCACTGGTCAATAATGTTATTTTCCTTACACACTACAAATAGTGTGTAAATGTCAAAAAAATATTGCTGACCCTTTGCAACCTAACGATCCAACCGCTCAGAAACATGGAGAAGTAACATGCTTATTGTGCAAAATAAGCAGATACAAGGAAAAACCTGGTGTCACATCGCAGACCAAAGAATGACGCGTCACATGGTCCACTGCCTCTTTCTAGCTTCCCCATACGATTAATCAAAACCAGCTCTTCTGAATCATCGCATTCTCCATAAACAACCCAGGCGTTCACTGAATCTTTGCAAAGTCTTGCTCCTAGCATTCCACAAAGAAAGAAGTATCCCCCTGACCCCCCCCCCCCCCACACACACTGTTTCCCAATAGAAACATTTCCACAATACAGCTGAGATTTCACTGTAGGAAATGAATCCAGACGAAGAACGTGTTCATTACCCGTTATCTGTGTTTTGAGGTCATCTACTTGTGTATTAAGAGTGGAAACTTCTTTTTCCCTTTTTGCCAGTTTCTCCAAAGTTTCTGTGGAAATGTAAAACCATTAATCAAAGTCACAATCATTATCACTCCGAAAAAGTTGCCCACTTTAGAATTATTTAGTCCATAAGTGACAGCAGGAAGAAAAACAAAACGCCAAAAAATGAAGACAAAAAATGAACCAGTTTACATACCTTCCATATTCTGCTTTAACTTAATCTTCTCTTCAGAGCTGTCATTATTTTCTATCATCTGAGGAAAAATAACAATGCAGACACCATCAAAGTTTTCACATCAAAAACCTCAAACTTTTAATTTACAATCCAAAAACTCACATTGACGTCTTGGCCGATATGATCAGAATCGACAGCCTGTAGTCGATTCTCGCTAACCCTCAGCTTCTCTTGCAGATCACGGATCTCAGCTCGGCTTTGTGCTTCAGCGTTCTGCAGAGCCTCATAGTCGGCCATCTTCTTCTCTGCCAACTCTAGCCTCTCTTTTAATCCGGTGACCTTCAGCTCGGCCTCCTGAAGCTTCTCCACGGACTCGTTGAGTTCCTGGTTGTTCCTGGGGTTCTCCTCGCTCTCCTCTAGCTTATCTTGCAATTCTTGAACCTTGACCCGAAGCTCCTCACGTTCCTTGGCCAGCACGGCCACTTCAATCTCATGCTTGGCCTTGAGGTTCTCCACCTCCAGCTGTTGCTCCATCCTCATGCTCTCTACAGTAGCTCTCACTTCAGGTGTGGGACCAACTCCGTCTCCTCCGCTGGTCTCAGAAGCTTTGGAATCGTTGATCAGTGAGGATTTGAGCTCTTCCAGGGCACGTTGGTGGTCCCCAACCAGAGCGTCCAGCTTGGCCTTCCAGCTATCCATCATCTCCATGTTTTCACGCGTGGCCTGCTGAAGCCGTTGGCGGAGTTTTGTGATCTCAGAGGCCTGCCTCTCTGTGGTGGCCTTGACGCGTTCAGTTTCTTGGCGGCTGGCGGCCAGCATGGCCTCATAATTTTCTCGTAATTGGCTGCTTTCCTCACGGCGTGCAGATTCAAAGCGTTCACGGAGAACGAGAGCCTCAGAGCTGGAAATCACATCTCCATCTTCCACTCCGGAAGACGAGGCTCTCTGCAGGCGTGCCTGGAGTTCATCCACCTCAGCTTTGCGCAGGGTTAATTCCTCCTCTAGCTGCATCACCCGGCTCTTCTCCTCAACCGTGGTTTGCTGGTAGACAAAAAAGAGATTTTTATACCCTGTTCTTCTTGTGATTGTGGTCAAGCCTTTAGTTCCTGCTTTGCATGGGTTTGATTTAAGAGCAGAACATTTTAATGTTGAGAATTGTCAAAACTCACAGTAACTATGGTAAGATAAAATGTTGGAATAAAGCCAAACCAACGGAAATCACAATTCATCTTCATACTTTATACTTGACCAAGTTTTGAAAATGTTCTGCCAAGTCGCCCACAAAAGCAGAACCTTCGGCGTTCTCTAATGCATCGTCAGCGTCACTTTGCACGTGCACAATTTCAATTCAACTGACGCTTTTTTCAGCCAAATAAAAAGTCCAATTCAAAAGCATCCTTTTACACACGCTTTATGTTCTATGAAAAGCATAGAAAAGGCAACCTACGAGAGGAAAGGAGACAAACCCAAGCAAGCCAAGTCATTCTGCGTTCCTAGAAGCAGCCAAGCAAATGTGAGATGATGCATTCCAGACACACACACACACACATCTAAAGAGCTGTGAAAGAAGAACCAGTTGAAGTATCCCGGGTTTTGAAAGAGGAGACCTAGTGTTAGTCTTGACAGAGATTTACAGAGACTGTCCCTTGCATTTCTCATGAAATCACTGAAGATACATGCCGCCATCAGACAGCATCGGAAAACGTTCGGAGATGCAATCCCAGAAGAGGGAAGAGGAAAACAGAAAGCGAAGGATCACACCACTCTTCTTAGAGCTCACTGCTGATTTAGGAAAATGTTTAGAAAGTTTGGACTACACACGGGATTAGCGGTTTTCTTTCACCTTGATACTCTTACCCAACCTCATGGGTGTTGCCTGATGGCGCCTTCTGCCCTGTTAATAAACAGCAAAGCTTAAATTGGAAATTTGGGTCAGTGCATGCGACACTTCCCCTAGTTCAACGAACACAAAACAACATGTTCCATTTAAATTTTGAAAAGCTTCCCACACATTGGTTTTAAGGAAGATTTATTGTGTCAATAGAAAAACTAAACTGAATGTCAGCAATCAGACTCTATACATATCCGACAAAATAATGATAAAGAAAACATGTCTTAGTAATATGTTTAGCTGCCGAATGTCACCAGAACAACCTGGCATTGATTCTGCTCTTCTCTGGACCTGGGCTGGAGAGATGAGGACCGTTCTTCCAAAAGATCTTCTCAGATTTTGTCTTTTAATAATGGTGGTGGCAAGTATGTCACTATAAACTCAGAACTGGTTCGAGATCTGGTCTGTGCGAAGGCCAGTTTATATGATTTACATTAGGGATGTTAATGATTAATCTTGAATCGATAAATTACAACTCAAAAAGTAACCAATTACGCAATATTTGTTGTGCATTATGTTTCTCCATAGCTCACATATCACAGCATAGGCAAGGAGCAATATCGGAGATTGTATTTCTGTCATCCTAAATTTTAAATGTTGACGGAGAGACGAGAGAAGTATTTCGACAGCATGTTTTTTCTTTTTTTAAACTAAGACTGTTTACAGAAAATCGAGGGAAAATTAGCACCTTATTTTCATTGATTATATACAAATAACTGATCATTGATTAATAATGTGTTCAACTAACAGTTAAAAAATTGTGCGAAATTTGCGAGATTTACTACTTAATTAATTTTGATCATCAATTCACAGAATAACGGTTATCAATCAGTAGAACTTCGTATTGATTTGCACTGATGTTTTGTTGTAAGTAGACAAATAGAGCTAAACCCTGCCAAGAAAATACAATAATACTCTCCAAAGATAACAGTGCCATATGTATACAGTACAGATTGTATTATGTCATGTAAAGGCAAAGCAATCAGCATTTCAATTGTTTCAATTTCCAGTCAATATTTTATTAAAATGTTTTGGTGCAGACAGATTTTATATTTTATTATATTTATATTCTGACTAACTTATCTAACATTATTGAAATGTATATAATGTGTTGCTCCTTTGAGCATAAACTTTGCCACCTTTCTTTTATAATATATAGGACTGCTGTAATATTGGACCCTAGGGTGCAGTTTTCATACCAGAAAATATGAAATTGATCACCATATGGTCCTTTTTTTACACATTCACCAACAAAGAACCTGCAAAACAGTCAGCTAGCTAGCATTACCAATTTTTGAGTTAATTTTGTTCATTCCTCTATACTGCTTATCCGGTGGGTCATGGGGGCCTGGAGCCTATCCCAGGAGACAACACCAGGGCACCATAGACAAGGTGCCAAGCCATCACAGCACATATGCATACACACTACAAATAATTTGGGGACGCCAATTAACCTACTCTGCATGTCTATGGATGTAGGAGAAAAACAGAGTACCTGGAGAACACCCGCCAAGCATGGCGAGAACATGGAACACAGACCCGTGGTGGGAATCGAACACTCGATCCTGGAGGTGCAAGACCTAACCACTACACCACCATGCTGCCTTTTATATCGTACGTCTAAATTAATTCTAAATCCTTTAATTCTATAATTTTTTTTCATCAATTTAAGAAAACTGTTACTTACCTTATCAACCATTTCTGTTTCTCTTTATTATCATAAGGAAAGCGTTAGAATGACAACCTGTGTGTGATTTTAGAATCAGACCATTGGAAAGAATGAACGGTACAACTGAGGGCAATGAACCAAACTTTGTACCTGAGAATGGTACAACGTTGTATTATCACTGGGTGATACGTCATGACGTACCCTGACTTATCTATGATTTCTCTGCTCTTGAGAGACATTTTCAGGTTTTGTGAAGACCCTCACAAAAGAGACTCTCTCTCTTCTTAGCCAACTTTCTGACTGAAACCCCTCTGAGGAACCATTCATGAATGCAATAGTTTTATCCCAAAAATCACATTACTGACATTCTAGGCTAGAGATCTCGGCCATGACAAGTGGAATTATAGTTCAGACACACTCCTAACCAGGTGGGATCGAAAGGATTATAATATACAGAGTATAAAAAGGTCCTAAAGACAGAAAATGGAGTTTAGAATGGCCCTGGATGTCAGTGATGGAACTGCACCGCATGGACAGCTAGGGGTTGAAAGGTCTCCAAGATAAATGTCCTTCTTACTGTAGAACTATGGGAAAATACAGCAGAAAAATCAAATCAGGTCCAATATACGGATTGGTCGCTTAACATATCTGAAGTGAATGAAATGACGAGGATAGTCGATGAGACTGATAGAACGCTCTAGATGCAAAGTAAATGATGGAGACCTTGATGTGCTCGATGTGAGCGAGAAGCTCAGGCCAGGCTGGTGCATCACAGAACCAAGAAAAAAAGCAGAACCAAAAGCAGATAAGGAAGGGGAGATGGCTACAAGCAGGTGCGACATCTACTCTCGCTGCGTGTTTACCATCTTTTCCTCTAACTCTTTCTGAAGCTTCTCTGCTTTGGACTTTTCCAAACGCAGATTCCGCTCGAGCTGCCGAATACGGGCATGCTCCAGTTTGGTCTGAGTCTATGGAAAGATAGAAAGAAAAAACAAAAAGAAAGAACAAGAGAAGAAAGAGGGAAAAAAAGAGAGAGAAAGGAGAAACACACAAAGCAGGACAGAAAGTAGAAGAAGAAGAAGAAGAAGAAGAGAATTTTGACTTTATGAAAAGATATCCTTTCACAAAGCTTAAGGAGAGGAAACAAGTGAAGGGAAGCAGGAGGATACAAAGAACAGATGTCAAGTGGCTTGCAAAAGTATTCACACCTTTGTATTTTTTGTTCTTTGCTGTAACATCCAAGACGACACCGTATTCTAGAAGAATTATTAATTTTTCTCATGTTTACTGGACATGTTTGTCCAAACAGAACGAACAGCTTTCGGGAAGTTAATTGTACATGTTTTTTCCCCTTTATATTCTAACAAACATGTTATATTAGTCGACTTAGTAGGAGTTAGTAATAGTGCACTGTGTGTACAGTATAGTGAATACTTCTGTGCGATTTTTAATTTTTTTTTTAATTCCACATAATTAGTGCGGTGAAATACCTCTAGATCCCCTTTAGTGATGGATTCCTCCTCCACCCTGAACTGAAGGTCCTCGACTTTCCTGTTTTAGCACAGAACAACCACTAGGAGTCAGGAAAGCATCTCATTTGGAGAATAAAGCATCACACAACAAACAAAAGGTACGACATACAAAAGGTTGTACCTTTTCTCTTCTTCAAGCTGATTGGCCAGTTCCATTTTGTCTCTCTGCGCATTGGCCAACAGGGTGCGTACTTGCTGCAGGTTGCTCTCCGCCTCTGCTGCATACTGCACAGGGTGGGAAAGAGGATGATAACTGGGGAAATACTCTACTGTAAAGCTGTAAACCAAAGGCTAATCTTCGATTAAGAGCAGCTAACTGCAATATAACAGACAACGTTATAGTTTTATAGGACTGAGATGAACCTGCAGGTGCTGGCCTTTGAGCGTGTTCAGTTCCTTCTCCACCTCACAGATGTGGCTGGTGGCCTTGGCCACTTCGGCTCGCTCCAGGTCGCGCTCGGCCAGGAGCTGTTCGATGTGCTGTTGCTTTTCTTTCAGAGCTTCCTGCAGCGCGGTGGTGCCGGAGATCTTGCGCGCATAACGGGACGACGTCTCCGTCAACTGTGAGTGAGGGGGGGGTGATATAATTAGTCACATAACCAAATGAGTAATGAGAGTCACAGGCTTAATACCTCGACATGCGAATGCCCTGCCTTAAAAACATCTTGCCTTAGGAACAGAAAGTTTGCAAGGAATTTGCCTTTTCCAGCATACGAGTTTCAGAACTGAGCCGAACAAAAAGAGTTTTTTGGCGTTTTGCGCAAGAAGTAAGTATGGTGAAGAAAACGGAGCGACTTTCAGTTTGGTTTTTATAGCAGCCGGTGCCAAGAGGAATAATAAATTAAGGTTAAGTGAGGCTTAATGCTTATTTATTTCATATTTTACTTAACTATGTCTTTTCTAAATGCTATGTCTTTGATTGTTTTTTCTTGCGAAAATATAATTATAGTGTTGGAAATTGGTAATATTGGTAATATTTTTGCGTGGCTGGAAGAGATTATCTGCATTTACATTATTTCCTATGGGAAATGTGTTTTGCAATACGGTTTTTCCCCTTAGGAGCTCGCCTCCGGAACAGATTGCCAAGATACCTCGTACTAAAGTATACCTTAAGTTTATTCCCTATTCAAGTAATTCTGATCTTCACTTGTGGATTTCTAAACAGACAATCTGTCCCATCCGGCTTTGCAAATTAATGCTACCAACTGCCATCTCTCTCCCACTTCCCCTAAAGGATTGAATAGTTGAAGTATCACTTAATATATATCTTTTTAACTCCTGCAACAAACCAGCCCCCCCGTCTCCCTCACCAGGCCAGTGCGACTGGGCCTGCCGCCAACGCTGGAGGCCACGGAGCTGACAGAGCTGATGGACGAGCTGCTGGGGCTGTGAGCCAGTGACGACACTCCCATGGCCACGCGTTTGCTCTTCTTGGCCTTAGCCGGACTTGTGGATGGGAAGCCGATGCGGATCACCTTGTGGATGGGGGCAAACAGGCCGAATTTGGGTGGGCACTGAAAGTACCTGAACACAGATGGAACAAAAAGTCAACAAAAGTGAAGAAGTAGGTCTCCAAGGTCTAGCTGGGTACTCTAAGTGGATCGGAATGCTGGACATGAGACAATACAATACTAAAAATAAACTAAGTTATTATTAAGAACTCAGGGCAATATAGAATTCTCCATTCGGACTGGTCAGAAGTTGGTGAGTTTTCTATACGAGTAGGTGTGACAGCATTTCCGTGGGAATAGAAAGAAAATATTTTAGCTCTACTTTAGCACAGAGAACAAACTGCACTTAGTAATTTGTGTGTAATTGTAGTCATGAAAAAGCCAGATGCACACAGTGATGTAATTCAATTATTTACCCAGCTTCTTCAAGCCACAGAGTCATGCAGACATTATTTTGGACATAATTTCCTACCATCTGTGAACACATCAGTTTTTTTCTACTCTACTTCCTTTAGTCATATGTAGACATACACATCATACACCTGAGGTTTATGTTTTATTACACTTAAATTTTAGAATATAGATAATCATTTTTATAAATACTTTTTATAAAAAAATTTTTTTAAAAACCTTGACTGGCTGGCAGTGTGTGTGGAATGTAATACAAGGTAGCAAGCTATTTGTTTTTCTGTGTAAGATGTGTTTGGTTTCAGCCCAGTGTATCATTATGTGGGTGGAGTAAGATTCGTGACCCAGACCTTGTCCCAGCCACAGCTCCGTCGTTCTTCCCTAGAGGCTCATCCAGCTCCACTCCGCACCACTCGCCTTTGGCAAAGTCTGTCTCGCCGACGTAGCGCACCACGCCAGTCTTCGTGCCGCCCACCTGAGGAGAGAATAAAGGTGCTTGAGAAGTCAGGGTTGGCACAATGTTATAAATATCAAGACTAGCAAGAATTTATCTGCTGCATTATTATTGCATCTTTTTTAGCATGTATTGCTAAAGAATAATGTGGTGTCAAAATTATATTAATTGTCCACGGTGAAGTAACATCACGTTTTGCCTGGTATTATATAAAGTACATTAATAATGAAGAAGGTTATGACCTAAATTAAGAAACATTATTTAGAAAATATTGTATTTAAACAATGAATATCTTTCGAATTCAGACAGGACTTAACAGAGAGCCTTGTGGCACTTTGTACTGATGATAACTGCTGCTGCTGGAAATGTTAAATAAAAGGACAAATTATGAATTACAAATCAATGCAGGACTTTACCTACAACCTTGAAGATTGTTTTTTTATTTTATGAACGTGTCACTCATTAGTTCTCAGTGTAACTAATAAAGAAAGGAAGAAAATTAATATGGAACAGGCATTAACATCTAGCCTTGTGGTATTTAAATCAAGTAGTCTTGAATATGTATTATCATTTCGATGAATATGGCTTACACCTCATGAAAATCTAGTATCTTAAAAAAAAAACCTGGATAAAATACAGTTCACCAACACCAGCAGATGACATGTCACCCATTTCATCACTAACTGTTGCCATGCCATGGCAATATTGGACTACTGAGCAACGGTTCAATTTTTCTCCTTAGCCTAGGTAAGAAACTTCTGATGTTGTCTCTGGTTCAGGAGTGGCTTAATACCGTCAATGCAACAATTGTAGGCCATTTCCTGAAGATGTCTTAGTGTGGTGGCTATTGATGCACTCACTCCAGCCTCACTTCACTCCTTTTTCCTTCCAGTCAACCTTCCATGAATATGCTTTGACACAACACAGCCAGCCCTTTCAGCGATAACCTCCTGTGGCTTAACCTCCTTGTGAAAGAAGTCATTGATCATCTTCTGGACATGTGGAAGTGAAGTGTGCTTACATGACAGGTGTGTGTGTGTGTGTGTACTAATCTAGACCAAGATATATTTTGTTTCCTTGAGCTTTAAGCTGTAGTTCTCTAAATTCTTCAGGTATTTCACTTTACGTGCAATGAATCTAGAATATGAATTTCACATTGACATTTTTAAAACACACACATATACGATCATACAATACTTGCCTTACGAGCACACAAAGAAATGGAGTAATGATGAGTATGAAGATTAACATCAGTCCATCCTGAAAGAACGCAAGTATGTGTCAAACTTAGGGAAGGAATTCAGGATGGCATTTGCATGCCTGCAAGTCGACATTAGCATGCGCTCAATCAAAGATCGAATTGGGCACGGGCCCGATCCGCCCTACATGCATCCAGGAATTGTGAGCAAAAATGGGATAGCTAGAAAATTCCCATCTATGTGCAGAAGCATGACGCACGACCCCCAGCCCCCAAAAAAGACAAGGACCACCTTGAAGCAGTTTGACAACAGTTCTGGTTGCATGCAGATCGTACGAATTGCTTCATTGCTAAATGGCTTGCATCACTTCAAACCCGGGAATGTGGTCTGGAGAAGCGTAATTCTGGGAGTGTGGAGTAACAACAAGTAATCTGAGATCTGCCCTGACCTCGCTGACTGAAACCAACCATGTACTTGCAAACTGCTGGGCATCAGCCCTGAGCCACAAGCTTCTATTTTTGAGAGTACCATCTTCCATTGTTTTCTCTACATACAGTACATTTGTCCCCAATCGAGGGTGTTTTGCCATGATATGCCATGAGAAATTCTTCTGTATGTCTGAAAATCAATTTGTTCAACCTTTTGTTGTAACGTTTAAATGTTTAACAGGAATTTATCCACTGTATCTGTAGCATATGAGCAACAATTAAATTCCATCACTATCACACTGTCCTTAAAAAAATGAACTTTCATGGCATTTACCCAAACCAAATTAAGGAGATAAGAAAATTATAGGATTGTTTGGGTTATTTTTGGCCATGTTAGGAGTGACAGCAGTTTGCCATTTCATTAGAACAATAGCAGTGCATTGACATTCCTTGCCTTGAAAAATGGAGATTACTGACGTATGATTGATGCTGCATTCGACTAGAGGGCGTAACTCATGATTCCCGACCTCTGACCAGGAGGTTATGCACGCTCCTCACTTTAAATGACTTACACTTTATTTGACTTCAATCAATCAATGTACAGACACATTCGCTTGCTGAAAAAAAAATCTATACATGAATAGTTTGCCAGCAAAATGAGATAAATCCCATTTTTCACTCATTTGGCAAATGATTGTCCTTAGGCACACATGGATGTCTATAACAAAACAGTTCTGTTGAAAATTGGCATATAGTCTTCTTTAAGAAGCTTTAAACTATCACTAGCACTCGTTTTGCTTCATTTAGGGAAATTGTAACTACATTTCCCGTAAGCAAAATAGGCAGAAAGATAACGCTACAGCGTTCAGGACACACATGATCATGTAGTGTTCACTAAAACATGAGATATACGTGTTATGAGTTTGGGAAGCTGTTGGATTTGGTACACCTGGTTATGTCTGATACGCCCCGCTCCTTAACAGGGATCACAGACATACACCATCAGTCAAAAGTTTGAACACAGCTTCTAATTCCATGGTTTTTCCTGATTTTTATTTCTTTCTACATTGTAAAAGAATGCTGATGGCATCCAAAATACACCTATAATCTCCTTTGAATAGTTGATATTGAGTCGTGTCTGCTACTTATGCTCTGTAAATCCTTCATAACGGTTCTAATCTGAGGTGCTGTTTGTTAATTGGTGATTTCTGAGACTGGTAACTCTAAATGAACTTCTCTGCCGTAGAGGCAAGTTTTGGTCTTGCTTTTCTGGGGTGGTCTGCATGAGAGCCAGTTTCATTATAGCGCTTGATTTTACAAATGCACTTGACAATACTCGTCAAGCAAGAACTGTTCCAGAACAGTTAATTTCTTAAAATAGCAACTTACTGTGGTTGTTGCTTAATAACTTAATTTCATATGTTATTTCATAGTTTTGAAAAAAAAAATCCAGTACTGTTTTAGAAGGTAGAAAATAAATCCAAACCTGTGTCCAAACATTTGACTTATACGATGTACCCTATACTACATTATGGCTCACTGTCATTTAAAACCAAAATAAAACTGAAACCTGTGAGGGAAAGATGCTGCTGATATTGCAATCTGAAGTCTTTGTATTTTTCTTGATCTTCAACAAACTGTGCAATTAAAAAGATTTTGTGTGACAAAACTCAACATTGTTTTCTTCCAAGTTGCTGCCAATGGCTTACTACAAAAACATCATCAAAGCATTTTTACTCCGTTACTAATACTAAATTGTGTATTTACATGGCCACAAACAACTGCATCCTGATTTATCCCCTGGAAGGCAGGTGGACCATGTTTTGCAAAATTCTCCAAAATCCACACTGATCTAAACAAAGTTTTTCCCATTTGTGCTATACATCACTTGTGTGACTCAAAGAAACAACAAATACAGTTTTTTCCTAACAGCTTGTAATATTTCTTGCTTCCTTTGAAAGAAAAATACAATTCTCAAAACTGACAAAATGGAGTTCTCATTTTCCTGTCAAACCATTCACTTTTAAACAAAGGAATAAACATATATTTCAAATTGAAAACGGACCTGAAATAGAGCCCTGTGGCACTTTTTTGAATAAATATCCCAAATGTTATTTGAAAGTGATATTCTTTTAATTATCATATTTGTTATTGATTTCTGGGAAGCATTATAATGTCCCCTTTGGATCGCTTTCCACATACGTTACTTTGTGGATCGGTGCCACAGCTTTACCCAGGAAACAAAGCCACCTTGTTACATTTCGGGCTAACAAACACGGGCCAGGGTTGCACAGTGATCAGGGTCGTATCTCCAGCAAAAACCTCAGACAGAGGAGCTTTTGTGTGTGTGTCTGAAAGCTAACCCTCACCCTGGATGTGACAGAGGAGCAATGTGAGCATGTTTTTTTTCTCCTTGCCTGGCTGTTGGTGTTAATTTTGGGATATATTTTGAAGGTATTTTTTTTAGTCTTTTCATTAAAATTATTCTCTAACACAAGTGAGTTGGATGGTGACGTACATTTATCAAGCTGCTATATTTACACTTGTATATCATTTGCTTATATCTCTGCATCATTAACTAACCAGTAAATTTTGCACTATTTCAATTTCAACTATACTACATCTAGCAAATGTGTGAGAACACTGAAGAACGTTCTTTCGTCCAAGCATTCCCGAACAGGAGTTTATCTATCTACAATATATGGGCGAGATCATGTTATTACTGGACGATCTCTCTTTCACACACAAACGGTCCTATTTCAAATCCATGAGCATCAACACGAAGTTGGACCCCTCTTCAGCTTTATAAAAACCCTCCACGCTTTGGAAAAGGATTTCCACTTGAATTTGAAGCATGGCTGTGCTCATTCAGCCACACGAGTGTGGTCGGGATCTGAGGTCAAGTGCACGAGCCTAGTGCCAATTCCAGTTCATCCCCAAAAAACTCCAATAATATAATAATTATTCTGAAGGGAAATTGCAATTTTCGCATATCCCAGTTAGGAAGCTTGAGTCAACCAGGATAAAGCACCCCTGGAATAGATGGGGTTAAGGGCCTTGATCAAGGGCTGAATGGGGGCAACTTGGTTGTGCTGGAGCTCGAACCCCCAACCTTCCTATCAAAAACCCAGTACCCTACAGCCTTAACTGTTTGAGCAACACTGCGGACTGCAAGTGTAATGGTTGACCACATAGTTTTGGTCATATGGTGTCTAAAATTCCATGGACCAACATTATTTCATGAGAATAATCCAATTTTTAACATTTTCATCTCATTATTTAAACACACGTAATAATATTCTGGAACATGGCTCATCCCTAAACCCTCCACTATCAGAACACGTTACGTTCAAGTTGAAATGTAAGGACAGACAATTTGTTTTTGAGCTGAAACAAGCTGCTATAATTTGATTTTTAAGATACTACCTTCCGTCACTTGAATACATCACCAAAACATACGATTGCATTTCTTGCTGACAGTTTTAACACCATCACTTGGTTTCTGCAGGACCTCAGTGAAAAAGTTCTCAAGCTCAGCAGCTGTGACTTCGTGTCCCGCTTCATTTTTTTTCCCAACGAGACAGGAAGCAGATGAGACAGTCTTATTGCACATGTGGCGATAATGTAACAAAAGCAAACTGTGAGCAAAAGCAAAAAAAAAAAAAAAGTGCTTTTCCGTGTCTGGGTTAAATCTGACTGGAGGTGTTGGTGGAGATGGTTTATTTGTCCTCGAAGCTTTTCCTAATCTGGTGGAGAGCACATCCAGATGGACCTAAGGGTGAAATGTGCTCTGGACTGGCACTTTAACAGGCAATGACTTGCTCTGAGAACGTTCTGTGATGTTAAATGGATAAAAACGTATTTATGTTTTAAAAGTATATGTTTTAAAAGTAAAAAACTGATAACGCCCACCCATATTGTTTTTGAAAATAAACTTCAGAGCGATAACAGGAACTACAAACCTGTTATTTACTTCCCTCCAAGTACATAACCAGTAATGTTTTATGCCCTACAACCTCGACTCCATGTAATAATGATGTGATGATAAAGATTTAGTCTGTGACACATTTTAAAACACTAGCTTTGATTTCCATTCCATTCCACATAAGTGTAGGATTCGATATAAATCTTGGTCCACGATGCCAGATTTAACCAGAGCGTCCAATTTCACTCGACAATTGTTTAAAGTGTTAAGGTTTCTGAATGACGTGGCAACTCGAGCACAGATTAAAAGGAGAGCCTGTGTAATATTTGGCCGTGCTTTCGGTCTTCCTACTTCCTTGATGTTTGCTTTAAAAATCCATCCCAGCGGGTGACACAGGAAGTGCTGAAATATCAAAGCAAGAACTCAGCGAAAAAGAAATAACATGTCAAATTCCGGTCAGTTAGCGCACTAAAAATATGACTCGGGATACAAAGGACAGGACTTGATCCCTATCTCTCTCTCAGACATCGCTCTCAAAACTGTAGCGCTGAGAGCAGGCAGAACATCTGCCCGAGCCTTCACTTTGGCAGTCACACAATACACCTTCCTGTTGCTCACACAGGCCACGGTTAAGAGCAAACTCTGCATTCCACAAGACAAAACCTGCGATTACACACAGGCAGCTGAAAAACAAAATACCAGCTTGCAATTTTAAATTATGCATTCTGTCATTTCTATGAAACCTAACCTGAGAGCGTTTGTAAAGAACCAACCTTGGGGTTGAACAGTTGATTTATAATCCTTTTGTGGTTTCGAGAACCTACTTCAATAGGAAGATCAATATACAATATGTCAATATTTAACCCGAATGGAATTACCATGACTTGAGTGAAACTGACTGAGGCCGTGTTACAAATTACAGGATAGGAATCACTTTTTTCTGGGTGTTGTAAAACACAAAGAGGGTGTTGTGTTGTGGGAGTTTATATGAAGGCCAAAAAAAAAAAAAACAACAAAAAAAAACCAAGTGAAGCCATTACCTGTGATAAGTGATGTACACTGATCAGCCACAACATTAAGGGCCATCTGTGTCTTCTGAAATCTCTAAAATATCAATGATATTAGGCGTAGCGTGAAAATTGACTTCCTCGTTCTCTTCTTCTCTTTGTGTTTTAAACTAACTTGGTGCATACTGCCACCTGCAGTATCAGAGAATGGAAAATACGCAAGTTGCATATAATTATAATGTAAACGCTGGACGGAGGGGTAAAGCAATCGTTCCTGAACACGGTAATCAATCATGCCTACTAATGTAAAAGCACTCCAACACCACTGCCAGGTGAATTGATTGACAATGATTTTATATATATATATACATACAGTGGTGTGAAAAACTATTTGCCCCCTTCCTGATTTCTTATTCTTTTGCATGTTTGTCACACAAAATGTT
>JAOVVA010000031.1:12796057-12806729 GCA_028565275.1 Leiocassis micropogon
TGTAGAAAGAAATAAAAATCAGGAACCATCATGGAGTTAGAAAGTGACCCCAAACTTTTGAACGGTAGTGTATATATCAGTAACCCAGGGACATGATCAAGTATATATAATAGGTAATCAAGTTTCTAGTCAATCTATGGTTGCGGGACCAAAGCCCGGCCCATCTGGACCAATCCCACAGAAAACCTGATGTAGCACAAAGTTAATACTGGCTATAATAGAAAGGTCACCCTGGACCTTATAGCCTGCCATGTATTGGGCTTAGCAGGCAAAGAGTTCATGGTTTTTGACCTGGGATCCAAATTCCCCAGATCTTACCCTAACTGAGCATCTGTGAAATGCGCTGGACACCCACCCCAACACAAACACACACTTCCTGGTGCCAGACACCACAGCACCCCCCCAGACACCCCACGGAGTCATGTCCTGAGGGGCCACACCTGCCCCAGGGATGATCTGTGAATATTGTCCTCTTTAAAAAAAAGTCAATGTTATAGCTTTAGCAATCGAATATGTCTGGTTGTTGATTATTCTAAAGCAAATACATGTACTACAAAGTACAACTTATTTAAATTCAAGAAACGCTCATTATTTTACTTTTTGTTTAATGATATGAGCAGCCATTTTGATTTGACATTACATGATGAATTTGGTTTAAACGGACGGTC
This sequence comes from Leiocassis micropogon, assembly GCA_028565275.1. NCBI lineage: Eukaryota > Metazoa > Chordata > Actinopteri > Siluriformes > Bagridae > Leiocassis > Leiocassis micropogon. Next base: position 12,796,726 of record JAOVVA010000031.1, read on the forward strand.
ACAAGTTCCAAAACAGGAATACCAAGTTAAAATGTTTCCTTTGTGCTTTTCCTAGTCAGAGGTCGAAAATAACAAATTAAGACTTTTTGTTCTAAATGTAGCATATGAGCTGATAGACCTAGCTAGGTAACAACCACACTGCGAATTAAATGGGGACTTGTAGGTCAGGCACTCTTTAGAACTGTACTGAAAAACATGCATAATGTTTTATTGAGCAGACTTTAGCGCTTTAGGAAGGAGTCTCCAGTGTCAGCATTGTATCAGTCAGAGTAAAGCTTTCAGGGACTGCAAACTGCAAACAATAATCTCTTAGCAAGTGAAATGTTCTTGAAGCTAGCCAAGCCTGTCTACAATTTATTAAAATAGGTTTACAAGAAAACAAATATAAAGATTATTAGTGAAAATTTCTTGCTTTACTGGCAGAGAATTTTGCTTCTTTCAAGAAATAAATTCCTAAAACTAGTAAAATGATCTGGCAACAGAACCATAAATATTTTTTTTTTGCTTACAATTTTAGTAAAACATGAGTTGAAATTTAAGTTTGAAGTCCAATAATTTATATTCGATCTGCTGTAATCTTTCAATAAAGTTTAAGACTGTACATAAATATAAGTATATGTAAGATATTTTCACTTATAATACAGCAGAACCTTGGATTACTAGCATAATTCATTCCGGAAGTGGGCTCGTATTTCAAAACACTCATAAACCAAATTGAATTTTCCTATAAATAATAATGGAAACTCAAATTATTCGTTCCACAGCCCAAAAAACCCCTGCACTCTACCTCTACACTCTAAAAAAAGTAAACATAAATTCCGACAGATAAGTATTTCCGTTTGGTGTGTGTGTGTGTGTGTGTGTGTGTGTGTGTGTGTGAAGCTAAAGTAAGGAGCCCTTCCCCCTCTCGTCTTACACAGTTACCCTTCCTCCACTCTTTTCACACACGTGCACACAACAGAAACACTGTTTTATCAGAAAGATAAACAAGAAATCTCTCTAATGACACTCGACTGAGCGACACACTAACGGAATCACTGCTGTAATAAAAAAAGAAAAGTAAAAATAAAACAAATTAACCTGCACTTTACATTTGAAAAGAATCGCGACAGAGCAGTGTTTCTGTGTAGAGCAGAGAGAAAGAGTGTGTGTGTGTGTTTCTGTCAGTGTCTGTGAAGGCAAAAGTAGGAGGGGACTGTGTGTGTGTGTGTGTGTGTGTGTGTGTGTGTGGGGCACGGTGTCCAATGACGCGCGCACACAGACACAAAGAGCAGGCTGATACAGAGAGAGAAAATTTATTTTTAGCCTCTCTAATGAGACTTGCTTTTGCTTTACACGCCGCTGTACACACACATACAGACACAAAATAAAATATGTTTTACGCGCTCACACACGTGGTCACAGTGTTATAGTAAACAGTAGTGATCACGTGACGCTTAGCGTCAAACCAAGAAGCGGATGTGTGATACATGATACTCGGTACTCGTAAACCAAGACTTGTTCGTTTTCCAAGTCGCAAACCGCGTTACTCGTATTTCAAGGTTCCAACGTACATTATAATATAGATTTTTTTTTTTTTGCAATGTCAAAGTGCGTTTGCGGACATTTAAAAACTAAGCGGTAACACTTCAAGTACAAAAATTAGAACATTTTAACAAATACAAACTACAATTTTTATTGGTAATGCCTGCTGTATAAAAGGAAAAATCCTTTCAGACCATGCTGTTACTGTACTGTTGTGTCACCACGCCATCACTGATTATTTTCTTTTATCTGATAAGGAAATAAAATTCCTGCATCATTGATATGTACAATAATAGTTTAATAAAAAAGTGACAATTATGACATTTATTCTGGGTGTTTCTTTAAAAAATATTTGAATTTTACTACCAATGGCATCTCTAAACATATTATCCTAATATACAATGACGTTTATTCCTCTACCATGTGAGATACTCCAAGGAACACCACTATCTTTGAGCATATTGGCCAAAAGGCTTGCTTTCCCGAGTTGCATGACATTGAGGAGTCCTTCACGTGCTTTAACGCAGTCATGGTAATACGAGATCCCTCCCTGGGAGCTAAAATCAGGGAATACAGCAGAGAAAAGTCTGCTCTCCAACAGCTGTGAAACAAAAATTTGGTTTTATGTTCAGTTGACCACACAGAATGTACGTGTACATGTTGATCTGCTTTATTCATTGTAGAATCTTTTGCCTCCTTTATCACAATGTTATATTAAATCACTTTCCCTACCCGCCACGCTGAAAGTATAACCAGACATCTTGTTGCCATGGCGACGGTGATATTAGATACACATCCTCATGTGTGTGTGCGCGTGTTCCTTATGTAAACTACAGCTTGTCAAGGTTTAAAGGACTTGCCATTAAAAGAAATCTTATTGTGAATATCTCCATCAAGGGATGATGTACTGTACATATATAACTGAAAGCAAAAATTTGCACCCCCATAGCTTTTGTACAATTATATATTATACAGTATATTTACATAGGACAAATGCTCTCCCTTACAAATTTTCACCTTGAGAATAAAAATTTTGCAAGAACGACATATGAAGCATTTTCGGCATACAAACAAACGAATGGAAAGGAATACCAGCTAAGTTGTGCGTACATCAGGGAGCCGAACAAAACTTGTTTACGTCGGTGGAAAGACAAGTAAAGCGAGTTTACAAAATAAAAAATATATATGTTTTGTTTTTTATATGCAAAAATTTCATTATAGTGTTGGAAATTGGTAATATTATATATATATATTTTTTTTTTTGAGGGGGGTGGCTGAAATGGATTATCTGCATTTACATAACTTCTTTTGGGAAAATTCATATAGCAATAATGAATTCATATAGCAAAATTTCTTCCTTAAGAACCCGCCTTCGAAACTAATTAAATTCGTATGCCAAGGTTTCGGTGTACCAGACAAATTTTTTTTTGAAAATAGAAGCGATTTAACACGACATTCATGAAGGTAAATACAAATCTTTTTATTCAATATTTATACTATAAAATTACACAGTTTGACCTAAGCAATTTTTCTAATAAATAAGAAACATATTTAATGTGTTCCATCATTAATCAGTTGTACTCCTTATTTTGGTCCTAAGGGCAGGTGAAGTTTTGCACTCAGCTGTAAAACCCTTACAAAGAAAGTGAAAATGAATAGCTTTTCCCTGGATGGTGTCTAATTACAAACAGCCAGCAGCGACCTGAAGGCTGTGTGAAAACAGACTGAAAGCACAAAAGGAAAAATCTCTGATCAACACGCTGATGCAATTCTGCTGCAATGGAGAAGATTTAGAAAAAGCTTCAAAACAAAACCGAATGGCATGTTGATATCAGTGAAAAGTTGTATAATAAGTTAGAAGTGAATAAACTAGAATAAAACAAGTTGGGTGAATTATGTAATAACACATTGCGTAAGTTACTAGTTTAAAAAAAAAAAAAAAAAAACCTGGAAATAAACTCTTGTGTAAGAACCTTGCAATGGATTTAACAATTAATTTTGTGGAAGATCCACAAAGAAGTTATTTCCTGTTAGGGATGAGAATCGCCAGGGACCACATGATAGGATATCACGATACCTAGGTGCCATTCTGTTAGTATCACAATTTTATAAACATATCAATTTCATATATTTCAAATTATTTGCAACGTTTGTTTAGATTTGCAACTATATGTTACAATGCTAAACAAATTTCGCAAATAATTCGATCCTACAACAGTTTAAAGAGCATCCTAGTGGATGGCCAATTTTTACTGCCTCAAATGCAAGTGAAAAAATATTTCTCTACATTTACTGTATATGGACCAGGTGCCATAATAGAAGTACAGGAGACCAATCAGATTTGAGAATTTAACATCACTGTGTTGTATAGACAGGTTCAGACCACTGATAATATTGAAAATTGGGCTTGAGACTGGCGCAACAGGAAAATATTCGCCCTATCATCCAAAGAGCGCGAGTGGTGCCGCAGCCCTTCGCAGCTAGAAGTCTAATTTGCACTTCGAACATAGGCAGTAACACTGCTACTGACACACACATCATTTCATATAATACTTCATGTTTCACTCCTACTACTGCTGTCATACCCACACACCACATCTTTACTCTTTTGATTGTAATGAAATCTTTTTATTCTATTCTGTCTTTTCATTTTAGGTCTTGGACAGTCGTATCAGTGCCTTTGCCCTCCCTGTCTGGTAGATATCGGCTTGATAGGAGAGTGCCCAAACAGAAAGACGGGTGGGAAATTGCTGCGACTTAATTAAGGAGAAAATTGTGGAAACTCGCCCAAAAACAAACACTGGGTTATTTATTATAGAATGCCATTTGTGGAATGATTAACGCTGCACAATCTACAACGCTCATACTCTCCCTTCATGGCTAAATCCACTCTCTGAACTTTAACCATCTAAGCTGATGCTGACCAGTGCGTAACGCCTCCACCATGTCCTTATTAATGGAAAACAGTAACAGTTAGAGCTGCCGATCGATAGCTGATCACTGGTGGGGGATGCTTGGTGGTAATCCCATTTGTTTAATGCTATTGACTGCTTAGAAAGCTTTTTCCCAACGCAGTGCTAAACGAAAAGCAATCTGACCCAAAGCCAATCAAGAGATGACACCAGCATAGGAAGGCTACCTTCTGAGACAGCTGACCCGTGGCCTTTGCATATAGATATAGATTAAGTGGACCAATAGCAAGTTCTCGATAAAGGCTATAAGAGGATGGAAGGATGTAGAGATATTAAAAATCTAGAAAGGGTTAGGGCAGGTCAGAGTATCTTTTCTTAAACATACACTATATCGACAAAAGTATTTGGCCAAATCTGAAATGCAAATAAGTATACTTCAATATGAAGTTGGTTCATCTTTTGCAGCTATAACAGCTTCTACTCTTCTTGGATTTTGGAGTGTTTCAGTGGGAATTTCTGCCCATTCATTCTGTAGAGCGTTTATGAGGTCGGGCACTGATGTTGGACGAGAAGGCCTGGCTAGCAATCTCTGTTCCAGTTCATCACAAAGGGGGTTGAGATCAGGGTTCTGTGTTAGGGCCAGTTAAGATTTTCCACACCGAAGTCATCAAACCATGTCTTTATAGTCTTTGCTTTGTACACTGGGACACAGTCATGTTGGAATGGAAAAGGACCTTGCATAAACTGTTGCCACAAAGTTGGAAGCATAGCATTGTCCAAGATGTCTTGGTATGCTGAAGCATTAAGATTGCCCTTCACTGAGGATAAGGTGCCTGACTGAAACACCTAAATTGATAATTAACAGGTTTGGCCAAATTCTTTTGTCCATATAGGGTAAACTTCAACTAGGATTTGAAGGTGTTGCATTAAAATTGAAAATAAAAGCAGACTCACCAGCACGCGGTCTCCCACTCGCAGATCCTTTTCTCCACCTTTCTTCACCGAGCCACTGTCGGACATGTTGGAACCGGACTCATTTCCAGTCTTTGCAGCGCTGTTCAGTATTCCCTCTCGTAGTGGTACAACCACTCGCTGGGTACCGGTGCCGGTCTGGCAGTTCGGTCCAGCAAGAGGGTCTGCAGGGTGGCCGTCGCCAGCTTCCGCTGCGGGCTGGCGCGTGAGCTTGGAGGGCCGTGTGAAGATACCCTGGAGAGGCAGGCACTCGAAGTAGCGCACGCCGCCCACTGAGCCGTCGTTCTTGCCTACGGGTTCATCAAGAACGACACCTGCCCACTGACCTGGGGCAAACTGGGTCTCACCAAGATAAGCCACACGACCCGGCTTCACACCGTTCACCCATACGCGCTCGCCCAGCGCAAAGTCACTCGGCACTTCGTCGCCCACCTCAGAAGCTTTTGAGCTCGACTTGTCTGACGCACTGCTGCTCGGAGCAGGCGCGGGCTGTTTGTGAGGAACATCTGGAAAGAGACGTTTAATCACTCGATCAATAAATCAATCAATTGCACAAAACAAATGTGTTGTTTTTTTCTTAGAAGACACAATACATTTCCTTAAGTATAAAACTTTAGGCTAGTGTATAAAACTCACAGCAAATTATACAAGTATAACCGATTTCCATAGTAAGGCCTTTCTGTTCATAATGTACTCTAATATTTTTTGACATTGGTTTATTCAGCCGTAAGATATTTCCAGTATTTACGCTGAAACGGCTGCCAACCGCACACTCCCCACACATCTCATTCATTGCACAGGATTAGAGAGTTGGCTCGTATCTTGTCCTCCAGGTCACGGCAGTCTTCATGCCGCACTCAGCACTACATTGCTTTCCCCGAATCAGTGGGTGTTTTACCGTAATTCACAGATTATCAGCTCCAGCCTTTGACACATGCGGCTGTTTTGTGCAGCTTGTGGTCTTGCAAAACCCAGTTAAGGAGAAAGGGAAGAGGGGGGTTAGGTATTTAAGCCAATTGCTTCCATATGTTCAAATGGCAAAGACGGTCAAGCATAGAGTCAAGATATAAGCAAATTAGCGCTAGCATTGGTGAGATAGCATGTTTCATGCTCAATGGTGGGAAACTAATGTGGTCAGATTTCGCTCATCACCACCTGGATTTGGACGGGTCATTTGGACCGTTCAAACACGGGCATCCAGAATCCTACCGACCAAAAAAAAAAAGACAGCATAGCGAGACGCCCTGGTCACTTATTCAGCAAAACGTAATTCAAGCTTAATGGTGAATCAAACACCAATTTGAGCCAAATATTACAAACGAGTAATCACTACAAAAACACTAGCTTTTTCCCCCTCTATTTCTAAGTTGTTGATTTGTGAAGCCGCGGATCCTGCTTTGAGCCCCGGCGTCTTGGGTTGTGACACCCCATCCTACCCCGCCACTGCATGGAGTGTTGGTCCCAAGCCTGGATAAAATGGGGGGGGTTGTGTCAGGAAGGGCTTCCGGGGTAAAACCTGTGTCATCTTGTTTGAGGATCAGATGATCGGCTGTGGTGACCCCTTGACAGGAGCGGCCAAAAGAAAGTTATTGGAAAAAATTTAAAAGCACAAAACCAAATACTTCTAAGGAAAAATAAACCTCGCAGTGGATTAGCTTTAAAATTTGACATAAATTATTTGACATCTGAAGCCAGCGGTTAGCACTGTCGCTTTGAGTGAGGGTTGGGGAGTTCTTCATTCAGTGATGACTGCTTGAAATAAAGGATCATGTTTAGCATCTGAAAAGTTTTCAATACTAATGAGCCTATAACATTCGGACAAGTACTACACAATAAATTATTATTATTTTGTGCGAGGAAGGCAATGTTTGTTAGCAGAGCGCTAATGTCTAGTTCGTCTCACAAGCCAGAGAGCTAACGCTTGCTAGAGAATCTGGTACGTTTTACCAATAAATGTGCCTGAAGAACTGCATACTTTCACAGAAAAATCCAATCTTACTGACATGGCAAAAGACCCATTATACATCTTCTCCAAGACAAGGTTATCTTTTTATTCATCTAGATGTGACACTTTTTAAGAACCACGTGACGCCAGCCGACCTTTTCGATCTGCTCGCTCACGCACCGTTGGGGGCGGCGTAACACGGAGGACAGCGCTATCCGCTCCTTCCGCTTGCGTGAGCTCACAGACGCCCCTGATTGGCTGTAGAGCCGTGATTAATGTGGGAGCACGAAGTACCTCTCATCCTGCCCCTCTGAGAGCGCTCGGCCAATCAGCTCTCTCTAGACCTCCGGCTGCGAGAGGTTACAGCATCACCCGGGAATCGAACTCGCGATCTTCGGATGATAGGGCAAGCACTTTACCACGGCGCCACTCGGAGGTGTACTCCCTACTGTTTTTCTTCAAACAAAAATGACTTTGGCAAAATATGGTTCTTATATGTAGATTTTACACAAATATACAGACAAAGTAAGTAGGGGGAAATTTCATGTCCTCGTATGTGGACATTCGGGTTTCAAGAGGTTACGGTTCAGAGCTTTATGGTTAAATATCTGACTGAACCGTTAGATTCCAAGGTCTCGGTGTGTGTGTGTTTTTTTAGCCATCCATTTTCGACTCATCCTCATGGAGGAATAATTAGGCCATCTCCCAGATGGATTCATATTCATATCTTTTATTCTCTCACACACACACAACGATCAGCCATAACATCATGACAACCTGCCTAACATCGAGAACTGTAGGTCCCCCTTTTTTTAGCCACCAAAACAGCTCTGACAAATTAAGGCCTGAAGTCCACTAGACCTTTGTAGGTGTGCTGTGGTACGTGGTCCCAAGCAGTCAGGAGCAGATCCTTCAAGTACCAAGGCGGGGCTTTCATGGATCAGAGTTGTTTTTATAGCACATTCCACAGATGCGGGATTGAATTGAGACCTGGAGAATTTGGAGACTGTGTCAACGTTCATTCTTGAAACATTTTTGCAGTGGGTCAAGATGCGTTATCATTATCGAGCATGGGGTGTATCCATGAAGGGGTGTAAGTGATCAGCAACAATGTAGAGGTAGGTGGTAGGTGTCAAAGTAATATTCACATGAATGGCAGGACAAGGTTTCCCAGCTCAGAGAATCACACACGCCTTTTTCCCATAGTGCATCCTGGTGCTACCTCTTTCCCAAGTAAGCGATGAACACACACACCCAGCCATCCACATGACGTAAAAGAAAACGTCATTCATCAGACGGGGCCATCTTCTTTCATTACTCAGTGGACAAGTTCTAATGCTCAATTGTAATGCAAACATAAGTTTTAATAATAAGACTCAAAATACAGGAATTAGAAAATAGCTTATTAAAAACAGTAAAAGCTTTAAAATCCTCAACATTCTTAAGTCAAGAAAACTACCCTACAGGTGGATGTGGGTTTGTCAGAGGGTGTATTCAGATCATCTTGCGGTAAAGCTTGTCGTTAGCAGCAATACTCACGCCGGAAGTCGTGGGCCGAGGCGGGGATAGAGCTGAAGGCCCAAGACATCTTTGCCCCTCTGGCTAAGTTGCTGGGGTAACCGGGAATTGGGAAGCGCACACACACACACATACACACACTTGAATGCACACACTCTGAGGCCAAAGGAGGAGAAGAGCACTATTGTGGCAGTCACCACCTCCTTCTGACTGAATCGAAACATTCAGCAGGACAGACAGGCACAATGATCTCAGCTCAGCCTCTCACACCAACACACACACACACATATATACACACACGGGAGTCTCATAGCAGCCCATCCTTTATGGTTGCTTCTCTAGATACTTGGATATTCATCATCGTGTTTGTATAGCAGTTTCTTTTCGACTGTACGATCCTTTATGATCATTTATTGTACAACATCCCTAACTGGAAGGGTTGAGTCAATGTAACAGCTGTAACATCTGCTGGAAAACCCCAAAATGAGTACAGGATGCTAATTCGATTCATCACCAAACAAACCTTGTCAAACCTGACTCTTTTTTTTTCCAACAGCCAATAAATAATGATTTAATGCAGAAATAAGAGCTCAGAGTATCGGCTTATTACCAAAAACTAATTCAATTCCTAAAATCTCAGTACCTCAGTGATGCTACGTCCCAGTGGTGCTAAATTCTCAATTCTGATTGGTCAGAAGGTGTTTATTATGTTTAATAATACAACAGTTAGTTCTGACTAAGTGATCTGTTTTGACTAGAGGCATTTCATGTGTGCTGATAATAGAGCATAACAGCACTGAGATGTTTAACTATATGTCTCACTCTGCAGTACTTGAAAGTGGAGAGAGCAGGTTCCTGCAAAAAACCCACATTCAAAACCATTCGCAAAAGCACTTTCAGCAAGAAAACACATCGGGGAATGTTACGTCATCTTAATTCAATTCAATTTTATTTGTATAGCGCTTTTAACAATTGTCATTGTTGCGATCAAAAGAATTATTTAAGTCTGTATGGAATGTGAATGTGTATGAATCAAAATAGTCACATAGTCCCTGGTGAGCAAGCCGAGGGCGACAGTGGCAAGGAAAAACTCCCTGAGATGGTAGTAGGAAGAACCCTTGAGAGGAACCAGA
>JAOVVA010000031.1:12806829-12843844 GCA_028565275.1 Leiocassis micropogon
AATATGGAGTCCAGGTAGTTATTGGAGACTCAGGTAGACTTGTAGGAAATTCCAGTCCTGAACTATCGAGCAACTGCGGCCACGTCCAAGTCCTCAAAGAAACAGCTGTCAACATCAGTCGAGGCCAGAACCGTCTTAACACTTTGTCTCCTTAGTAATTGCTTCTACACTGTTTAAAATTGGCTACGAACAACCCATATTCTTCTGTTCACGGCTAACACGAGCGACAAAGCTAACTAGCGTCTAACACAAGGCTGAATCCCAAATCCACTACTTAACCCCCGATCAAGGGCACTACTTGGTCTTTAGATCAAGGCAATCCAACTTATCCTAACAACCTATATAAAGCACTAGCTTTCCATTTTATGCTATTTGGCATTTAACCCCAGAACCCTGGAATACATGGAAATATACACTAAATCTCATAAGTTTCAAAGGACTATCCACCACATTAATGATTTCTTCTCCTCACCTTTTAGCTAAACAGTAACAAAGAATTTAAGAATTGAAAACTATTTTTACCCTGGTAATTACACTGTCAGCCGCTAATTGTCGGTTATCAGCTCAACGCTAGTTCCACCAATAACTGGCGGAATGATAAATGGTTAAATAAACAAACAAATCATTTTCTGTTGAGAATAAATGGTGTTTGTATAACTGTTGTATAAAAGCAATATCACAGTCGGTGGGGGGTGCTGTTGTGCTGAAGATCAGCACGTCCGAGATACCGTACTGTATCTTCAGTACTCAGGTTGCGTCCTCATGCCTATGACCGCATCACAGCTGCGCTGATATTCAGCACAACACAATGCACAGCCTCGAGTGTGATATTGCTCAATTATAATAGACAACTCACAGGTGCGAGTTCAAGAATGTTACTGACCAGAGTTACTGAGACAGGGAATTGTATGCTGGACGGTTCGGTTTCAAAAGTTTATTATTTAAATTAGAAATTTGGTTTATTAATATTTTTTAAGTCTCCAGTGTCTGAACCTTGGATGACCTTTACCAACTCTGGAGAGAAAAAACAAGAGGTGTTTATAGCTGTTGTAACGTCATTAACAACTAGGTGAGCCTCTTGTTTCACTGCTTTCGGAGGTCACCGGTATTTCTCGCATTTTCTTACAGGTTCCAAACAACTCTACTTCCCCTTGACCATGGCTCTCGATCACTTGCCGATGGTCTTGGCTTCATTTCTAACCACGGTCAGTTAAATTCCAACAAGTCAAGGCTCAATCCACTGGCTGCCTTTCCTACAGAAAAACACCAATCATGACTTCATTTCGCTTTTCCATGTTTATTCGAGCCAAGTATAAAATCGACTTCAACTTTTTGAGCTTGACTATTAATATATTCAATGCCTGGAATCAGAAAGTCAGGTCTATTTAATATTAATATCTATCTTACTGGCACATCACGACCTATGACTGCGCTAGCCTTGTCTCCAAAGTAAAGTGTTTATATGGTAATGATACTCATTACACACATACACCGAGAACCAAAATACACTGCTGGTTCGCTGTCTCATTGTCTAATGTGACGTTTGGCGAACCGCGTTGTAATTACTCCTGGCTCTCCGACAGCTAGCCCTGCCCTCACTTGCCGATGTTATATTTCCATATACAAGCATTTCCTTTCCTTTTTTTTTTTTTTTTTTTTTAATCAAACCTTGTTCAGTGTGATGTGGTTTTGATGGAAAGTCGTATCTAAAAATCAAGTCAAGGTCTGTGAGTTAATGTAATTTATACAGCGCCCGTTCCCAAATCCAAAACACCCCTCACGGAACACCACATCTGTCAAACAAGTGCAATTAGAAATATTCCAGCTAATGAAGACAATCTGATCAGCCGAAAGGCTGTTTCCAAGAGTCTGTAGACAATCTGAATGGAATCTCTGAGCTGTCTTTTGTAATGCTGATCTTTGCTAAAGTTTTCCTGAAACACCTGAAAATGCATCTTCTTAATAAAGTTACACGTGAAAAGCAGAAACACTGCGACCACCATGTAGTAGATTATCTTCCAATAACTGCATGTGTCTGTATGATTACAGTGCAAACAAAAAATGACATCTTATCAAGTGAGATGATTCCTGAATCTAAGCAAACCTAAACCTTCTTAAAATAGGTTACAACAAAGCAAATGTAAGATTATTAAACATATTTCTAGTCAAATTAAACTAAAAGTGCGAGCTAAAACAGTTGGTTCTACGGGCACTTTTGCTAATTTTTAGGAATTTATTTATGGAAAGAATTTGTTGAAAGTATTTACCAATAGAACTACACAATTTGCTTGCATTTTTTTTCCAGATTACATTTGACTAGAAATAAGCTTAATGATTTTATATTTGTTTTGTTGTTAAATTATTTTATGATAAAGACAGGTTTGGTTAGAACCAAGGAATCACTTGCTAAGATGTCATTTTTTGCAGTCCACTGAAAGAGTATTACATATTGTACAACCTTATACCCGTCTTTACTTTTATATCTCCTTACAAAAAAAATAATTTAAAAAACCGCTAAATAAACAAGTCCTCATGGAAAACCTCACCATGCCAACAATTCACATTTATATGCATTTTTGCCAATTCAAAAGTTCCAGTAATCACTTTTTACAGTTTCATCTCCAGCCCTGTGTTTAATTTCAAAAGACATCATGAGACCAGATGTCATATTTTGGACAAGTCCTTGCTCCTTGGAGACATAAGCACATAATTCTATCTACTGGATAAAAAGACAAAGACTATAAAATCCAACAAAAAGGCAAGCTGCTACAAATTCTACTTATTTTAACTTTTTACTGATGTTCGGGGAATATTTGCACCAATTTTAGTAATAATACGAGCCGTTTATGACAGTGTTTCCACCATAGCATGAAATAATAAACAGCGAAACAGAAGACTCTACTTTATAAAGCGTGTGCAGTTAAAGGCTGCTTGCTGTCTACATATCGAGACTTCACTTCCTGCGTTTCCCTTTTTCCCGCTCAAAGCATTCCACAATGGAGCTAAACCATGACGCCCTTCTGTGTCACACAATGTAGTACTCAGCCCTAGAGATTACTACTCAGTTCATACTCGCTCTCTCTCAGCAATCACCGTGATGGAAAAAAACAACGAGTCGAGAGCTCATTCCTGAACCTGACTCAGTGAAATCCCCTGCTACAATTCATCACTAAAAAAAAACAAAAAAAAAAAAAAAACAGCTGAATCATGGCAAACTGTAAAGCAAGGCGTCATGACTTCCTGCGAGTTGTGCACTGGTGGGGAGAGATTAGGGACTACATGGTGACTTACTGTCTTTCTGAGTTGCAGGGGAGGACGGTGACCCCGTGGTGGTGCGTCCCACCGGGCTCGAGTGCTTCGGACCCCTGCCGGGGATCTTAAGGCCGCTCGACTTCAGCATGTTCATGGTGTCCGCTTGAAAGGTGGGGGTGTATTCCAGGAGGCGCTAAATGTTCAGAACGCGGGTCGCTCTTTCTCCATTTTATCTGTAGGACTAATAAGAAGTGTGATCTGATTAGACAGTTACAGAAGTAATTTACAACCTCATACTGTATCTATCCTATATGTAAATTTAGTGAAATAAGTACAGTGTGGAAAAAAAAACTGAAAACTGTAAATTTAGTGAAATAAGTACAGTGTGGGAAAAAAACTGGACTGTGATTTTTGTGCAAATCACAAAAAAAGATACACTTCCATAATGTAAAACCCAAACAAAACTACAATATATGAAAAAGAAACAGTTCCTGAGAATAAAGAAGAAAAGAAAAAAATCACCAACTTTTACTAGCTTATACAAAACAATGAACTCCATATAGAACCTCAATATATTTATTTAACAAAAATGAAGCCAAAAAAAAAAATGTAGGCAATACTACCCTCTTACTGCTACCACAGGATATAAGAGGGGAAGTTGTAGCCAGGTGCTGCTCTTGATTAATTGATCATCAGCACTTCTATAGAATCTGAGGTTTTGGCAGTTTGCTGGTCTGAAGCTTTTAGGTGTGTGTTAACACAATCCCAAGAGGGAAAGACATAAGCAGTGTTGTTAAAGATGCAATTGTTGCTGTTGTTTTAGGAATTTCTAATTGATCTATCAAATTGCATAATCAGAATCATGTTTTATTTGCCAATTATGTTGACACACATAAGGAATACGGCACTGATAATGTCGCGTCTACACAGTGATCTGCTTCCGTGCCCAGGTACAATTAGCTTTCATATTTGTTTCAATCCATGCCCGAGTACATCTTTACAGCATTTGGCAGACGCCCTTATCCAGAGCAACTTACATTGTTATCTCATTATACATCTAAGCAGTTAAGGGCCTAACTTGAGGGCCCAACAGTGGTAGTAAAGTTTGAACCTGGGACCTTGTGATCCAAACCACTGAGCTACCCCTGCCCTACAGGTCGTACTGTGACCAAGACCACCTCTTCATGTGGACTTGGCCACAGTTCCCATGCACAGGACGATTGTGTTCTCAATGATCAAAATGAAAGAGACTTTGAAGTCAAGTGTTCTCCTGGGGCCGAAATATGAAAACGCCCTAAAATTATCAGCAGAGTTTGGTGAAAAACAGGAGATAATTCAATCTGTAACTGTCTCAAAGAAGAACGAAGAAAAACACTGCAAAAGTAATCAATTTATGTGGTCACACCTCTAAAATTGGAAATTACCCCTAGACCCCATGTCAGTTTTTTTTTTATCGCTGGTTTACAGAAGTTAGCAGTCGCCTTGTGTGATGTCCTTTGTTTATTCTGTATCTTTGTGAAAATGTATTTTAATTATTAATCCCATAAACAGTTGGGCTGGGAATCACCAGTTACTACCCAACACGATATCATCACAATACCTAAGCGCCAATTCGATTAAAATTGCAATTCTACAAGTATCATGATTTTATAAATATTAAATATTAATAAATATTTAAACTGATTTTAAACCTTTAAAATAAGTTTAATGATTATTTAAATATACCCTGCTCCTTAAAACATCAGTTTTCTCACTTAAAAACCTAAAGCAGCATTTAAGCAATACAAAACGTCAAATACAAGCATTTAACATTTGTCAACAAAACAAAACAATTTACATCATCAAAAGTCAACTTGACAGTGAGCGCGCAAGAGGAGGCGGGGCTTCTATCGCACACGATTTTTTAGATTAATTAGCGCTTGCAGTATTTTGAGATTGGTGTAAGAGTGTGTAATGAGTCCGTTTGAGACTAATTCGCTCAGAGAGTTTAGAGAAAAAGGCAAATCTGAGGCTTTTAACGCGCATTTTTTTATAACGTTACTTATAATAATGCCAGCTATGTTGCGGATACAGTGCGTCCATGAGCCGTTCAAAACTTGTTGGCATCAGTGGAAAGCCAAGCAAACTGAGTTGACATATTTTTGAGAGTTTTATGACATTTTGTGCAAGATTTAGTGAAGACATAGCACCATGGGTCCCAAGAATGTTAGCGAAAAAGAAAAGGGAGCCACTTTCAGTTTCGTTTTAAAAGCAGCCGGTGCCAAAAGAAATCATAATTTAAGGTCAAGTGAGGTTTAATGTCTGTTTATTTCATATTTTACTTCATTGGCATGACTTTTGATTGTATTGTATCATTGTACAGTATTTGTATTGCGATATATCGGAAACCGCGATACGGTGATCATACCGTGCATTGGTCATATCGATGCCCCCTGGTGGAGAGGACTGAGACAGTCCCTGAAGGCTATGCTAAATACATCATCTTCACATAAGATGTGGCACACCAGAGCCTTAAACATTAGACACCATGTGAAAATACTGAACATGTGAATATATGAGATATACATATGATCAGCTAATACTGAAACAAATAATTTATTCTACAAAATAATAATAATAATAATAAATAATAATAATAATAGCGCGATAGACAAAAAGATAGAGGTAGAGCTCATTCTCTAAAGCGCTTCTGGGCTTTAATTAATCAGCATCTACAATATATCTTTAGGAAGATGAGACAAAGACAAAATAATAATAAAAACCCCAAAATAATGTTTGTGAAAGTTTATAAACGTGCGCGCGCCGCAGACTAAACTGTGCTCTATTGTTTTGGCTATGCGGCGTGTTCGCTCGCGCGGCCCTGTCACGCGCTGCAACCGTTACAGCAAAGCAACTAAAAATTCAAAAATGGCGTTTACCTCGTCAAGTCCAGCCGTTATAAAGTCCTAACGGAAACCGCCCGAGAGCAGCGTCGCGTTTTCCTCTGAATGAGACTGTCTCGCGTATCCGCCGGCATGCGAGCTCTCTGTCGCTGCCACTCCCTACACCCTCACACACTCCCTCATACACACACACACACTTGGATGCGAAAAACATGGATGCTGAGGTGGAGAGGGTGGAGTGTAGCAGGATGCTAACTGCAGGGAAACGCCGGGGACGTTTTGTAGCAAATTGTACATTTATTACCATTTTTTCTGTCATAAATGATTCATTTACAATAATTTTGTCCCTAGTTCTAAACATGAGGCATGACCTGATTTTATCCATCATTGTTTGGACTCAGAAAACACCACAGAAAGAGTGTTTATTCATTCATTCATTCATTCATTCAGTTTGAAAGTACCATTGTGCCCATTGTAGTGTTACAGCTGTGATTGTTTTTATGTGATTACATAAGGTGTTTTCTCTACACAGCTTTTTCTAATTTAGAGGACCACTGCAGGAACGTGTATCAAACAAAACTGTATTAAAGGAGTAAATATCAAGCTTGTTTTTAGTCAAAAATGTGTCCACATGTGCACAAGCTGCGAATCACTAACGAAAAGAGCCGATTCTTGGATTGAATGAATCGGAACTTGTGGAGTCGAGGCCATTTTTCGGTTCGACAAGAATCGACTCTTTCCGGTGGTGATTCGCAGCTCGTACACAAGCATAAAGGACAGTCATTTGGAAAACAGTTTAAAAAAAAACTACAACATCTAAGACATACAGTATATGATGTTGCATAAAAAACAGAATTAAAAAAGGGGTTACTAGCTTTTACACATGACTGTATATAGATACTGTATGCAACTGTGGCCAAAAGTTTTAAGAATGACAAATATTTATTTTCCCAATCAGTCTTACACAGGACTGATGGTAGCGCTCACCTTAATAAATTTCAAGAAGGGCAACAATGAAGCCTCTTCCCTCCAGGCAAAACATCAGGGACAGACTGATATTCTGCAAAATGAATGGGGTAAAGTCATTTTCTCTGATTAATCCCCTTTCTGATTGTTTGGAGCATCCATAAAAAAAAGCTCGCCCGGAGAAGAAAAGGTGAGCGCTACCATCAGTTCTGTGTCATGACAACGGTAAAGCATCCTGAGATTATTCATTTGTGGGGTTGCTTCTCAGGCCAAGAGAGTGGGCTCACTCTCAATTTTGCCTAAGAACACAGACATGTGTATATCCGAGATCAGTTTGGTGACAAACGATGCTCTTTCCAGCATGATGGAGCACCTTTTCCATTAGGCAAAAGTGATAATTAAGTTGCCCAGGGAACAAAACATCGACATTTTGGGTCCATGGCCAGGAAATTCCTCAGACCTTAATCCCATTGAGAACTTGTGGTCAATTCTCAAGGGGTGGGTGGACAATCAAAAATCTGACAAACTCCAAGCATTAATTATGCAAGAATAGGCAGCCATTGGCTCTTTGCATAAAACTAGTAATTAAAAGAAATTGTCAATAAAAGCCTTTGACACTTATGAAATGCTTGTAATCATACTTCAGTGTACCATAGTAACATAAAAAAAACTCTAAAAACACTGAAGCAGCAGACTCTGTAAAAATTAATATTTGTGTAATTTTCTAAATTTTTTGCAATGGCTGTTTGTGTTTAAAGTTAGAAACTTACACATATATTACAGCAGAGAATTTGATGTTGAGTCAGATTCCAACTCTAGAATTTGAGCTTGTGAGTTGAAGCCAAATTGATCAAACAAGTTCATCACACATTTTTGAACAACTTTCAGAAAGAGCTTTCTTAAACACGACCTCACATATGTCTTTTATTTAATCCCAAAAATGATTAGTAGTAACTATAGCTGTGAATTGCAGGTAAATTTTGATTCTATCCAATTCTGTACAGTAATTTAATATGAACTTTATGTTAATTACTATACAAAAATATATTTTCATAAATCTAAAAAACAGTAGCATGAAGTTTATAAAGGTACAGAGCTTCTCTGACATTGTGGGGAAAATCTGTGCCCATGACTTAAGGTGTGGAAACAAGATACTAAGTTATAGCTACAACTTACTAAGGCGTGGGAATGAGATACTACTTTGAGCCACAACTTACTAGGGTGTGGGAACAAAATAGTGTAAAGCATGGCCATGAGATACTATGTTGTGGCCATGACCTTAGAACATGTGGTACTGAGATTAGTCATGTCTCAGATGTGTTGATGATTGTTGTTTTGGAGTTATGCTGTGTGTCAGTGAATAAATAAAGATAATTATCCATATACTATATACTACCAGTTTAAACTAAATCAATTTAAATTTGTCCATACTTTAAAAGAGGCTATATGCTATGAGCATATTAAGTAGTGGTATCATAGTATCTCATGGCCACACATTATACTATTTTGCTCCTAAACCTAGTAAGTAGTGGCAACAACATAGTATGTTGTTCACACGCCTCAGTAATTCAAAACCACAGAATATATTTATTTTTTCCCCAATGTCATCCATATAAATGTGTCAATATCATTAGCACTTATTTATTATTCCATTTTCCATTTTAGGACTGATTGAATATAATTTAGACAATCATTTTGTGGACTCAACCTAAACGATACAGTTTGAATCAGAATCAGAGTCATATCCTAGTTTTCTGGAATCGAACAGTCCTGCTCGTGCACCACAAATGGACCGAATGCAAGCGCTGCTTCCGGAAGGCACCTCTGGAATTTCTCCACTTCCGGTGAGCCGCCCCAGAGTCATTCATCATTCATGCAGCCTAATCAGGAAAAGCTACTGTCTCTTATTGCTTAGCAACCAGTACATATGTAAAAAAAAAAAAAATCAAGCACGCAGGATTTTTGGAAGCCAGAGTGCTAAAGTGACTGGAGAAATCTCATTTTCAGTGATGTGTCCAGAAGGCAAAGACAGACAAGTAAACACTAATAGGTAGCAAATAGAGGCAAGAACACACTATATGGTGGTGAAGAAGGGCAAGAACATGTTAACATGTGGTGATAAGGGGTAGGAACACACTAAGAAAGGTTACGAACACAATAAGGTGTTGCAAAGAGGAGTAAGAACATGTTATAAGGAAGGGGCAAGAACAGAATAAGCGGTGGCAAAGGGGTAAGAACACACTAAGGAGTGACAAAGAGGAGCATAAACATGCTAAAAAGTGGCACAGAGGGCTGTGAAGATGAGCAAGGGGTTGCAAAAAGGGGCATAAATACACTGCTAAATTGGGTCAAAAATGGGGCACTAACACACTAAGGGCCACCCCTTGGCCTGAAATGATAAAGAAAGACAAGAACACTCTAAAGGGATGCAAAGAGGGGCAAGAACACGCTAAATGTTGGTGAAAAGGGGTAAGAACACATTCATGTATGTGAAAAAGGATGAGAACAGGTTAAGGAAGGGTAAGAACACACTGAGGGCCAAGAACATGTTAAAAGATTGTGAATATGAGCAAGACTTGAATAAAGTGTAGACTAGAACGGCAAGAAAACACTAATGGGTGGCAAAGGGTCAAGAACACACTAAGAGGTGATGAAAAGATGCTTAAAGTGGTTGAAGAAGGGCAAGAACACAAAAGGGTGGCAAAGAGGAGTGTAAACATGCTAAATGGTGGCAAAGGGTTGTGGTGATAAAGGGGCAATAACACACTAAAGGCAACCCCTTGTTGTGGAGTGATAACCGAGGACAAGAACACACTGAAAGGTGATGATGAAAGGAAAGAACATTTTGGGGTGGCAAAAAGGATCAAGAACAAAGTAAGGGGTGGCCCCACCTACATTAATTGCATTCTGTATATTCAGCTTGAATTGTTACTTCGATGCATGAATAAATGAGTTCACAGATTTGGATTCATATATTAGAAATTTGGATACAACAAGCTGCTAAGATATTATTCATTAAAACTGCATGGAGGTAAAAGACCTCTGGAAGGAGTAATTCGAGGTCACTTGCCTCGCCTCTTCTCAATTTCCTCACAGTTCCTAACGCCATCTATTATTCAAGTCATTTTATCCTACACATGAAAATGCATGAATAATAGGTCCAATATCAGTGTTAATATAACATGAAGCAAAATTATAGCCACTTTTTTGGTGCTAAGGCTGCAAAGCTCTCATAATGCTGGTGTACTCAAACCGGGGATCCAGTACAATTTTTTTTTTTAGCTCCTTCAAAGGTTAATGCAATGGGAGATTCACTTCAGATAATTCTACACAGGTCTGATGTACTGTATGCTAATTTGTCTCCTGCAGTCTGTTTAAATTCAACCCAAACCCCAACCTCAGGCTGCTTGAGCAATCTTTACTTGTCATGTTTAAATGCTCGATTCCAAGAGGAAGTCATTAACTTTCAGTAACTGCAGCCTTGACAATCCGTCCTGCTGCAAGGTTTATATTATCATTTGTTCTAATATGTCATACACTGTCTGGCCAGAAAAAGTCACACACTCTTAGATTTCATTCAGTCACCGTCAATCAGCTTTGATTACAACACACAATAACATGACCAGCTCATGTGTGAAAATGATTCCTCATGAACATCCCAGAAACATTCCTTCACAATATGAGTCCTGGAATATACCTGTGATATCAGGAAAGAACAACTCCATAGATGTGAGGACCTGGTCTTTCAGCACATTCAGGTCATTAGCTGACTTCATTTTATCGCCACATAATGTTGCTGAGCCTAGATACAATCAATCTGGACTCATCACACCACAAGAACTTTTTTCCATTTTTCCAAAGTCCAGTCTTTATGCTCCCTAGCAAACTGAAGTTTAATCCCAATAATGTGCGTTCTCATCACATCGTGTGTACAGTATTTGGAAATGTTCTGGCTGTTACTAATAAACATACTGTAGCTATTGGTTTTACTGTTTATCTTTCCTGTTGATTCTTTTATCTACGACTTCGCACCTTCTCATCTGGACACATAAGTCCCTTTCCACGTTAATACTATAGAAACAATGACATGTTAGAACGAGTGCATTGATACAGTATAATGTACTAGCGTGTAATGTACGAGGGGTGTTCAAGTCAAACCGGGACTTGATACAGTGTATATGATGAAATATCTCATTGACATTCACAGAAGACTTCAAGCACAGGACAGTGATGAGATTCTTAGCCGCGGTAAAACACTTTACATGGTGGAAACGTTTTAAATAGAGCCATATACCCATGAATGGCGATTCCGGCCGAGGTGGCTCGGAGCCCACTGCAATCGTTCCTGTGAACATTCAGCGAGTGGAGCGCCTGGTCCTCGAAAAATCGACGGATAGCTTATCACCAACTTGCGCATCTGTCTTTTGGAACTGTACACACAATCCTTCACAAACACCACTTGCACATTACAGGAACTTGGTTGGGATTTATTGCCGCATCCCCCGTTCACTCAAGCCATTTCCACATGTTTGGGCTGTTAAAGGAGTTCCTGGGAGGCCAGCAATTCAGATGTAAAGCATCTGATCATGACTCTGACGTAATGAGAAAATACCTTGATGGTATCCAAGCACTAGTGAAACACCAGGATAAGTGCATTAGTGTAGCAGGGGATTATATAGAGGGGATTAAAAAATAGTTTTTACTCTCATAACTGCATTCTGTTACTCTGCGCAATCAAAAGTCCCGGTTTTGATTTGAACATCCCACATCAAGTGTTTAAGTGATCTCCATTCATGATTTTTTTTCTGACCACATTTCCTGCACAAAGTTGACAGTTCAATACTATCTGTTCAGGCAGACATAATGTGTTGAGGGTTTTTTTTTTTTTTTTTTGGAAAAAAGTTTCAGTAATTTCAAATCTTCTTAGTTGTTTTCTTTGCTTGATGCAGCTCAATAATTTTTTTTAGCCAGGCAGTGTATATTCTATAGATACAAACTGGACACATGTATGGCAGATTCTCCCCAAAAGTCTGTAAAATCATTCTGATAAAGCTTTTACTTAGCATTATGTAAAGAATATGCCATATTTCGTTTATGAAGCTATATAAAGCTATATTTTTTGGTTTTTCAACATGGACAGGAGAGAGAGCACAACAGCGTATGGCTATTTCGAAATGTTTACACGACTGTGCTTAACAGTTTGTGTTACTATGCCACCTATGGAAACACATACATGGCCTATTTAGTAGCCAAAGACAGCAGGATGTGTGCCGGTCTGATTTGTGTGGGCAAGCGGATGAGAAAAACATATGGACTGCTCAAGTTTCACAGCCATAAACAGGAAACACATTCCTCCCCCAGCTTGTAAGACACAGTGATTCACTCAAACTGCTCCTTTTTATGAAACACAGCATGCAAGACTTATATAGTACAAAGATTTATTAACTAGCTATTATGAACACATACCCATGGGACAGTTTTTATTCTGGTCCATCGCCTTCTTATTGGCAAACAGTGCGTGTTAGTATCTAAAGTACATTTATAAGTGACCTTGTACATACTCGACATAACTTTTACAAGCTTGAAAACAAGGCAAAACATTAGGGCAAATAAAATGCTTTTAATGGACTGTGAGGCAAACTCAGACGACATCATATTAATAGCAGTATGTTGAGATTGTATGATATAGTTGGTTGTTTTGGCCATAGTTTAGTATGATTCCTATTCTACAGTATATCCTACAGTTCTGTACATTATTCCTCTGCTTTGTGTTAATAGGAGAATCCTTTATAGGAAAATATAAATACGATAAAAGACTAAATAAATAATGTGCCATATATAGTGATTTACACCAGAGATATCTGTAACCTATGAAGCCGTTAAAATCCTGCCCTGTCTGCAAAAGTTTTTTTTATCTTGTTTCCACAAGTTTTTCATTTTTTAGGAACATATTATTATTTTGTTGGAACAAGTAATTTTTTTTGTGCACACATGGTATTTATCTTGTTTTCACGAGTTATCTATCATGTACAGTAGGGACAAGTTATCATCTTGTGTGTACAAGTTATTTACCTGCATAAGTTTAAAGGCATGCTAATCTTTCGGATTTAAACGTGGGTTATTTGCATTTACATTGACACTTTGTTGATTCACAAGGTATTTTACTGCTTTATTGTTCAACAGGTATTTTCTTTATGGTTAGAAGGTGAGCTGTGCGCCCACAAGATAGTTAAACATTTGTTCACACAAGATAAATCACTTGTTTCCACAAGATAAATAACTTTTGAACAAACAATAAATAACCCGCTCCCACGAGATAAACGAGTTGTTTCCACAAGATATTATCTTGTGTGTACAAGATAAAAAAAGAAATCACATCTTTCAGGACATTTGGGGTTCTTTTTAAAATTCCTGCTTTCACAGAAAGTTTGACCAATTCCACTGACTCCTGCAAGTAGAATTGCCCCCAATATTGAAAAATGTAAATAGTAATAATTTTCTTCTATAAAGGGTTCTCCTATTAACATAAAGCAGAGAAATAAAGTGTACAGAACTATGTCTTGTTTTTGACACTCTTGACTTATCCCACTTGTTTCTGCAGAATATTTTACCAATCTTGCTCCCTCCTCTGATCAATCCCTCCAGCTCCAACTACAAGTTATAGCAATCTTGCCCACTTCCATTCCCATGGTAAAACTGACCGTCCCAGACATTCCCACGGAAAAGTTTACCATTTCACCATTTGAAAAAAAATAAACTTAGTTTCACTGGTTTCTACAGCTTCTAGTGACTTACAGCTTCTAGTAGATTCAATTCTTTTAAAAACATAATTGGTGACTTAAATCTCAGTTATCTAAAGCACAGTAAAGATTTTGTATACAGTGACATATTAACGAACGTTCTTTCTTCATCTAGCCTCATATCTAATCGCCCACTCACACTTATCCTGAAGGGTCCTAGTCCCGGTGCACACTTCTGATTTAAAATCGAACCCATATGGCATCAATAATTCATCCTACAGAAAGTATCCATTCTGTCGAAGCCATCATCACTCTGGGCGCGTCACAAAAGCAGGCCTGCTATAACAGCTGAGTGTTTAATTCCAGCAAGCGTTTAAAAATCATGCTACAAGACAAGGTGTAGTCGATGTTTGAATTCAAAAATCGCTTGAATAAGTGCGACTTTTCAGTTAGGGGTCATCACTTTCATGGATCTAATCGATGGATTAATCTAAACAAGTGAATTAATTCATCGCTTTTAAAGGTTTCGCAGATTTATATACAACAGCTCGGCTTGTGGGATTTTTTTTTTTTTAATGTTGCAGAGCCACCTAGTGTACAAAACAAGGCTGTTACCTAAAAATCATCTCATACAGTATCATGCATACATTCATGTCATGACAATAAAACAAGCTATAAAAGACAATCAAAAATGCATGTCTGTAAAAGACAATGGTTTTGGACAGAATAATATAATATACAAAATTGACAAGTTGAAGCGTGGCAACAATAGAAACTATATACTTCAAGATTTGAATAATTGATAGCTGTATCAATACTGAGCACAGATGGAGCATCCCAAGTGCCGCATCACTTAGCAATACTGTCAATAATGTGGAGATAATATGAGCTGCTTCTTGGCAGGATCCCACAGGGAATGCAAGATTGGATTGGAAATGCAAGAATTGGATTTGGAAAGGGTATAGTGCACTAAATTAAATATTATTCGCTATATATATACTGTATATGTTTATTCATCCATCCATCCAGGAACCTCTATAGATCTAGGGACCATCTAGGGACCATGGAGGCCAATGGTGACCATCATATTTATTCCCATTTTTACGACCATGGTAGGATCTACGATCAACATTCACACGCGCGTTCACAAACTAGGGGCAATTTGGGAACGGCAGTTAGCAAAATCCGCAAGTCTTTGGATTGTGGGAGGAAACCGGAGAACCCGGGGGAAACCCACCAAGCACGGGGAGAACATGCAAACTCCATATACAAAGAACCGAGACATGAATCGAATGCGGACGCTGGAGGTGCAAGGTTTTAAAGGTCAAAGCTTCTAATTGTAATAGTAGGCACCTATTTTTCACACATTTACCTTCATGAAATTTATAGTTTCCTTCATTAGAACCTTCAATTATAACACTTGACATGTATTACAATCATTTTCCTACATCATACCATTGGGTGCAAAAGTCTGCACACCTTTAGGAAATTAAAATCTAACGCCATTTTTAGTTAGTTCTCAACGTACTTATTTGATTTGATTGATTTTCCCAATGTAGACTTCTAAATGTCCACTTTGATTTTTAATATTGTTTTTTGTAGGTATCATTTAATATAGAGATTAAATCACCCAAGAAGCAAACGTTTGCATTCAACAGTACACAGTTTTCGGTTGATTTTGCCTCAAGTCTGATTAAAGATTGTCACATTTGTTGTGAAACACTTAAACATAATACTTACACTTTATCTTTGTCATTAGTATTGCCATTCTTGTGAATAGAAAAAAAAATTACAGTGCAAAAATCACTTGTGCTCGACTATGTCATGACACTTAGAGATAAAAAAAAAAAAAAAGGATGTTGTGACGTTCTGCTTCCTACAGTATATACAGGGCTATGCACTTGAAAGAGGCCGAAAATATTGTGTTTAACGCCATACCCATTCACTCACTTACATCATGTCAGGTTGGTGGTGTACAGTAACAAGCAGCGCATCTTCATAGTGCAAACCTATTGGGTCATCAATTCATTTAAGCGATGTCAGAGTGAATTTGGAAAGAAATATGGTTTTGTTTTTCTGTCACTGGCTCTGGTACGTTCAAACACGTGAAGCGTCGCGTCGAGATGTGTCTAGAAGAAAAGGGAGGTCTTTGGTTTAGATGGCTTCATCATAGCGAGAATTATTACAGAATATTCGGGGCCTCTTTCGAATGAATCACCCTGTAGTATGATAACGTACATCACCACCTTTCCACCTTCCGAGATTGAAATACTGATCCCTCTCGCACCTAATGAGGCTAATTAGTCAAATCGATGCTGTGGCAGACCCTCGGACAGACCCAGCATGAATTTCTGGGAACCACTAAGCAATCAGGAACAGGGTATGAATAAATAGTGCAGAATTAAAAGTGCGAAAAAAAACGAAAACAAAAAAAAAACATAAAATGGTACACAGGAAGTCCACTTGTAAAATCATTTAAAATAAGAACGTATACTGTATACTTGTGGACTCGTTATTTACAAAGGAAAAAAAAAAAGTAATGCTTGTTTGATTAAATAACACAATGATAAAATCCATGCCTGATAAAGTGCCTATAAAAGCAAGAATAACCAGCTAAACCTCATAACTTTCAGTGCACTCGCATTGATGACCTTAATAATCTGTAACACTTATGTACACTCATGTAAAATACGCACTACACACTATTAGTCCTACCCTTGCTTGAGAAAGAAGTTCTTTCGAAGGCAGCCCACGTATCATAAGCTCAAACAAGAACCTGCTCTCACACCGTTCCGAAATTTGGACTCGCTTTGCGTTTCAGTTTAGCAGGTTCACGTACAGTATTAAAGCCCCCACTGGTGTCCCCCAGTATTTAATGAGTTTATTTGGTAGCTTCTGTCTTTATGTCTGTAATTCGAGGAAAACATTCTTGTTTTTCAAACGTTCCTCCTCTTCTACTGCGGCGTGAGCTTCTTGCAGATCTTGAAGAATCTTCAAAAGGCTGGTTATACCGTCAACCTTCTTCTGATCTGGATGCCATTGAAGAAACAATGAGAAATCATGAGGAAAGTATCAAAAAGAGTGATTATGTTAAGTAGAAGTACATACTCTCGCCATTTCAGAATGGTCGAGGAAAGAAGACAACACATTTCTTCTCAATGGTTCAGCTCTACCCTTACAGTATACAGTTGTATCCAATTCCCAGACGTCAGTATGGAACTGCCACATTAAGACTACTACTACTAGTCAGGGAGGGCCAAAGACTATCATCTCATCTTTTTGGACTGTTCGCTCACACACCGTTGGGGGCGGCGTAACACACTCGGAGCTATCCGCTCCTTCCACTTGCGTGAGCCCACAGACACCCATGATTGGCTGTAGAGCTGTGTTTGGTTTGAGAGCGCTTATCACCTCTCCATCTCAACCCACTGAGAAAGTACCCGGGAATCAGACTAGCGACCTCCAGATGATAGGTTGAGAACTTTACCACCGTGTCTCTCGGGGGCCCAACCCTTCCAGGTTTTGATAATGTGCCGAAGGGTTCTTTTTCCAGCTAATTCCAGCTATTTCAAACCTCCTTAGTTCTTTTCTTTCCTTGATCCTTCTGAAATGGGGTGCCCACTATTTCAACTACAACCCACGGAGTTGCGTTTTAAGCTTGAGCTTCAATTGACGCAGAGCTAATTTAATATAATTGTGACATAACACATTTATTTTGGTATTTAACGGTTTTGTATCTGTGAACTCTTAAAGAATTGTCACATTACCTTGGTCATCATCGTCTTCGTCATCAGCTTCTTCTTGCTTTATCAGTTCATAATATTTATTCCTGGAATATATTACAAAGCATCACATGTCAAATTTAATGCTGTTATATTTATGAACCGTGAGTCCGAGTGAGTTAGTAAGTACTGTACCTCATGGCGTGTTGGACGCTGCTAAGGTGGCGGTAAATCAGCTGAGCTTCCAGGTCTGGATCGAGCGGGTCGGACCATTCCTGCAGGGTGACGCCGTGTCTGGTCTTATCGCAGCCTGGGTCTGAAATAGGAAGATTTAAGATTTAGACGGTTATTATTATATATGGTCAAATGGTAAGGGCAGAGGTAAGGGCATGTGCACAAATTAACCTATTGTCCTTGATTTTTTTTTTTTAAGTAGTCCTTAAATTTGCAACATTCATAACTGTAAAATGGATATATATTTTCCTTTTGTCCAAACAAAAAACATCAGCGATCCCAACTTTTGCACTTGCTGTACCATCTGCAGTACCTGTTTTCTCCTTTTGGTGGCAGCAGCTCCATCTGTCAGCTTTGTAGATGCCTGGATGATAACAGCTCATAGTGTTGGTGTTGTGACTGCACGCTTTCCGTAAAGCCGAGAGCCACTGATTCAGTTCATTTACACTCTGAAGAGAGAAATGTCATGCAGAAAGAGAGAGAGAGAGACATAGAGAGACATATCTGAGCCTCAGCTATTACAAAACCTGATTTGCACAATGTCTGTATGAGAATGTTTACTCAACATTTTTACAGACGGTGATTCCAACGTCAGAGTAAGTTTAAGACTGGGGGCTTCGCATTATCCGGTTTCTACAGTATGTCAAATGCCAAGCTGTGACTTTTAAATTCAAGAATGACAAAATCAATGACAAAAAAATAGGGCAACAACTGACCTTCGAGGGTTGATTTTTTACTAATGTCAGAGCATTTGAAATCTGTTTTATTGCTCTCCTACTGTATATATACACTGATCAGAGATAGCATTAAAATCAATAATGTTAAAACCACCCTAGGTTTTGGGTTCCTTTTGTGTCACCAGGCAGCTCTGACCCATCCTGGGCTGTGGCCTCGCAGGCTCTCTGAGGGTGTGCTGTGGTGTTTGGCACCAGGACATTCTGTTGTTTCGTCGCCGGCTCTGACTTTCTTCAGCCATTTGTGCTGCATTTGCTTTTTTGTGGGATCAGATCAGACGGACTGGACTTTGCTCCATACAGGCATGGATGAGCCTTGCGTGCCCATGATCCTGTACCCGGTTTGCTGGTACTGTACATACACTACACTATATCTCCAAAAGTATTCGCCTTCAAATGCATATGAACTTCCAATTTCTCAATCCATGAAGTTTAATATGATGTTGGCCCACCCTTTACAAATATAACAGCTTCACCTCTTCTGGGAAGGCTTTCCATAAATTTTAGGAGTGTGTTTATGGGAATTTTTGACCATTCTGTGAGATCAGACACTGATGATGGACGAGAAGGCCTGTCTTGCAGTCTCCGCTCTAATTCAACTCAAAGGTGTTTTACCAGGTTGAGGTCAGGACACCAAACTCGCTCATCCATGTCTTTATGGACCTTGCGTTGTGCACTGTGCACATGTTGGACCAGTTGGACCATGTTGTGCGTAGTTATGTTGGAACAGGAAGGAGCCGTCCCCAAACTGTTCCCACAAAGTTTGGAGCATGAAATTCTCCTAAACGTCTTGGTATGCAGAAGCATTGAGAGTTCCTTTCACTGGAAGTAAGAGGCAGAGTCCAACTCCTGAAAAACAACCCCATATCAGTTCCAACATGACTGCGCACCAGTGCACAAAGCAACGTCCATAAAGACATGGATGAGCCACTTTGGTGTGGAAGAACTTGACTGGCCTGCACCGAGTCCTAACCTCAAGCCTTTGGGATGAATTAGAGCGAAGAAACACTCCTAAAACTTGTGGAAAGCCTTCCCAGAAGAGTTGAAGCTGTTTTAGCTGCAAAGGGTGGGCCAACATCATATTAATATTAACATATTAACAATTGGATGTTACTCAAGTTCATATATATGTGATGTATGATATATATAATGCTATGGCCGATTTCATGGGCGGCAGGTTAAAATATTCCAAACCGTTATGCAATCACCAGCAAGAATCACCAGCTAGGTGCACATAAGTCGGAAAAAAAACAAAAAAAAACAAATATACACCCTTATAGGATCCAGCCAAATTGTTATATAACCAGATGTGGGAGTTTGGTTATAAAATATTCAACAAAAAAAACAACATAATTGTGTGGGACTATACACAAGCTGTGCGCTTGGTTGAGAGAACAAGTTTTATTATGCAAAGTTAAATTCTTTACTTTCTTTTGGAGCAACAAAAAAGCATTTACAAAGACGGCAAGTTTAAATCCCGATGATGCCACCGACATCTGTGACCAGGGGTTCAAGATAACAAGATTGCTTGTGCGCTCTGGGTGATAGGTTGACACGCTGTCTCTTCCCTGTCGATCACAGTGACACTAGCCAATAATGGGTGTCTGAAGAAGGCGAATTGCAATACCTGAAACACATTTATTCATTCTCTTTGGTCAAAAGAAAGAATTTGCTGGTTAGGGAATTGGCCAGTGATCCAATTAGGGATAGAATTTATGGAAAAAAGCAACAAACAGCAACAAAGTCAACCACTTCCAGTATTAGAATTTGGTTTGTAATCCCTTGTTGAACCTTGTGTACCTTGCAATCCAGGTAAAGTGTCTCCTGCTGCCCGGAGTCCTCGCTCGAAATGATCTGCATGACGTTGGCACTGCCGAAGCACTTCTCCTCGACCTTCTCCACCGCACGGATCTTGGGCAGGGAGATGAACGAGCTCTTCTGCGTCGTAAAAACAGAAAAGAATTAAGCGATTTCGGGAATGGATGAGATCCGGAGAAGTTAATGTAGTGTCACTCACCTTGGAATGCTGAGTCCGTGAGTAAGACAGCGTGTCTTTGCTGAGCGTGACGTAATACTTCTTGAAGGGAGAGGTCATGAGGATGCTCTTGTCTTTGGTTTTGTGCAGGAAGAGGAAGCCTTCTTTTTCCATGGAGCCGCACTGGAGGGTCATGCGAGTTCGCAAACCGAGGTCTAATGGAAAAACCGTGAATCAAATATATTCATATATGGATTCAAACATAAGGTGCTGCATCTAGGGTCATGTGATAGGATACGACTACTGTTAATCGGCTGGCTGCTTTCTGTCCGGGAAACGTCTATCTACAGTAGGAAGTTTCCAGTTAACATTCAGAGGTTGTTCATTTAGGTTTTCAGGACAGAAGCGTTTTTTTTTTTTTTTCAATAACGTGACAAATTGCATGCTTTTTTAATTGACTTCCCTATGCTAATTCGAGTTTTTCTGACTGCTTAGGCGTCTCCAGTTTGATCAAATACAACAAGTTGGAATGAGCAATGCTAGGGACTTAAAAAAATTAAGTAAAAAATAAAGTAAAAATAAAATTCATTAAATCTGTTCACCTTCCGAGTCGTGGCAGCTGACCAGGCGTGTGATGAAGTCTTTGAGCTGGGCGATGCCTTGCTGGATGGCAGGCTGCAGTGGCACCATCCAGGGCTCCTTAGAGCAACACACCAGCGTGTCCAGGTTGCCGATGGTCTGAACAGCCTGGAAAGCGGGATCGTGTTAGCTAAAGTTAAAATGTGTCAAGAATCAAGGTCAGTTGTTTTCAGAAACACCTTAATGACCTTTACCCAAGTGCATGACTATGTAACACTAATTAAAAACTGCAATGTCTGACAAAAATATTTTCCATAATGGTCTCTTTTTTGGAGACGTGATCTTAAAAAAATGACTAAAAAGTGAATTTTGCATATCAGGTCGCCTTTACAGCTCTTGTCGGATGAAATGTTGTGAAATGATTCTGAAGCCGAAGTTACTTTCGCCAGGAGGAGGAGAGTGCGGCTGGTGCGGGCATCGGCGTGCTTCTCCCTCAGGTGGAAGAGCTTAGGCGACATGATGGCAGGAGAAATGAAGCGCAGGCACAGGAAGCTTGTCACAGCGATGAACTTCACTTTCTATAAGAGAGAGTGACAGTTAAGAAGCAGCAATGTAATTACCAATTCAAGGCAATTGTTATGTCAAACTGGGACTTTTGATAAAACAACATTATGTCTTTATATAATCCCCTGCTACACTAATGCACCATAAAGATAAAAAAGGTTTTCTCAGTACGCCAGAGCCATGTCCAGATTCCTGCTTCACCTCTGAAACGCTGGCCTCCCAGGAACCCCTTTAATGACCCAAACATGTTGGAATAGCTTTGAGCTCAGTCCGGACTGTTGCGTCTTTTCCGCCAGTTGGCGACAAGGTGTCCGCCTCGGCCGGGATCGTCATTCACAGACATCTTTAAAACGTTTGCGCCATTCAAATGTTTTCCTGCAGCTAAGAGTCTCATCACCGTACCGTGTTTGAAGTCTTCTATAAATGTCAGTCGCTTTTACGCCTTCATTCACAAAGAGTCCCAGTTAGAATTGAACACCCCTTGTAAAAAGAACTTTGGCATACCACCTTGGTGTTACAAGTTTTCTTTGAACACCAGGAAACATTGTGTTTCTTACTTAACACTCCCAAGTCTTTACGGTTTAGAGTACTCCATACTGTATATTTCAGGAGCCAGGCTTGATGACATTTATTCGAAATAATAAAAAGTTATTTCCTCATTCATAAAATGAAGCATAACTCATATTTTAAGCACATTTTGAGCACTTCTCAGAAAAAGGGCAAATTTCCAAAATCGCAGTAGGTTGAGCCACTAAATCACAGACACCTAGGCTTTAAAATGCTGGAATAAAGCAAACACACGCTATCTGTACAGCTCATAGAGTAAATGGATCCGAATGCCTCTGCTGTCTCATTCACTCACTCGCTCATCGTCTATACCACTTTATCTTTCGTTCAGGTTCGCCGGGGGCCCGGAGCCTATCCCAGGAGACTTAGGGCATGAGGGCGGAGTACACCATGCACTTCTGGCAAGTACCCGGAGTAGACCCACCACGCACAGGGAGAACATGCAAACTCCATGCACACTGAAACAGAGGTGGGAATCGAACCCATCAAAATCAAAAGGAAGCCTGGCGCTGATTTCCTGAGTAGAGCTTTACCCTGTATTCTGGGTCTGGGAAACGTGCTTGGACTCGCTGGTAGAGTTGCTGGAAGGCCTGGCAGAGGAGCAGCGGGCAGTAGGAGGAAGACTGCGAGATGGCGGTCATGAGCTCGGACAGGTACGACTGGAGCAGGCTGGAGCTCTGCTGGATCACGTCGGCTTCCGTCTGCAGCCGATGCAGTCCCGTGCACCTTTAAGCACAAAGCAAATAAAGGTATGGCAAAGATTTTTACATTCAAATCTTAACCAGTTCTTATCAGTAATGGGGCATCTAATAGGAAATGTACAATTCTAATAGTTTGGTAGAATTTTTCATTAACTAAAAAACAAGTTTGTGACCATGTCTCTTACAGTGGGTTTAAACGAGCCTTTACTAACCATCTCTCTGTTTCCTTCTCTGTCCTTCCTTCTCTTCACCTTCTCTGTTTGATCCATCAGGGGAATTTTTCTGGTACTGAAGCAGTGAAACAGTGTGGCAAGTTTTGCGCCCAGACTTAATCAGACAGACTAGTGAGCCCACTTGTAGCTGCACTCAGTGAGCCCAGGTGTGGATCTTCACGGGGTATTAGACACACCAAAGAAGGTCAAGAGAAAAGAGCAATGTTCGCTTCAAGAGAGTTTTTAATCATCTTCCACAGTGGTCCGTAACCCTGGACCTGGAGAACCCCATGCCCAGCACATTTTAGTGTTTTTTTTGTTTTTTTTTACCAAATCCCAGCACACCTTGACCTTTAACTGATCAGCTAATTAACAGACTTTTATGAATAGAAATGAGTCTCGTAGTGCCAGGAATACATTAATATGTGCAGAACAAAGGATCCTCCATAAACAGGGTTCGGAACCATTGATCTACTGTATTGGACTGAAAAAAAAAAGGTTTCTAGCCATAACTCTAGGTTTGTCCATTAAAGTGAATCTTTATTTTGAATTTCCTTTTAGACAGGGTTCGAAGTAGAACCACTTTCCATGCCGCAAACACTTATAATGGGTCTGTAATAAAGGTGCTTAGACTTGGATGAAATTATTAATTAAAGTAAAGCATTAGGGATTAGTGCTCACTCAGCTCATCTTTTTTATTTTTTTGTGAAGTTGTACGGCATTGCATCATCACTTTAAAGGTCCCATAATTTAGCTATTTTTATACCTTGCACTCATTTTGTTTCACTTACATGCTGTTTCAGTATTTATGTAAATGAGCTACTGCTGAGTCAGGCCGTGGCTCTTATATGAGGTCACATTAGGGAGAAAAAATCTGATTGGCTTGTTTGAGCCGTAGATAATATTAATAAATGGAAAAAACTGATGATTTTGGTTTGTACATGCACACTTGAGGTGTATCTGAATTTCCAAAAATGCCTAAAAAGTAAATTTTGCATAATAGGCATAACTTTTGACTTATGCATTATGAGATTGCTTAAATGATAATAATAAAAAAATCAACATTTAAACACATGAATCATGGCACTCGTGGTTCACTGGTAGGCTTCACAATGGTTAGGGGTTGTATCCCACACCGAGCTACTGGGGGTGACCACATGTGGCGGTCCCAAGCTGGATCAAGTGCTATTTTACAGGCTGATGAATATCAAGGGCTTGAAACCATTTTGTTAAATTAAATCAAATTGGCAGGTGTTGTTTTTGGGCTTCAAGGCAAGTGCTTAAACCTAGGCTAGCTCTGTTCCCCTCTAAGTCTCCCTGTGTAAACACTGACATAACCTATTGGCCGTATGAGAAGACACTGTTGCCAGAACTTTCTGTGGCTCTTCATGGCTAGGCTCATTTTCTTACCCAGCTTCTTTCAGTTCCACCTTGTTAGGATCCAGCTCCACGTACTTCTTCTCCTCAAAAATGCGATTGATGATGGGACCCAGAAGCCTGTGGAGATACTGCATTCCGGCCACCTTCCAGCATGGAACAACATTGGAGCGTTTATTAAAAAACGAACCCAAATCTTTGGAGGGGGAAAAAAAAAGGATATGATTCATTCAATTACCTTTAGAAAGGATTCCATGGACTTGGAAGCCAAAGAGTTGCTCCTGAATAAGGTGTTGGGTTCGGCTGAGGAACATCAGAAAAAGCGGGGGTGTTACTGACACGTCGTGTTAATCAGGTTAAGATTCCGTAAATAAGATTTATTATATTTTGTACGTACTGTTCTTTTCCAGCTCTAGTTTGAAAAGCACATCCAGGAACTCCTTGATGAGTCCCTGACCCAGGAAGAGTTTCACCAGGTTCGTGGCTACTTCCTGTCTGTTCTCGGATGTCGTCGTCTCATCGATTAGCAGGATCAGGTCGGGCCAGTTGCCCTATAATGTAGACCGTACTCTCATGTTAGAGTTTTCAGTGAGATATGGTGGAGGTAGAGGTGAAGAAAAGAACGAAGCTGGACTGCTCTGCATCTTGTAATGTCTTTATGTTTTGCAGATTATTTAATACAGTAAAACCTTGGATTACGAGCATAATTAGTTCCGGAAGCGGGCTTGTATTCCAAAACACTCGTAAACCAAATGTCATTTTCCCATAAGAAATCATGGAAACTTAAATTATTCGTTCCACAGCCCAAAAAAAGAAATACATAAAATAATGAATACAAAATATTAAGTAAAAATAAAACTGCACTTTACCTTTAAAAAAAAAATAAAAATAAGTATAGATAAGTGTTTCCGTTTATGCGCACAGGCGTGTGTGTGTGTGTGTGTGTGTGTCAGTGTGTTTGGGTCTGTCGTTATGTGTGTGTGCTCGTAATTTGACACCGTGCCGGTTCACAAACACACACACACACACACACACACTAAAGGCGAGAGAGAGAAAGAGAGTGTGTGTGAACCGGCACAGTGTCAAATTACGTGCTCACACAAATAGGCTGAGGGAGAAAAACGATAGGCTGAGGGAGAAAATGCATGCACGGATGTTGATTATACCAGTGAGAGACGCGCTCAGTTCAAAACAAGAAACGCATGCGTGATACATGATACTCGGTACTTGTAAACCAAGACTTGCTCGTTTTTCAAGTCAAAATTTATAAAAAAATCTTTGCTCATCTTGCGGAACACTCGCAAACCGCGTTACTTGCAATCCAAGGTTTCACTGTACCTTCTTTCAGGACACAGACGGACCCATTCATGGTGATCCAGACAAAAGCTAATCAAGTACAATATGTATAACAATAACCCCTTCTGAAAGCAAAATAAGCCTGGGGAACCGACCTGGTTCCCTTTTAAAGCGAATTGGTTATGCCATCCCCATTGTCGTCATCAGACAAAGCTGGAGGAAGTCATTTTTTTCTAAAATTAGAATAACAGAAATAAGAGCCACTTTGTAAAGTCATATATGTGGTAATGACTCAGACTCACGTTGAGGTGAGTCTCGACGGACCGGCCCAGTAATTCTGTGAGTGGCTGGTAATGGCTAGACGGCAGGACCGTCTCATGTCTGAGCCGAAGCTGCAGCCGCAAGGAGCCCAGAGTACCTCTTAGGGAGAAATTGAGAGAGAGAGACAGAGAGATAGAGAGAGAGATGTGTATTGAGGAACAGCTCTGCCATCACCACAAACCTCAATGATATTTAACCTTCTATAGAAGTCAAGAGGTTTTACTACATTCTGAAAAATAAGTGTAAGAAACGCACTCACTCATACGCTTGTGTAATACCTCGATTTGTCTTGCTTTTAGGTTACGGAAAAAAAAAAAGATGAAAAAAAAAACACACACACAAGCTCTGACTCACTCCACTTAAATGGTTCCAGGAAATATGGCCAGAAGGACAGACAAACAATAATAAAAGAAAATGACTCTATTACTGTGAATAAAACGGCCCATAAAAGAGACTGCTTTAACAGCGTGTGGGTAGATGGAGGTGTAGAAAGCTGGCGTGAAGAAATCGACTGAAAACGAGCACAAGGAAGGAAAAACAGTGTCACGGTCTGGAGGCGGCAGCTGCCGAAGGTCAGAGGAGCATCCGATCTGTCAGAGCTTGAAAACAAATCAAAATGTTTCTGCACCCTGTTTGATCTGTTTGAAATGTTTAATGAAACGGGAACTATATGAGCTTCAGCAAACTACAAGAATTATTTGAAATGATTTGCTTTTGTTGCTAATATTATATTTTGAAAATGATTTTTAAAAATCTTCCTGGGCATACAAGTTTTAATACGGGACTAGTCATAAAAAAAACTGTCATCTGCAGCATATAAAATTTCCATTTCATCCCATCCCGCTGTGCCATTTTTTGTTTAATTTTTTTTTTTCTTTCCAGAAAGAACATGCTGCAATGCCAAGCCTTGAACGATAAAATACCAGCCATTATTTTGATTCGCATCTGTTTTTTTTTTTTTTTTTCCTTCTTCTCCGGCATGATATTTTCCCCGGCGCCTACTCGCAGCACACCCTCGCTCAGCTCCACTCCATCACTTGCACTCCATGATCTCAATGCCAAAGAGGACTATCACTTACGGGAGAGTGGGAGTTTTCAAGACAAATGAGCGTGTGCCAAGCACCGCCATCGGCAACCAGTCACCGAACAGCAGGCAGCAGATGGAGAGGCGTTTAAAAGAAAAAATTGAACAATCAGGAGGAAGATGAGAAAAATTTTAGATAAAGAAAAAAATAATAATAATAACGATGGCAGCTTGACTCACTCCAGCATGCATTAAGCAGGAAGAGAAAGATGTAAAGATCGTGCTTAGTTTTTTTCCTCTTAGACTTCAGATTTTTCCTACAAATGATTTCATTAGGATTACATCACCACATCGGAGAGGGATGTCAATGATTTTTCATACATGCTGCAAAAGAATGGGTTGAAATGCGATGCAATGGCCTCCATCAGATCTTTGGAACATTAATTAATTAATTAATTAATTAAATTGTTTATTTATTTATTATTGTGTTTGTTTGCTTATTATATATTTTTATTTCTATTTATTTCACCATATTATTCATTTAATTAATTTCTTATTTATTTCGGAATCATTTAGAGATTTATTTTTTATTCCTATTTTTTTTGTAAATAAATAATGGATTATACTGTATATTTGTTTGTTTAATTATTTATTATTTATCTTTTATTCCCTTTTATTTACATATTACATCTATCTATCTATCTATCTATCTATCTATCTATCTATCTATCTATCATATTTTTTAGTTGCCGAATGATGTAATTATTTATTTACAATTGTTTTATTTATTTAACCATTTATTTTTATTTATTTATTTTTATTATTTATTTAATTACATTCCTATTTATTTCGGAATTATTGAGAGATTTTTTGTTATTCCTATTTTTTGTAAAAATAATGGATTATACTGTATATTTGTTTGTTTAATTATTTATCATTTATCTTTTATTTCTGTTTATTTAAATATTACATTTACCTATCTATCTATCAATCAGATTTTTTTGTAGTTATATTAGTTATTTATATAATTAAAGCGAAAACATAAAAGTGACAGATGCAGAAAATCATAAATATTAAATCTGTTTTCTGATTAATTTACCTATTTACTTATTTGGTAGTTTTCTATGACTTGTAGTAGGCTTTCATACTTACATTTTTATATTTATCATTTTTAGCTTTAGTACAATATTATGCATCAATGTAACATCTGTTGTGCTATTTATTAATTTCACGTTTTCTTTTTTGCTTTTTTTTGCATCATATAATGTCAGGTACTGCTTTAAAAAATGAATCATCATCTTCTGACCACACAGTGAAAAAGTGTGTAAATGCATGAATGAACAGATGGATGGACGATCCGGGCTATAAACCCTGTCACACGTGACACGTGACATCCTCGTAATCCTCATCTCTTTCCCTTTCTCTCTCTCACAGACACAAACATTCACAGATGCCACATTTGTCATCACAGTGACCCAATCCCTGTATTCTCATAAGTCCTGAGATCATCTTAGTCTGGTTTATAATCCTCCATGTACACACTGACTGAAGGAAGTAAATGAGATACAGGCTATTGAATGAAAAAAATACGTTCATGTACGTAGATATTTAACTATATTTATCCAAACATGTTCTGTTTATTGTTTTAGGATGTCCTATCATTCGAGCCGATACAAACCTATGCTAGCTATGTTGTATTTCTTGTCATGACTATTGTTTTTCGATTCTTGCACAGCTCAGGTCTTAAGCCTGTTGCTGAATCTCATTCCACAGATTTCTTTACTCTTTCATTGTATAGACTGTTGGGCGTAGATGGCAGGAATGTAAACCACTTACTCGTACTGGCTGTGTTTAGGTTTGTCAGGCCCCAGGCGAAACCAGCCCTCTTCTTGCTGTGCCGACTGCAGCCTGTTAATGTTGAACAGGACCTGAGGGAGAGCATGGGACGTGACAAGTCAAATGACTCGAAAATTAAATGTCAAAGTAAGCCGAGGCGGAGACAATGATCGAGACGTTTATTCGCAGGGTGGGAAATTCGGGTTGACTGACTTGAAATGAACCCACTGGAAGCTAAGATGTGACCTCGCACATGAATGATGAGGTCATCTTCTACACTTCTACACAAGAAAACAGAGGAACATACTCTAGCACAATCATTAATAAATTACTTTTTTAGGAATGCATTGATTACAAATGTAAATATGTCGAACATACAGTATGATCTCAGTAACAGACCATCAAATCAGCTCAGATTCGTTCTGGCGTTCCCCTAGGCTCCATCATAAGACCTTTATTATTTACAGGTTTTCTCTTGAATTCTTCTTTAATTTCCCATCAAACGGCACCCATAACCTATGTGAATACACTTCCACACTAATAATAAAATCCTTATGACTTTTGTAATTACTACAACATTATAAAATTACAATCAGAATTTATTCTGGTATTGATATTGCATCATCATATTGCCCAAGTTTTACAATTGCCCTACATGTATAACATGCAGGTTTTAGAGCCTGACACAAAGTTGTACATTTTGCAAATGTATGTACATATATAGGCAATATTAAAAAAGCGTCAATCCATACTAGCTGTAAAATCGGCACGTGAGTATAGAAGATAAGATTCTATAATGCACCTAAACATATAATAACAGAGCTGTGAACTGATATATTTGGACATTGTGATTTCCTAAATGGTTCGATCAGATTCAACAGCACTTCGACAGCAGTTTATTGTCTGAATTGTCTAAAGCAGCTATATTTCTTGCAGAACTTGAAGTATTAAGAACTGCTAGAAGTATCTGATACACACTGAAATCCTATATAACTTGTGGAAATTGTTCTGTCCCCCCACTCCAGTTCAGTAGATGGCAGTATTGCGCTATCCAGCCATAAACTCATAAAGAAGAAGAGGACGAAAAAAGCAAAATTCTGCAAAAGCTTTTGTATATTTAGAAGGAATTCTAAATGTTTAACATTTGTAAATTTACCTAAAGTGTGATTTGATCCTGAATCAAAATCTGGGCCATCGATTTAATGAATCAAATTGACCAACAAAAGACCTGCAGAATCACAGCTCTAGCAAACAAGGGCTGAGTATTAGAAGGGATGGAGACAAGAAATAAAACAAAAGGATAACTAAGTTGCTCTGGATAAGAGCGTCTGCCAAATGAGTAAATGTAAATGTGCTTGAGAGAGGGTCATTAGTTTGTCTTTGCTAATAGAACATCCAACACCCCATGTCTTTGCTAATATGACATCCTACAAATATCTGACTCGGTCATGTGATAGTGAAGAAGTGGCTCGTGGATGGGAATTGGCACATAGCCACATTGGGGGATTTTTTTCTAACCCTTCTGAGAATTTACCTTTCCGAGAAAGTCGTTTCTGCTCACCAGGTCCCAGTCCCACACCTCCACGCTGAGCGGGCTGTCGGTCAGAGTGTCGTCCAGCTCGAACTCGAAACTCTCGTTCCAGCGTGGATAGCAAGACTTCTTTACCACCTACACAGCCACAGTGTTGCGTAAGTCTACAGCAGCTAGCGATGAAGTGGAGATACAGAGCTAAGCTCATCATCATCAGATGCATATTGGCCATATTTAAGATATAAGTGTCCTAAATCTTTAGACAATGGGGAA
The DNA here is from genome assembly GCA_028565275.1 of Leiocassis micropogon. Taxonomy (NCBI): domain Eukaryota; kingdom Metazoa; phylum Chordata; class Actinopteri; order Siluriformes; family Bagridae; genus Leiocassis; species Leiocassis micropogon. The sequence goes on from JAOVVA010000031.1 coordinate 12,837,616, forward strand.
ATACTGTAAAATATAAACAAAAAAGAAATCTAGCAAGACTACTAGCAGCATACACAGTAGACATTCATGACATTTGATATTTGTGCACTGAACCGTGGGAAGACGGGTTTATAATTCATTTAAAAAATCATTAATGTGTCCAGTACAGTGTGAAAGTTTCTATTATTCTTTCTTCCATTAATTAATTCTTCACTTCATTCTATCTATCATTTGTTACTTATTCTTTCCATCAGCTATTTCTTTACTCATATTCTCGTCCTTTCTTTTTTCCTAGCTTTCCTTGTATATTTACCCTTTTTCCATCCTTTTAAATTTCCCTTGTCATCCATCCTTTTTCCACTCCTTCCATCTTACTACCTTTATTTCTATAGTCTTTTTCATTACTTATTTTCTTTACTATCTCTCCCTCCCTAGGGACCAAGAGAGAAGGAGAAGCTAAACAAATGATGGCATGTCATACAGGGTTCTCTTCCTTCCTTCACCCTTCCTCAACTTAATCTGTTTAACTTTTGGGGACTAGTGGAAACCCGAGGACACGTTTGCTTACTGCACTTTCGTGGGTTTTGCCATTATATCTGACTCGGACAAATGGATCTGATGCTCCGTTGCGGTCTTTTTTGGCAAGATCCCTAAAAAAAAGACAACAAAAACAAAAAAAAAGAACATTTTAATGAGTTCATGTGAACCAGACCAAAGCCTTTCAATACCCAAAACTTTTTATTATAGAATTCAGTCCAGTTAAATCGCTGGGACGCATCAGATTCTGTCATGTGGTTTAAAGTTACCTGGCCTCCAGAACTCGACAGCGCAGTTTGCGTGGCACGTCGCCGTCCCCCAGCAGTGAGATCTGCAGGTGAATCTCTCCCTGAACCTCTTCATCGGGATCTACTTCAGTCAGGTTCATCCAGCTATCCAGACCTGCATGCGGCAAAAACAGCAGCTCCATTTACATAAACCATAATGTTTGATTAATAATGGGAATAATAGCCCAATCTGAATAAAAAGACCTCATGTAAACGCCTCAGTCGGAACCGTCTGCCCTGATCAGAATGAATTTTTAATGAGAGTGAGAGGGTGATGTAAACCTTTGATTATCCATTTAATTGGTAATTATTAGAGATTGTGTGATTGTGTTTGTCGTCATCATTTCTGAATATGGTTACATAAACATAACTTCACTTGAGTGTCCAGGCTGGAAATTTTGCCTTCATTACCAATTGGTAAAAACACCCAACTCTCTCCAATCCATCTTTACTTGCATCCACTGGGTCATTGGATGTGGAATGAACAGTGATTGGCTCATATTTCATATGTAGTAAAGTATCTAACCAATCATAGATGAGACTGAATTCTTCTAACCAATCACAACACATAAGGCGGGATTTATCTGAGAAAATGATAAATGTTTCGCACCAACACAGTTCCAAAGATATAATCACTATGAGTCCAATGGGTGTGTATAAGGAGAGTGGCCGTGGCTTAAGCCCAGTCACAATAACAACACACCTCTCTGCACAGCCCACTCACACAGACGATGTACTGTAACATGATCCCTTGATTTTTGGGTTGCTTGAGAGAGGTGACCCAGTTGAATGTTTTGGTATGAGGTTTGTGGGGGATTGTGCAAAATAGAGCAAGAAGAGGAACAGAGGTAGTTTTTGTTTTTTTTACTGACTCACTGTTTCTACACTGTAAAACAAACTCCATTCATTTTCAATGGAATGAGTTCAGGGCCGGTTTTGAAGGTGTAACCTATTTTTTTACAAAACTAGGGCAAAGTTGTTCACCGCAGCTCCCAAACAAATTGTCATAATTAAAATTTTTGCGACAACCATCAGCCTGATTCTTTAGAAAAGTAATAGCACCCTATTCATGGCAGTGAGACGCATTTTTGTTCATAGTTTTCTTGGCCGAAAAAGTGCAGTAATAATAGTTGGGGCTTTCATCATCTCTGTTTCTACACTCCCCTGCTAAGGCAAAAAAAAAAATTTGGGGGGGAATAAGACGAAACAAAAATCAAGCTCTTTGACGATAAGAAATTAAGCTCATCATGTTTTGAGACTCCATTACAGGGACCCACATTACACTGAGGATTTAGAGATGATTTGCTAAGGAGAAGTGGATTAAACTGAAACACAATGCTGCCAAAAGGCTAATCGCTTCTTATCATAGCTGTTTCGAAGCTGTAATTGCATTGTAATTTGTGGTGCATGAATCATTATTGTTTATTATGAAACATATGACACACCTTTGTTTATTGTTTTGTTCATATTTATAATTACAAAGTCAAAAGACATTATGTGCGTAAATCTGAAGTGCGTATATACACTAGAAATACAGGGTGGGTGAAAAAGTAACTAGTCCAAATTTCTAATAATTTATTCAAACTATTTGTACATGTATTTATTACATGGGAAAAAGAAAGCAAATCTTTTTGCGACATAGGCACGGTGGCGTAAACCAGTTTTCTTAAACAGCCAAGGATGGAATGCACTGAATGTCTTCTGAAGAAGGTAGTTCGGGATATGGCTGAGAACCTCCTAAATCCAAGCCTCCAAGTCCTCCAGTGTGCGAGGCTTTGTCCTGTACACCTCATCCTTTGTGAAAAATATCACATGGATGGAGATCTGTACTTCTTGCAGGCCATTCATGAGGTCCGTGCCGTCCCAGCCAACGTCCTGGAAAACGCTGCCACAGTAAGAGCAAAATGGGGTGGTGAACCAGGAGGTGTTGCTCCAGTGATACTACAAGTTCTATAGCCATTACATATTGCCTAGTTCCTTTTCACTTACCCTGTATATTAACAACACACAATGGAAATGATAAAAGGGTCACATTCGGGATTTTTTTCTGTTCTACCTATAAAATGTGCGCTACGTTACGCGTTCATCAAGCGAAGTAGCAGACGGATGACGGGAAACTGGGTGACCTAGTTTGCAACGGCACCACTTTCGAAATAATGTCAACAGCCATCAGTAATGAACATCTGCTTCGGGAATTAGTGAGAAGCTGAAGCTCTAAGTGTGAAGCCAAGAATCTTAAAAAAGCTAGATTAAAAAAAGCCATCTGGCAAGTTAGGAATGGAAAAAGAATACAGCAGGTTCTATGTACTGTACAAAGTAATGTCGTATGTCAAACATTTATAAAGATGTCTTCAGCTCATTTTTTGAACCTCACAACAAAAGAATAACTCATTTAAATACTGGTTAAAATGTTTTAAGAAGACAAGGGACTTTGTTTTAACAATTTATATACCGTGACCAAGTAAATGTGTTAAAATTGTGGGAAAAAAGGATGTTTTTTAACATGCAATGTTGCAAATGTTTTTAAAATGTTGCGCTTAGTCACATGACTATGCAGGATCAGAGTTGTTTTTCAGCTGGGACCACGTTTGAAAGATCTATAAGACTTATCAATCCATTCATTCATCTTCTATACCACTTATCCTACGAACAGGATCACAGGGACCTAGAGCCTATCCCAGGAGACTTTGGGTACGAGACGGGGTACCCAATCCCTATTCAGCTTCTATTAATTTAAATGATAAGAACCAAAAAAAAAAAGGTTTTGTGTGTTCTGTTTCATTGATAAGCAAAAATCTTCGATAAAATCAGTCTGATACATTTTGAAATATTACTGAATATAAACTGATTTCTAAAAATTTCTAACAAGAAAATTAATTTCACTGGCTCATGAAATGGAAGAAGTAAATAGTGAGCGGGATTATGTAAGACTTGAAGTTGAACCCTATATAAACCATTTTCTTAAAAAGATTCTTGTTTGGTTCAAAGTCATGTCACTGTAGAACAACCCACAGACAGCTATTCCATAACCGTTTCATTTCTTTTATACCACATAAAAATCTCAAAGCTAAATTGGAATATTTAAACCTACACTACAGTAAGTATCCTTACATAATGTGACAATACACATCAACGTTGTTACTGTAAAAATGTATATGAATCTTACCGCTGTACAAAAATGTATCAACCCATTTTTTCTGACCGATTAGAATGGATCCCATGTTTGTGGTGTAATATTTTACCTATAACTATGTCTAACAGTTGTAAGCTCTGTTGTCAGCTTGAATCTTGATCGTCTGTCTAGAGACATAAATCCGCTGAACACTAAAAATAAACCTGACATCTTATCAATTGCTTCGTGCCGCAGGCTTTAGGAAGCGCAGTGTAATCGATTAAGTCATATCCGCGGCTTAAGGGTAGACCCGTGTGCGCTTTGGCGGAATTACAAAATCCGAGCAAGGAGGAATCCAGTGAGGAAGTGGAAGTAGAAAGCAAGGTCAAAGACAGAAGACGACTATCTTACTTTAGAAATCGATCGAGAATCGAAAAGGAGAAGCCTCATAGTTACATAGAGGTCAGTGGCTTCGAGTGCCTGAAAAGCTGAAGTTAAAATCCAGTCTGCTCGACCATAACCACTAAGTGTGAATTCTGGCTTATAGACAGGACAGAGTATAAGCATGCATAATTTCATTCCAGTACTGTACATACTATAACACATGGGGACACGTGCTTTTAACGAATAAAAAATAAAAAGAATCAATGACAAGGTTGTGTAATGGAACCTGAAGGTACCAGAGCAGAGGTACCCTTACCATTATAAACGTTTCCACTTACACCAATACGCCAATGGTTACATTTGAAATGTTGCACTGCCTAGTTACACCTAATATCGCTAAACGTGGGCAGTTTGGTGGATTAGTGGTTAGTACTGTCTCATCACGCCTCCGCAGTTGGGGGTTCAAATCTTGCCTCTGCTCAACGTGTGTGATCCAAAGTCATGCTGATTTTTGTTTCCAAAATAGGAGCGATTGCGGATCCCTGCCTTGTGCCCTCGGTTCCCTGGGACAGGCTCCAAGCTCGATCGTTAAAAATCGCAACAGAAAAGTTGACAGAAGTTCTCCTTATTAGTATTCCAAATCAGTCTTGTCATGGCTCATTATGCCTTGTTTTGCTCCATTGAGGAGCCTGAACATAAATTGCACCCGGGCCAAGCCTTGTCAATTTTGCCATTTAGCTAAATGGAAAGAACACTTCTGCCGTTTCGCATTGTGTCACTCCAGGGGGTTTCGAACACGCCGGTGATTTTCGAAAATAACGGAGAGGCGCATCCGGCATTTGCTTTGAACCCGTGTTACAATAATGAATTGGGCAAATTTAGTCAATTACTCGTCGCTGTTCGACATGTCCAGACCATATCCCTGTGGTCCCAGGATGGCAAAAATAAGTAAATAAATAAAAATGTCACGAGAAAAGAAAATGAAATAGACCTCGCCCGAAAGCACAGTGAAACCATTGTTTGTTACTCTGTCCTGCGGCACCAGTTACAGAGGAAAATTGGATTGAAAATGACTATAATAACCGCCAGACAAATGTGTGTGTGTGTGTGTGTGTGTGTGTGGGTGACTATTAGACTATCCAATTGCAGTGCTGGGAGATGACATGGCATTCATATTGAAACGACCGAAAAGAAATATCACAGGGAAAATCCAGTCTTTTTGAAACTCCTCAGAGTAATACATTTTGGTGTTATGAGTTATAAAAGATCCAGCATGTGAAGCTGTAAAGGTCTGCAGGAAGTGACAACACACACACTCACACACAAACACACACTGGGGGATAACCTTTCGAATGGCTCTGCTTCAAAAAGATCGTCTGCAGCCAGTGGCACCTTTTTATATCTCAGGGTCAGCCTGTATTGATCTAATGATACGCTCTGTACACTGTTCAGGCATAACGTTAACACTGATTATCAATTATATATCAGAAAAATGGCGACAGGATCGTGGGTACCCAAGGCATATTCATACCTGATGGGAAGCAAAAGCCAGCCTGTGTGGTCTGATCGTACGGAAAAAGCCAATGTAACACAAATTGCTGAAAATACTGGTAATACTGGCTGTGATAGAAAGGTACCAGAACATCCAGTGCATCACAGCTTGCTGTTATTGGAGCTTAGCAGGCAAAGAGATGTTCGTCCTCACTCATTCACTCATCGTCTACACCATTTTATCCTGTGTACAGTGTCGTGGGGGCCCTGGAGTCTATCCCAGGGGACTTAGGGCACAAGGCGGGGTACACCCTGGACAGGGTGCCAATCCATTGCACACTATGGGCAATTTAGGAACACCTAATTAGCCTGCATGTCTTTGGACTGTGGGAGGAAACCGGAGTACCCGGAGGAAACCCACCAAGCACGGGGAGAACAT
>JAOVVA010000031.1:12855900-12868220 GCA_028565275.1 Leiocassis micropogon
AATAAAGAATAATTCAAGCCTACAGTGGGGGAAAGAAGATGTCAGAATGTACACACTGTGGAGAGAGAAATATTTGCACATGGATTAAGTTTGAGGTTTTGTGAAAAGGTCTGCAACGATTACAGTGTGAGTGCAGAGTGACTCATTCTTCCCCAGCAACACAGGGGTTTTCCGAGGATGCTAAAGAAAGAGAGTGGTACATGTTCCAGAGAGATTTTCCTAACACTGAGGGATTCCTTGGAAGCACAAGAATTTGTAACTTGACTGCTAAAAATGATGATGATGGGGATTGAGAGCACAGCATCTCCCCTGAAAACCAGGATGCTTAAGGTGCTCCTGTAAATGAAAGAGATAGTTTCTTAAGTATGAGTAATCCCTATTGAGGAGGGTATTGCACCTGCATACGTGCGTGTGTGTGTGTGTGTGTGTGTGTGAGTGGGTGGGCTTCGGTGACTCACTGGCTCACAAATTTATCCTTTACCCATAGAACAGTGACCTGGAGTTGACACACCGGCTTATGTGGGCTTTTTGTGACTCAACCATTTATCCAGTGAGGTCAGAGATGGAAAAAAAGAGGCCTAGACGTGTTTTCACCTTTTTTTAAAGAAACTTAGGAATCCTCAGTGTATCTATCACCTTGTAAAGCTAAACTCAAAATGCACATTTTGAAATCAAGCAAAACGCACTGCACACAGACTATAAATCAAGCAACTGGATTTGTTTTAAAGGCAAATAAAGTCCCACTTAAAAAAAAAAAAGAAAGAAAATGATTATTTTTCAGTAATAAGTAAATAAATTAAAACCTTTTTTTCATGTGTATTTAAAGGTATAAAAGAGATAAAGTGTTTCTAGAAATGTGAAAATAATATAATTTCAAAAAAGACCTTTAAAAAAACACCAATTTACTACATTTCTTTAAAATTAAATTGGCAAGCTCCTTTATTTCAGATTTGCATTTAGATTTGATTATTTTTTTTGGCCTTGACGAGAGAGAGAGAGAGAGCGAGAGAGCGAGAGAGAGTATAATGATAGATTGTTGTAATTGCACTTGCATTGTCAATACAGTATATATACAGGTACTTCCCAATAAATTGGAATGTCATCAAAAAGTTTATTTATTTCAGTAACTCAATTAAAAAAGTGAAACTTATATACAGTATTTATTAGACACAGACTGATATATTTCAAATATTTATTTCTTTTCATTTTTATGATTATGGCTTACAGCTAATGAAAACCCAAAACTCAGAAAATTAGAATATTGGGGGAAAAGTTCAATATTGGAGACTCGTTGTGTAACACTCTTATCAGCTAATTAACCCTTATGCTTACTAATTTTTTCTGCTTCCAACATATCACTTCAGGAAAAAAGGTTGCTGCCTAATATATCCCACACACTTCCAATTGCCATTGTAAAGAAACATTGAAAATGTAGTTACTGTGAGAAGAGCCAAATTGTGATGGCTAGACAACTGGGTCAAAGCAACTCCAAAACTGCAGCTCTTGAGGGATGTTCCCAGGGTGCAGTGATCAGAACATACAAAAAGTAGTGATCCAAGGAAGGAAAACCTGTGAACCGGCGACATGGTCATGGGTGGACGAGGCTCACTGATGCACATGGGGAGTGAAGGCTGGCCCGTGTAGTCTGATCCAAGGCTCGAAAGGTTTATGCTGATTCCAGTACTTGTTTTGGTGGCAAGGGAGGGACCTACTCAATATTAGGTGTTTGGTAATAATGTCATGGCTTGATCAGTGTGTGTGTATATATATATGTGTGTGTGTGTGTGTGTGTGTGTGTGTGTATATATTTGTATGTATACACACAGATTTCACTTCCTATATTGTTATAGCTACCTTTTTTTTTTTTTTACTCTTTTACTGAATTTGACATTAGGATTCAGTGGCCACTATGTTCTTATCCAATAATTATTTTTTTCCTGTCGTTTCTACTGTACATCCGGGAAGCATTAAACAGCATAGAGATGTCTTCCTCTAAGGCCTGATTTAGAAGATGACAAATGATTTCTGCTTAGCATTCCCTCTCATAGCCTGCCATTAGAGGGTATAAAATGTGTAATTGAGCTTTATGGCAAACAGCTCCACCTGGTGAACATCACGACTCGTTAAATATTAATAACGTCACTTTCACACACTTTTGGGTTTTGGAAAACATTCAGTTTTATTTCTTATTGGCCTGAAAGTCAAAAGCAGTGCAGTAAACATTTTCAGCCTTGTTCTTTTCTGGCTATTTTACCCAACATTACTGATACAGCTGATACACTTCTGACTTTTAAAATGGTAAATCGGAGTTAAGTCTATTATCAATATGGAATCAGTGCAAATGACCAAAGTACTTTATCACTATGCTTATATATATATTTATTTATTTATTTACCTCAGTAAAAATTTTCAAAATAATGCAGTAAACAAGGATTATTTAACTTTTCCAGGTGACATGAACTAATACAGCTAATTTGGTATACTGAGGTTATGTTTTTACTAATTTGCTAACATTAACTCTATTTTTAACTAAGCTAGCTTGTTTCCTTTGCTAATACCAGGTGACACTAGCATTAAATAAATAACTAGCATAACTGGTTAGGCAGCAAGTTACATTATGTAAATACAACAAAACAAAAAGTTTTTAGAGTATAAACTTACATTTGGCATGAATATATAAAAGTATTAATTCTACTTTATAGTTTTAACTTAACATTTTAATACATTTTAAATGAGCAAGTACTTTATCCACCCCTGTATAAACCTTTATTTTATTTACTGCTATGTACATTGTTTTCCTATTCAGCCCCAATACCACTTCTATAGTATACTCTCTGGTAATAGCAAAGAAAGTCTTTGATGTTTAGTGCAGAAAAATGAGGAGAAACATGTATTGACTTGAGAGAAAACAATTAAAAGTCATACTGCTGGCTTGATTTCATTTCAAGCACATCATCATTTTTTATCAAAGTATTACTGTAATTTTGAACCTATTCTTTAAATGTATTATATTTGTACTTACAGATTTATCCTAAATTCATAATTTATGTATTGCACTTTATTACAAATACAAATAATATGCTAGTTACTGTAAATAACGATCATTGTTGCTATTAATATCAATAATATATTAGTAGTACTAAAGTAAAGTAATAAAATAAAGTAATAGCCTAATTGTCCTATTAAAAAATTAACAAATAAATCTTCAAATCAGAAGTATTTCCGAAATATTTAGTAAAACCTTTTAAAAATATTTAATTACATCTAAGCGTGAGTTCAAGACATCAAACTTGATCAAAATCATGCTGTGCTTTGCCTCCCATGTTTAGCCACATTTGCATTTCATCAAATTATTTTAGGGTCTGATATACTGTGGGTTTATCCTAAAAAAAAAAAAAACATTTTTTTTTTTTTTTTACATTCTCTGAATGGTGATATTGTCCGGAGAGTCGGATTGCACCGTAGTGATGATTGTGGTGGTTGTCTGTGGCAGGGTGGAACTTGTGGTGTACCTCTTCTTCCTCAATTCATGCTCGTATGCAGAGTTGTCGTAGGGGGAAGGATTTTTCAGGTTGTGCACGTCGTAGCTGGGGATACGGAGGGATCCAATCAGCGAGGGTTGACGCCTGGTGTTGTATGTCTGAGTTTTCCCTCTGTGGCAGCAGCTGGAAGAGAAACCTTTCTGTCAGCTTTTCACATCAGAGTGACATCATGGCTACAGGAAAAACTATCCTGTTTTTTTTCTTTTGCAACTAATTTGTATTCAACGAGACAAAAAATGCGAAACCTGATTCCATGGCAGACTGTTGTAGAATCTTTTATGGAAGGTCTTATTAGACTTTATTGCACCATTTAAAACATTGAAGCTCTTTTTAAAGAAAGCTAGAAAAATTGCAACAGAATGAATCAGTCTATTAAGAACGTTTTGACATTATGCAAATCAGAACTGGACTCATTTGCGCTCATCAGTCGTAGATGCATTAGAAGTGTCTGGTTGTCCGGAACAAAAAAAAAAAATCTAAACTGAACCTTGTCTTGATCAGTGGCTGGTATAAATACACTGGCATGGTCAAGCGCCCTGTTTTTCTGTTTATTTAGTAAAAAAAAATGTCTTAAATTGCATTTAGACTGTAGAATACAGAAGTATACAGCATGTGTCCTATTAGTAACACTAGATTAGTTCTGTATTTGCACTACTATTTCTCAGCCTGCTTTACTGACACATCCAGTAGTCATGGGTGTAAGAAACATGGGAAACAAGTAAACAAGTAAATTATTTATTCTATTTTTTTTTCTTTAAAATAAAATAGAAGGAGAAACCAAATGCAAAAAAAAAATATATATATTGAAGCTATTGATCCATTTCATATTTTAGCTTCCTAATATTCTAATATTTTAACCAGCCATCACTGGTACAATTAATATTTTTTACTGCTTGACCTACCAGGCCATTATGAGGAAAGCAAGCAGCAGGAACAAAAGCAGTGCAGCAGCAACGCAAAGAATTGACGTGATCACCACCATCGCGGCGGACCTTCCAGCATAACCACTACCAAGATCGCCTGGACCTTTTACTGTGAAAATAAAACAGAGAAACAGAGTTTTGTGGGCTTCACTGAAGTGGCTCGTTCCAAGCAATGAATTAAAGAACTGATGATTACTTACGGGTATTGAGTGTAATGTTGTTGGACCAATTAGACTCTGCAATAAGACTGTTCGTAGAATTGGCAAGAAAGTACTTAAAACTAGGTGGGGAGAAAGAATAACAAATCAGTCATTTTTAAGACAAAATATGTTTAACCACCTAGGGATTAAACAATATTGTAGAATAAGATACTGAAATCTGAAGTACCTCATAGTCTGGCCTGAAGGCAGCAAACCATTGCAGTTAGCGCCAGTGCAAGCACCACTTGCTCCAACTTGGAAATAGGTAGGAGGTAAACCAGAGTTTGTGCAGTGTAAAGCAGTCTGAAGACCAACTTGAGTTACAAAGTAATTCTTCTGGTTAGCATTAAAAGTAGTTGGGTACGAAGTGAGGCCTATGAGATTCGGGTCAGTTTTGTCGGAGTCAAATGTGCCTTTTGCTGTGACGAAGAAAAGAAACACACACATGATTGTTTCATATCAGCTGAAGTAACATTTTATGCAAAATATATAAAGATATATATGAAATTATTTTAATATCATATTAGCATGATGCTAGTCATTAAGTAGACTACGAGTAGATGGAACGGAAACTCCTTTCAAGTTTTCCACGTTTTGTTACATTTCACACTCATCTTAAATGGACCTTTTTATTATCATTCTTTATACAATATTACATATATATACAATATAACAGTGGATGGAGTGTTTTTTCATTTCATTTATAAAAAATGAAATATGCCACTTATTCGACATATCACTTTTGGCAGCCATTACAGTCTCAGGTCTGCTTGTGAATGATACTACAAGCTTGGCAGACCTTTCTGTTGGAGTTTTTTTGGTAGAATCATCAGCACTAGGTGCAACCAGGTTGGATGGACAGCGTCAGTGCACAGCCATTTTCAGGTCTCTCCAGAGATGTTCTATTGGGTTCAGGTCCAGGCTCTGGCTGGGCTACTCCAGGACTTTCACAGAGATGTTCTGAAGTCACTCCTGTGTTTTCTTGGAGTTATTCTTTGGGTTATTGTCTTGTTAAATGGAGAAGATTTTCACTCAGGATACCTATTTCCGTATCCATTTTCCCTCTGTTCTGTCTAGTCTCCCAGTCCCACTCACAGAAAAAAACAGCCACACAGCATGAAGCTGCCACCACCGTGTTTGACTGTAGAGATGGTTTTAATAAGGTGATGCCCAGTGCCTGATAATCTTAGCATCATCAAAGCACAAGATTTTGTTGAGCCCATCAGAGGCTTTTTGGCAAACTCCCAGCATGCTGTCATGTACCTTTTAGTATGGAATGGATCCGGTGTTGCCACTGTACCATAGTGGGTTGATTGGTGGAGTGTTGCAATAATGGTTGTCTTTCTGTAAATCTCTCCCTTCTCCACAGGGGAATTGTGTATCCCACTTATAGTGACTATTGGATTCTTGATTACCCGTCTGACCAAGGTCCTCCATCCCTGATTACTCAGTTTGGTTGGGTTGGGTGTCCAGATCTGGAAAAAATCTCTTCTATTTCAGAATGATAGAGGCTCCTGTGTTATTGGGGACTTTCAATGCAGCAGAAATATTTTTTTTTTGTATCCTTCCCAAAATCTGTCTCACAGGTCTACAGATAATTCTCTCAATCTAATTGCTTTGTTTTCACTCTGACATACTCCATTTATGGAGGCACCTTAAGTAGACAGCTGTTTGTGACTTTTCTAATTATGTTCCATGTATTTGATTAGGCACAGGTGGACACTAGTGGATGCACCACAGCTTAGTTACATAACCCTCCAAAACATCTGTTTTTACTTATCTAACAGGAGTATCTAACAGGTCTCTAATAGGAATTAATATGTATTGAGACTAATGAGTAAAATAAATCATGGGGCTGTGAAAAGCTATAACAGCAATTATACAAGAACACTTTTAAACATTACCATATGGTTATCTAGTTATGAGTTACTATCAGGATATCTGTGTTGCTAGCTCAAATAAAATGTAAAGGAAAAAACTCACCTGAGCTCAGAGCAGCCGCCAGCCACACAAAACATGGGCCTTGGGCTCCACAGGTGACATTGTCAAAGTAACAAAATGGCTTCTGAAGGTACACATTGTTGGTAGTGACTGGTACAACCAGGTTTGGCGCAATACTTGGTGTGATGTTAACAAACGCTGTTGAACAAATTGAACATGGTTAACCAAACACTTTAACACTTGGCTGTGTTAAAAACTGCATAATCTAGGCTTTTTGTAAAGCAAAAACAGGAATATTAATAAAGGCTAGATTATGCAGTTTTTAACACATTGGCCAGTTTTTAAAAAAGTTTAAACAATGGATCTGTAATTCAGTCTTCACCAGTTGATTGAGGTTTTTATTTTATTTTATATAATGTATTTTCAAACTAACCTAAAATCTTGTCATAAACTTGGGAACTAACAAGAATATGTTAAGCAAATCTGTCAGTTCTTATACAGTGAGCGTAATCCATAAATTACATGATGGACTGGCTGAGAAAATGTATAAAACATAAAGGTGAAGTCTTAGATATGATATATGATATAAATAACATATGCTCTATATTTTCTTGAGGAAAATAAATACAAAACTACAAAACATTTCAATCTCATTTGTTCCTGACTATAAAACCCTTATCTGTATACATCTGGTGTAATTTCTTGCATAGATTACAATAGAAATCAAACAATAATTAACATTGATGTAATATGCAATTTTTAAGGGATAATAAAAAAATGAATAAAAGCCATCTAGACACTGTGATTTTGGGTATAGAATAGAAATATACAGAAAATTAATGAATTTGAGGAAAATGGTAAGTTACTGTTGCTTGTAATGTTTAGAAAGATGTACCATGTACAGTATATTATAATGATATAATTTGACCTATACAGCAGGAAACAAGCTTTTCAAGGATATGAGACATGATGTGATTGTGTAAGAGGGTGAGGCTTAAAGCATTCCTAATAGGTACTAAGTTAAATATAATACAGTGGTTAAAAGTGTGAGAAAAAAAATCTAAATTGAGTTTTTTTATATTTTTGAAGAAAAAGTTTTGAGAAAAAATGTTAATGATGCAATGTATCCAAAAACATGTTTTTTTTTAAATCTTTAACAAAAATTTTATTTCAACTTCTAGAGTCTTAACTGCCATTATAAACCATAAGTAACAAATTCAACAAAATAAGAACACTTTCATTTTCATGAAAATGTTTCAATGTTACACAAATACTACGGTTTCATCAATTCACAACTAAAGGTATGTTTCTACTTTTAATAACTACAAATAATTCAATTGAAAAGTTTTCAACTTGCTCATTATAGACTGAATTTCATTTATGATTGAGTTTATACAAGTGCTGATTATTTGAAGTGCTTGGATTATTATTTAATTAACAGCAATAAACAATTAATCAAACAAGCCTCAGTTAAGATTTAAAAAAAAAAAAAAAAAACCTTAACCAACAGACAGGTGTATCACATGTGATCTATCAAATATAAAACGTATATGTATAATAATAATAATAATTATTATTATTATTATTATTATTTTGTTGTTGCTGTTTATTTTTATATAAATGAATTGTCTGAATACTGTGACAGTTTACTTTCGCACCTGTTCAAGTGGTTTGTCATTGCCAAGAATGATGATGTTAACATACAAGTTCAGTCCTGTCTTGAGTTTCTGTCAGCATTTGATTATAACGGCTTTGTTCCCACACGAAGCAAGTCTGAACAGTGACCATCTGAGAATCTAGGGTGTGTGTGTATATCTATCTTAAAGTGCAGCAAAATTTGAGTACAATTTTCAATTCACATTTACATACAGTTTTCAAAACCACCCAAAGAAATGACACATTCAGGTGTCATAATTAGCAGAAAGGGATTATAGTGACTATAGTACCACTCCTAGTTCCTGTTGTAGGTGACGAGATTTTTTCTACCAAAAAAAAAAAGGATGAGGATTACAGAAACAATGTGTCGCAAAATGTATGCCACCAAAGGCGTGGTAGCGTTTTGAGCAGATTTTTACTATGGGAGTGTATGGCTGGGAGGGTATATGTGGCCGGTATGACTAAATGTTAAATACAAACAGGATTAACTAGGAAGGACAATAGGATCTGCGTATCAGAGTGATGACTAAACATCGAAATTAGACTTTCGGGAGAGTTTGCGGAACCACACACCCAAAGATGTTGATCATCACCTTTATTGATATGGGTTTTTATTGTAAATATACATTGCAGGTGGTCATCCAGGACCAATGTTGAGAACCACTGAAGTAGTTAAAGAAAGGGAATTACAGTAGAGTTCTGGAGGAGTATGCGTTATTCTGGAACTATCTACCTTTTATCCAATATATATGCCTTGACTATTCCACACCACTCCAAGATCTCACATAGGGGTTCACTTTGGTGATTGTGAGGCCAGAGAAGATGATTTGCATCGATTTCATCTTCATTAAAGAATCAAGTGAGCCTTGTACACGAGGTCATGCCCTCCATCAGGATTGAAAGGTCTCATCATTGGAGAAGGACCTTATGCTGATTTGCTGTGGCACATTTGTAGATCCAAAGCATGGCAAGAAACTAAATAAGTATACAATAGCAGTCGCAAGTTTGGATACACGTTCTCATTCCATGGCCAATTTTTATTTCTTCCTACACTGTAAAACAATGCTGAAGGCATCTAAAATATGCAATAATCTTCATTGAATAGTTGATATTGAGTTGTGTCTGCTACTTCTGCTCTGTAAATCCTTTATAACGGCTCTAATCTGAGGTTCTGTTTGTTAATTGGTGATTTCTGAGGCTGGTGACTCTAAATGAACGTCTCCTCTGCAGCAGAGGTAGGTTTTGGTCTTGCTTTCCTGTGAAGGTCTTCATGAGAGCCGGTTTCATCAGGGTGCTTGATGGGTTTTGTAAATGCACTTGACAATATCCAAGACCAGAACAGCTGACCTTCGGGTCTTAAAATAACATCTTCCTGTTGTTGTTGTTTCATAATTACCTAATTCCTAAATATGTGTTATTTTACAGTTTGAAATCTCCAGTGTTGTTCTAGAAAATAATCAATAATAATAAAAAAAACAACAAAAAAAAACAATGAATTAACAACGAAAAAACTTTACTACCTTGAGCTTGCATGCAAAACTGATATGAAAAACATATTTTTTCTCTTAAAACTTAACTTCTAGGTTTAATTACTGGGTCTTTTCTTTGTCTTTATCTTAATTCATCATATAGAACGTCTATGTAACATTAAGATAATATGTTACTGGAACTAAGGGGACCCAAGCAGGTCCATGAAGACAAGTTTGGCTAAGGTTTGTACTCAACCTTCTTTCTACGGATTTAAAAGTAAAACCAGATCCAAACCAGAAACCAGTAAAAAGCAAAATTGTATCTGCATAAAGAACATTTCCATTACAATAACCTGCTGTCAATAAAAGTACTGTACATATTGACTGTAACCACATTAACCACATGCCATTGCTGTAAGGCAATTTCCAGGATGGAAAGTAAATGAAAAATAATAAATTAAAAAAAGCATATACATGATATGTTTTGTTTTTTTATAATAAAGAGGGGGAAATACTCACTGGCTGCAAAGATCCCATGGAATTTTATACAGACCAAACAAACCACTACGAAGGCCTTCATTTTGAAGTCCGGCAGTAAGGACACTATGTTCTTCTCGTAATAAAATGCTGTGTGGCTCAAACCTGGCAGGTTTTTCTACTTAAAAGCCTTTCCATTTAATATCATCCCTCCCATGTAAGAGGAGGATATAACAGTTAAAGGGAGTGGTCCATACTTGTGTGTGTTTGTGTGTGTTTTACATTTCTACTGGAAACTGGGAGGTGCAAATGACAATGTCCTGACAAATCAAAGGCCGGTTCAGCACCCTTATGTAAGATTGGCCTACTGTACATACTCGTCATGAGCCCATACAGGTGAAGCTCGAACCCTGTGGAACGCCACATGTAGTTCCATCCATGTCAACAAGAGACACTTGACACCGGAGTAAAAGAGGACGTTCTGAAGCTACAAACACACAAAAACAGTCATAGCACTTTCACACGGAGAGTCAGAAGTCTCGAGATGTACAAATAATGGTGGAGACAATTTATTTAATAATGTAATGCCATAAGGACGTTTACAGAACAATGAGCCTTGACACCACTTCCTCATCCAATATCATGATGAGTTGTGACGAACAGACGAGAATTTTTTGTATGATCAGACTGGAGAACCATCTAAAAGTCTAAAATGACAACAACAAAAAAGTGAACTTTGCATAATAGGTCCCCTTTTAAAAAATCCTGTAATTGGACAATGGGTATGTTGACATTAAAAAACTTTTTTTTTTTGGTCAGATCGGATTCGCATGTCATGACCGTTTTACACTTATAATTACAAGTGACTTATCTGAATCAGGTCAGGTCCGTCTTCTGACCCAAATGCCTTGCTCGTGCCATCTGGGGTAAAACGTCGCGACCACTCCCTCATTTCAAATAATGAATTTGATTTTTGCAAAAAAATATGCTTGGGATTTTGCTCTTGAGGATGGCAAGCCGATAGTCACCTATATTTATTGAGGTCCAGAAGAAGGAAAAAAGCCTTCTCTTCAGGCTTTATATATATATGATCTAAGGCAACATATGAAAGTGACTCAGGTCTGATCTAAAAAGCAATCAGATTTTTGCTTTTTGACCATCATAAAAAAAATAAATAAAAAAAATAACAGATCTGTGTCACATTAGGATAAAAAATCGAAACTGAGTCACTTCAGGCTGGTAATGTCAACATAGTCAATGTCTCTATATACAACTGAAATATAAATATATTTAAAAAAAATTAATGTGGGTGTGTCTTGCTACAAGACAGAACTATCTGGAAGCTGTTCAAAGGCGAGACAAAGCTTGTGTACGTCACATTCAGGAACTAAGTCGTCTTTTAAGACTGATGTATGCATATAGAAAAAAAAATGTTTCTATAGTAACAGCTCACTCATATGCATTTGGACCATGAAACATAAATGAACTACAGTGCTGTGCACTTTGAACTTTTCCACATTTTTTATTGGGATTTTAGAAAGCCAGAGATCCAAAAAGACCCGTTTGCAGTTTGCAAGAAGCCATGTGAAATCAGGACTTCTGATGTCTTTCTTTCAACAACGGCTTTCTTCTTGCCACTTTTCCATAAAGGCCAGATTTGTGGAGTGCACGACTAATAGTTGTCCTACGAACAGATTCTTCCACCTGAGCTGTGTATCTCTGGGCCTCACATGTCTGCTTCTCTGATTAATGCTCTACTGACATATATATATATATAAACCTTTAAACTTTGTGAGGCTGTATGTTCACTAATGTTCTCTAATAAACCTCTGAGGGCTACACAGGACAGGTGTATTTATACTGAGATTAAATTACACACAGATGGATTCCATTTACTAATTAGGTGACTTCTGAGGGGTATCAGAGTAAAATATAATTTTCCTTCCACTTCACAATTATGTGCCACTTTGTGTTGATCGATCACATACAATCCCAGTAAAATACATTTACATTTGTGGCTGTAATGTGACAAAACGTGGAAAAGTTCAAGGGTTATGAATACTAGAATACAAAGCCTTGTAAACCTATTTTAAATGGAATTTAATTTAAAAG
>JAOVVA010000031.1:12873855-12891100 GCA_028565275.1 Leiocassis micropogon
TCTAAAGATTTTAGTTCTGTTTTTGAATAAAGGGTTGGAAATGAATGCTTTTCTTGTTTTTCGGTTTTTATCCGATTCATCAAAAAAAAAAAAAAATCAACAGATTAATCGATTATTAAAATAATCGTTAGTTGCAGCCCTAGCTGTAAGGTACAAACTCGACCCCTGTGCCAGTTATTTTCTCTGTTTAGTCACATTATTGATTCAAATAAAAACAAATGTGCTCGTCTATTATGTACATTACATATGGCCTTGTAATGTATACAGTTCGACATTAAGAGATGAGAAATAACTCATGCCCTTCTTAGGACCTCCTTACAAACTTAGAGTCATGTGACCTACTGATAGTCTAATATTTTGCACTCCATCAAGAGCCAACCCTTTGTTTGTGTATGTTTTTTTCTTTTTTTTTTTATGAGGTGCATGCAACACACTTAAGACAGAACCTTTAATTTAATCAAACTGGCAACAAAAGAAATTAAAGTAACACATTATCAGCATGATTCTTCTTTTTGCACAAAGCTGATACCTTTTCAGACAGCCGGTCCAGAAAATCTTGTCTCTGGTACTCGCGGCGCCTCAAGTGTCTGTAGACGTGGAACTCGCCGCTGCCTGCTCCGGCACTGGAGCCTGTTTACGGATCATGTTATGGTTATTAGACTCTTTACTTTTTTGGTAACTAATTTACTAATAGTCTACTTAGAACTAGAACTTGTGCACGTATATGTAGATACAAAATTTTGTACAAACATTTTATAATGAATAATGCTGGTCAAATTATTTTTACCACCTGCTTGTATGTAAACACACATACACACAAGGGTGAGGAAAATATTATCTGCACTACGGTTATATTAAAACTTCTGTTGGCCGCATCGTCTTATCAGCTGTTGCCGTTCAAGGCTACTTCATTTCTAAAATTGAATTAAGATACATTCTACAGCCAGAGTGCGGATAATTTTTGACTCACCCTTAGGAGAGAGTGTGTGTGTGTTTTTTTTTTTTTTTAATACCCCATTAATACCGTGATACATTCGAACCGGTATCCTCGGTTATATTGTTCAGCTTAATCCCTGAACAGCGCATGTGCGGACATACCCATGACGTCACGGACGAACTCCGGGGCCGCGCGCGGACTCCATTCTTTCGGTCTTTCTGGAACAGGCGCCGGTTTATCCTGCAAAATACACCATCGCACATGGTTGTGTCACCGCGTTTCTAATTTATTACTAAATAACTACAAGGCGGCTGCGCGCTAATTTACTCCTATATCCACTAAACGTGTTTGTTTAGCGCGCGCAGCCTTATCCTTTATCTCACGCGCTAACCAGGCAGCATGTGGCTAACTCCGGAGGTTAAGATGAAACTCACTGGATTGCGCATTAATTTCTCCAGCCTGAGCCGCTGCTCCTCTGCCGGAGTTTTGGCGATGATTAAAGGCTGCGACTCCTTTTTCGAAGGTTTCCCCTGTTTTGATTCCTTCTGAGACGCCGCCATGTTTTCCGTTTGCTCCGTCTTTCTCGACGATTATAAAACAAACGACCTGAGGAAAGAGATGAGCACACTGCCATCTAGGGGACAATCCGCGCAGTGCGCTGCTTATACCTCATACAGCAATCAGCCATAACATTATGACCACCTGCCTGATATTGAGTACAAAAACATGAAACAGTCCACAAAAACAGTAATGATCTGTGAATGAACAATTAACATTACCCTGAATTCGAGCTACAGTTATTCTTCTATTGGACATAAGGTGGCACAGTGGTGTAGTGGTTATCACTGTCGCCTCGTACCTCCATGGTCCGGGTTTGATTCCTGCCTTGGGGACCTTGTGCTTGGTGGGTTTCTTCTGGGTCTTCCGGTTTCCTTCCAAAGACTCACGGTAGTTACATTTTCAAAATCTCGCCACAGTGGCGGCTGGAAGTGAGTGGAATATATTAGGCAGCGAGTAAACCTGAGAATTTTTCCTGAAATTGATGTACTGAAAGCTGAAAAAAAATGGGCAAGCTTTTTTTCAAGGATTTTGAGTGACGTTGAAAAGGGCCAGATTGTGATGGCTAGAGGACTGGGTCAGAGGAACTCCAAAACTGCAACTCTTGTGGGATGTTCTCGGTCTGCAGTGGTCAGGACACACCAAAAGTGAACCAAGAAAGGAAAACCGGTGAACTGGTGATGGGTGGCCAAGGATCACTGATGCACATGGGGAGAGTAAAGGCTGGCTTGTGTAGTCCAATCCAGTAGAAGAGCTAGTGTAGAGGAAATTAATGCTGGTTGTGATAGAAAGATGTCAGAACACACAGTGCATCACTGTTATGGTGGCAAAAAGGGGAACCTACTCAATGTTACACAGGTGGACTTAATGTTATGGCTGATCGGCAAACACACACACACTTTCACCCTAATAAAATTAAAGCTGTGAATGAATTCTTCCACATGCTGAATTTGTTCAGCTTCATTTTCCCACGAGTGTAGCTGTAGCAGCATTGACAAAAACAAGGTGAAAACCATTACCCTTGTGACTGAAGGTGATAACCACAGTGGTGAGAAATGAAATAAAATGAATAAATAACCATCTGTGTGGAATCATTTTACCCTGCATTTACAAATTGAATGTGTCAAGTGTTAGCATGACTTGTCAGGCTACGTGGACAAAAAACAAGGAAGTAGCTGATGTTCCATGAAAAGAAAAATGGATACAGAGTATCCCCTCCTTGCGTTGGTTCGCAAAGTGTTTAATTCCATACATACTGTACATGTTCTTCTATTGGGTATACAGTATGTAGGCCTTCACTACTGTTTTTACTCAAGTAACTCCTAATTGTTAGCTATTAATATCAGATTACAGTTTGTTTGGGTTGTTTTTCTGGGTTGACACTTGACTTGGCGTATAAACTATAAAGGATAAAAGCAGGATATAAGCTTTACGGAGAGGAGCACACTATAGATGACATTACCACACAATAGACACTAAACATAGCCAAACACGGCATGTAATTACTGCCAAGCAAGCTCTCAGATCGATTGTCTGCTCTAAGGTGGAGTCGGTATCTCTCGGCTCTTACATGTCAGCCACACACACAGTTTCCTGGGCACCCTGCATTCATCATCTGGGAAACACCTAGACACACACACACACACACACACACCTCACACTTTCCCACATGATGGCTTATTACGCTTACATTCCACACGCATGCCGTAACCATTTCGTTGTGTATGCAGCAAACAGAGACTGTTGCCCCAGGTGACATTAGATTTTTATTTATTTTTATCCTTTTTGTTTAGCCTTTTTTTTTCCTGTTCCCTTTCTTTTTTTTTTCTTTCTCCAGCACACCTCCTAGGGAAAGGAATGCTGCGCCTAAGCGAGAAGCATTGAAATGCCTGTCACACAGAGTCAAGCATTAACGTGGGAAAGGAGCACCGTGTTCTCGTCACGCGCACACCGTCATCCGTGAAACATAACGCTGTTTAAGGGAGCTGTGGTCCCTCAGCCCCTGATTTAATGGAACAGGTCTGCGCTGCAGAGATCTCTCACATACACACACTCACACACACACACACACACACTGTATGTGCAAATCCCATCACAGCAAAACAATCCATAATGCTGTTAATGTTTAATGGCCTGCTGACCTTAAGGTTCAAGTTAATGGGATGAGTCTTGAGAGGTTGGGGTGAATGTATATGAGGATATACTGTATAACACCATCACTCTCGGTTCTTTGTGCTTCACTGCAGTTTTTACTGCAGTCCAAGTCGATATTGAAGAAGTAAAAAAAGATTAGCTGAATATTTTTGGTCGAACTCCTTAGTATCACCAGTTAAAACCTTCCTGGGTTCATTCCTTAAATAATAAATACATCACTGTTAGCGATGCTGGTTGTTGCCACGGCAACAACTAATTCGAAATTCTCTACAGGCCTAAGTGGCGCCCAAATCTCCTTCAAGGTTTTTCCTCAGTAAATACATAACTGTTTCAAATAACTTTGTTGCCTGACATAATGTCCGAGATGCGTTCGAGTCAAATGAGGACTCGTGATCAAATTTTTGGAGAATAAAGGCGTAAACCTGATTGACATTAACAGAAGACGGTGATGAGACTCTTGGCCGCAGTAGCTCGGAGACCACCGCAGTCGTTCCCATGAACATTCACCAAGTGGAACGCCTGAACCTGACAATCAGAGGATAACTTGTCACCAACTTGCGGACGAGACGCATTTATCTGTGGAAACTGCACACACAATAACTCACCAACACCCCTTACAAGAACTCAGCGGGGAGTTATTGCCACAGTTCTGACTTCGCTGCAAGCCATTTCCACATGTTTGGCCATTTAAGGAGTTCCTGGGAGGCCAGTGTTTCAGACGCGATCATAAGAAAACTTTCTACCTTGTTGGTATCCAAGCACTAATGAATCATTGGAATAAGTGTATTAGTGTAGCAGGGGATTATATAAAGAAATAAAGTAAGTTTTTACTCTCATAAATGTGTTCTGTTATTCTATACAATCAAAAGTCCCGGTTTGACTTGAACACCCACCGTCGGTTACCACAGGCTCTCAAAAAGGCGCCACCTAGTGACCTAGTTTTGTTATATAAAAGTTGTTCAGATCTGTCTGTATAGGATAGGTCATTTTTGCAAGTCATTACATCATAGTTAAATCAAACGTTAAAGGACACCAATTATTCAAAAAATTAAAAGTACTGAAACTTTTCATTCAACAATTACTATTAACGCTTTAAAACATTCTCTGCCATTTCTCTGTTTTAAGTTTTTGTATTGGCCAGGGTTGAAACAAGCCAATTAGATTTTCCCACTAATGTGACCTCACATAAGAAGAGCCCCTCCCCCGGCTTGTTGCTCAGCTCTGCTTAGTGAAAAGCCACATTTAGAGGAGGAGTCAAATAATTTGGGGTATAAAAATGAATTATTTGAAGGATTTTTCAGCTTGAGAATTAACACACACACACACACACACACAGGAAGCTCTAAGACATGTGTTAACTTGATAAGATTTCGACTTGACAACTTTGACAATGAATTCTAAAAAGCTGCGTGCAAATATAAGTTAAGCTATTCAACCTTGAGGGCTCCTTAAGATCTTACATAACTTCCTGAACCCATGTTATGTTAAACATTGTTAGTGTAGTGTCTAGCACGAGTCTCTGATATTTTTTATTTTTTGATCATAATCAGTGTAAACATATTTGAAGCAGAACATAATTCACGTAAATGAAAAGTGTGCATATGTGCACGTGTATAGCGGTGTACGACCCTGCATGCCGCTACACGTTCTTCATACAGCACTGCGTGTGTGTTTCCAAGCGCGTATCCCTAGACTCACACGAGCGCACGTGTATGTGTGTTAGAGCTGAATCCTGTCCAAGCTACTTGTATTTGTGTGTTGAGTAACAGCAGTATGGTCCTAATATGTCTTGGCAGCCAGCGCTACACGGAGTCTGACTCGAACGTCTCTGGGTTCTTCGGCTTGCCAGAAGCCTAGTCTCTTCATCTGGTCGACTGTCCTGTCCTGTCCGCGCAATTCCATCCTGCAACACAAACAATGAGGTAACGTGTTCCGAGCTGCTGTGCCTCGTTACGTAACAAGATGGCCAGGAAAGGGATTAGCGCAGAGATCTGATGAGATGAGTCAGATGATATGCTACATAAACTTGGATTTCAGGTCCAGGCTGTGGTAGAACTGCAGCAAGACAGAGCTGTCCAAATGTGCTGGGTGAAATTAATCCATGTCATTATTGTCAGGTCAAGTTCTCTACTCCATCCAGCGCTCTTTAGTCATTCCCCTGACAGCAGGAAAAGCCTTAAAGCTTCATCCTTATAACCAGCAAAACCCTAAGATATAGATTTAATCCACTTCTCTCAGCCTTAAACCCTCCTTTAGAATTTTTTTTCCTTGACTTGAAGTATTTTCAAAGTGAGCCATCATCACAAAACAGCTCTACTGAAATATAAAGATCTCTAATGAGCAACCCGGAGGCAACAGTGGCAAGAAAAGAAAATCTCCTTGAGATGACACAAAGAAAAAAAGGCTTGAGAGGAAACTTTTGAAACTGGGCAACTGCGACTGTTCAGCTTGTTCCACTGGTCCAGTACTAGAGGTTTCAGTCAAGGGCGCCAATCTGAAGTCTGCTTCAGCTCAGCCAGGCGGTTTCACTGGACTGCCATCTACTGAGGGTCCGTGCAGGCATCCCTTCCTCTTGTACAACATTTAAATCAGTGTTGGTGTTGGGGGAAAAGACTGGCACTAACAGAAACTCATCAAGTTCCATTGGCTTCTGCTTGGAACACGTTCGAATGTGCAGTGAGTTAAAAAGAAAAATGCCCACAAGGGTCACGGACAAACTGGAGGAAACCTCTAACCGAACATCAAACCCATATGTGAGTGACTCTAAAGCCTCGACTCGACTTAAAAAAGGGGCGAAGTGATCCGTTTTAAAGGAGTCCATTCATCTTTGGAAATTTGGGGGGAAAAAAAGAAAAAAAGTGATGGGTTTTCCAGCATGGTTGGGGGTGAGGGATTAGGGCAGGAGTATTAAGCCCAGACTCTGAGGAGCCCGAGGGCAAGTCGATCAATCAGTAGACTCAATTAGCATCAGCTGCTATGTCAAGGAGAAAATGAATATTAATTATTGACAAGGTAGTGATTATTGCGAAGAATTCACAAGGACGATTGCTCCGCCAGCACGGTTCCCTGTTTAATGAATGACCTTGTAAAAATGCTTTGGAGGGACCGTGCCAGCAATTCTTTGGCACGCGTTACTCTAAAACTCCAAAACTAAAATGATTAGATATATATTTAGATTTGTGGAGTAGGTTGCAAAAGTAGAAGCTGTTACCAAGAACTGTAATAGTTTAATATTTATACTTGATTATTTTCAGAACGTGAAACAGAAGTGAAAGCCAGGCAGGGTTACCAGGGTAATGTCCTGGGTTTAGTTATTAAGAGATGACTATGGAGAATGTGTATTAGAAAAATATGTCTATTAACATTTTAATAAACTCTGCGGTACAATTCATACCAAGGTTGGCATTTATCTCTATTTCAGATTAAGCAATGAAACACTTGAGGGCGTACTGCTATAGGAAATACCGTAATTAAGGTTGCGACATGCTGCAGCCCGATGTGAAGTTGATTGTCTTCTTGTAACTGCACATCCCAGACTGTTAAATCGCTCTTAATTACACTAAAGAACAAAATAACATTAAAGAACAGCACATCATATTTATAGCTCCCTTTAATGTGGGGTATCGGCTGGCCGAGCTGGCTCGCATTACCGACCTCATGGAGTCGTTCGCACGCAGAACCACTTGAAGAAGATAAACAGCTCCTGCCATCCAAGGACTTTGGCCTCAAAGAAACCCTGCTGTGCTCATCCTGTACTAGACCGGCCTTGCCCTTGGGGTTCAGCTGGCTAGCTTGGAGCATGAGAAGGGGTGGGGGGAGGGTGGGGTCGTAACCCTTCAACTTTCTTTTGATGTCAAGCGGAAAATGGACAGCAGTGATGGTTTTGCCTTATGGAAACTTCATCCCCAAGGCATCATTTTGTAAATCAGTTTCTATTACAGAATGAATACGCACTTCCTTTCTGGTTGAGTGACAAACAACATCAGGCACTGATAGTCCTGTATCCCGTCCCAGTTTACCCGCAGCCTAAACAACATAATTTAAGCTGGAAACGATTATGTCATAAGTCTGCCTTTATCTTTCCTTGTGCATAACTCTGAACAAGAGGCGTTGATGTGTGCGTGACAGCGTAACAGGATGCAGTCCAGTTCAGGCTCTGGGATGCCGTACAAATCGATATTCCCTCATAAAGCCCCGAGGTATAGCAGCTCCCGCCTCATTTACATTCACCATTCACTTTTACACGACTGAAGCTTCACTGCGTCAAGCCTGGCCTATTGAAATGCATCGCAGGGCAGCAGGGGGTGGTTCGCCTCAAGACACATACTGTTTGACATTCTTCAAAGGTTTTGTCTCTAGGAGCTGACACCTCCTCTCCTTTTCTTTTTTCTTTTAAAATATGACATTCTTGTTATGCAAAACATTCAAACATCTGGCACGGTTTCAGCTCCTCAGCTTCGTCCTCTTCCCACGAATTTTGTTAGATCAAATACAAAGATCTGAACTACATGGAACAAAATGAACAAATGGCGATGAGCGCCTGCATCATCAGTCAGTTCAGGCCGTGCTGATCCAGATATGCTCTGTAGATTTGGTGGAATTCCGCTGTTATCATGTTTATTTTAAAACCCAACCGTGCTCCAGTGAGCAAAAATCGGATTTCATGTTTCATAACCTAAAGGAACTGTAGTAATGAGACGCCTGCAGTTTCATATTTATAATGTGAATTTTAAAATGTTTCTGCCACAGGAGTCAGAGGACATCTCGGCTCAGTTTGGCAAAGTAGCGGGTCTTATCTTTCCTAATCCAAGCACTGATCTCTCTCTGCGGTGATTCATGTTAGAACAAGAGACACTGCTGCAAAGCCGCACGAGTCAGGATTTGGCCAATTTAAGGTAGCGTTTATGGCAGATATGTCATTCCAGGGACAAACAGAGGTCCCATCTGATCCTGTGGGCTGATTCTATCTTAGACAAGGGACGTTTAGGAAATTCTCTAGACAGGGTGAGGTCTAAATTGGTCTCTAGGAGGAATAAAAACGTGACAGAGCGTGTGTGGAAGTTGAGCAGAGAGGGATATTTTCCTATACCAACACATCCTGTCAAGTGCTTTATTTCTTTTATACCACAGAATATATCAATTATTCCTTTTTTTTTGTTGTTCTTTAATAGCTATAGAAATGATTAAACACGTTCTGACCAGCATTCAACAACAATGTGGCGTAATATACTGTACATACACTTCCTGGCCGGAAATAAGGGTGGAATTATTGGGCTGCCTCAAGCAAAGAAAACAACTAAGGAGATTACTGGAACTGGGTTAGGAACCCTTTTAACACATTATTAAAACCTGGAAGAGTTTGTGGAGAAAACAATGTGGTTAAAAAACAGAGCTATGTTTAATAGTAGCATTTAGGCATTTGGCAGACACCCTTATCCAGAGCGACTTACATGTATCTCATTATACATCTGAGCAGTTGAGGGTTAAGGGCCTTGCTCAAGGGCCCAACAGAGACAACTTGGTGGTCATGGGATTTGATCCTGAGACCTTCAGAGGCATAGTCCAATGCCTTAACCACTGAGCTAGCCCTGACCCAGTAACAGTAAGAGCATTTCCATACACACACAATGGGATGAGGACTGGGACTAAACAGCTGTGTGACTTGTTAGTGAGACTGATTAGAAAATAGGGCTCCAATTTGTTAGTGAGTATAAAGATTGGACTTTGGAGCAATGGAAAAAGAAAAAATGGTCTAATGAGTTCAGACTGACCCTATTTCAGAGTGATGGGCGTGTCAGGGTAAGTGCATGAAGCGATGCACCCATTTGGGAAGGTCGCTTCAGTTGGTCAGGTCTAGGCTCAGCAACGTTATTTGGCAGTAAAATGAAGTCAGCTGATGACCTGAGCGTACTGAATCTTATGAGGTTCTCACATCTATGGAGTTTTCATTCCCTGATGTCACAGGCATATTCCAGGACTTTTCCAAATTGTAAAAGAGTGGTTCTGGACACCACATTGTGAAGCTAAAGGTGATAGAATGAGCCAGGCAGTGTATTTTAATTCATACCCAGGTTAGTCTGGTGGAGCAATTTCGAAGTGGCTTTAGATAAAAAGCATCAGCCAAATGAGTAAAATGTAAATGAGCGTTCTACAGAGTAGAAAATGTAATTTCATTACCATATTGGAATCCATTCTCAGCGGTTACTTCATTAGATACCAGCTACACTATAGCGGCGCACCTACATAATAGATGCACTTTGTAGGTATCCGGTTACTCCCTGAAACCCATCTGTTTGTCTTGTTCACTTACAGTGACCACATTATCTAGGGTCAAAATGAATCAAGAGGACACTGGATGTGAGGCAGGAATAGACTCCAGCCCCGTTTGTTGCTGTGCAGAATGATCAGAACTCCTCCATCCGTCACAGAACACCACTGACCAGATGTTATTTAGAAAAAGCACACATTTTTTTAATAATGATTTCTCATTAATACTAAACAATGCCACATACTGTAAAAAAGAAAAATACCGTTGGCATTTGAATGAGGTTCTCCTTCACCCGTAAGTAGAAAGATATTAGCTTTAATATTACAATAAACATGAAAATGTTTTTTTTCCCCCCAAGTTTTCTCTCTTGCAGTGCTGAGACCTTTAAACAACAACAGACAAAACATTAATTATATCTCCGTAGGTACTGCTGGTTGTTGCTATAGCAGCAATGAAATGAAGAAACGTATAAAAAGGATGATTCACTGGCAAGGTCAGAACTTTAAAACCGGCCTTACACTTTAAAGCTTTGGAATATTGACTGCTTTTTGCTTCAGAGAGTTTGTCCTGAAATATGATATTCATCCCAAAAAGCTCACGATTACAATCATTCATTAATAACAGATTGATAATTACCCACTTTAACATACAGTATTTGATAGAATTTATAGTTTCGTGCATTGGGTATGGAACATCAGTGAATCAGGGTAGTTACTGCTACAATTCACTGACACTGGAGACTCTTTACAGGAAAAAAAAATGTAATAATAATACATTTGTTTACACATATCCAAATATTCCACTAATAATGGGAATAATAGCCCAATCTGAATAAATCTGTATCATGTAAGCACCTGGGTCACAACCTGATCTGAATGAGAGGGTGGTGCAAACCTTAGTTCATTGTTAAATATTCGCCATCAATCTGATCGTTTCTCTCTTGTTGGAATACATATAATCTTTCTGTACGTTTGTCCCATGTTAGGTGATTTGGCTTCCATTCCTGATCCATTTACTGCAGATTCTCATCCACTGGGTCTTCGAGTGAGGAAAGGGTGCTGGTGATTGTCTTGCAGTTCATATGCAGTAAAGCATCTAATCAGTCATAGATGAGACTGAATTCTTGTAAGCAATCACAATGCAGAAGGCAGGATTTATTGGAAAAGACAGGAAGCCTGACCTAACCTCAGCGTTGGCGGAAAATTCTTCTTTTTATTTTGTCCAGCAGTTTAAATGTTTTCCGAGGTCGAGTTCTTATAATTAAAATAAGAATATTCTTATTCTTAAAATTCGTATTGCAAAACGCATTTTCACATAGGAATTAGTGCAAATGCGGATAATCCGTTCCAGCCACCCAAAAATATTACCAATTTCCAACACTATAATCATATTTTTGCTTATAAAAACAATCAAAATGTTTAGAAAAGACATGTAAATAAAGTACAATATGAAACAAATAGACATTAAACATTACTTAACCTTTATTTATGATTCCCCTTGGCACCGGCTGCTTTAAAAATAACACTGAAAGTGGCTCCCTTTTCTTCTTGCTACCGGTCTTGATAACATTCTTGGGACCCATGGCGCCATGTCTTCACTAAATCTTAGCTTGGCTTTTCACTGATGCAAACAAGTTTTGAACGGCTCACAGACCTATGCGCTACTTAGCCGGCGTTCGGTTCCGTCACTTGTACGCCGAAAATGCTTTGTATGCCAAGGTGCCACTGTATTCAATTCAATTGGATTTGTATAGCACTTTTAACAATTGCCATTGTCGCAAAGCAGCAATTCCGGTTCTGATTCAATTTCTAATTTCAATAGCACTGAATAAACATTGTCCATGTAAACATCCCCAAATTTGTTTCTGTAACATAACACATTTGAATCTGTTTATTATTAGACTTTATGAGACTGGCTGATGTTCTATGTAGAAAGTGAGCCAAGAGTTTCTGGCCAATCAGAAGTGAAAATTTCACAGTGCTTTTGTAGTATAAGGGAAAATCAAGTAACTTTTAGACTTTTTTGCTGAAAGATTCACTTCGCTATAGCAGCGAAACTAAATACTGTATATATCGACACCCATACTGCATGTACGTATTGTGACTGTGCCCTCATAACCCCCTGTACTCCTGGGAAGGCTTTCCACTAGATTTTGGAATGTGGCTGTAGTATTTGTGTTTATTGTGTGAATAAATAGTGTTAAGTAGAGAAGAATGGGGGTGCAGTTCATCGAAATTTTCATTTCCATTGCGATCGAGTGGTTCAAACGTCTGCGCAGGTCACTAGAGATCTTCCACTCCAACCTTGAGAAACCATGTCTTCATCGAGCTTGCTGTGCACAAAGAGGCACTGCCATGATGTAACATGTTGCAATGAAGGGAAATCGGAAAGACCTCCATACAACTGTGTGCTTACAACTTGTACAACAAAGTGTATTATGTTATGTAACCCCTTTATACAATATAAAAAAAAATATAAAAAAAATAATAAATCGATTAATAAAGCAGCAACAATCGAACAGCTGGACCAAATACAGTCGTCTTATACTGTAAGTACTTCTGATTCCTGCGATACTTACGTGATTTCATGATAGCATTTTACTAAACCCTACAAAGCACTCATGGTTTAAATATTGATTAGAAATTTTTTTTTTCTTCATTTTTTTTTTTTAATAAGGCTACAAAATATTCTGTGCCTAGAATTAAAACCAGTCTTATTAGTCACATCAAACAAGCAGCGTTTCAAGATGACGCAAGCCGCTCCATTTCTAAACAGGATTTCCATAAATAAATAGATTCTGCCGTCTTTGATACGACTTCCAGTCTGAATAATATGGTGAAAGCGCTCGTTCATTCATGTTTTTGTGGCCTGCCTGCAATTTATCTGGAAAGCTGTAATCAATTCTGGTTAATGAATCTGTCTGTATCTCGTGAAACAGACCCTCGGTTCTGACAGCATCCACATACACGCGCGTTCGGTCTTCTTTTTTCGCAACACACTCAACCCGTTAAAGGTATAGAACAGAATTTTCTTTGGAAAGCCTGGACAATGAATACGGTACTAAAAAATGTACTATTCCTATTACTATTATGTGTATTTATTTACAGAGCAATGTGAATCTAATGTACCTTCAAAAAAAAGATGTAAAAGCACACAAGAACCGAAACGCACTTTTGGTGTACCGCAGATTACCATATAAAAGAAACATAACAATAGAGGATCAAAACTTACCCCTTAAGGCTCCGACCAAAGTTACAAAACAAGCTACAGCTCAGTCCCGAGTCATTTCCCGAGAGTGCAGTGCGTTAGGCAACAATCCACAAAGGACATAAATGAGCTTTGGACGCACTGAAACAGTGGTTTATAATAAACATTATAATAGGACTTTATTGATCATCATCAACATAACAAGGCAATATCATTAGCCTGGCATTTCTCAGAACATCATTGGCATCAAGCTAGTCCTTCCAGTCAGAAATCAGTGTCTCAGCGACTCGCATTCCCCTCACAAAAAGCAGCAGCCGTATCCCAACAAAAGGGACAGGAAGAAAACAAAACGACACAAATAGGCAACAATGACAGAGATGCCCTGGAGTTGTGTAATCCACTGGCTTGTTCACAACATAGACAAGACATTTTATGGCTTTCCAATCATCTTCCTTTCAGGCGGATGAAAGCGACCTTTGCGGTGACCGATGAAAACGATTACATTAAACCAAAGGCCTTCGAGCAAATCAAGTCAGGCTTTATTGATGCACAGTGTTTGGACGTTATCGATACGGAGGTTCATGCTGATGTGGACTAGGCCTATAGAGCTGCTGTAACCGCACCGGCCTCAAAGGCCAGCCTGGTAACTGTCCTATCACTCTGAGGCCCACGGGTTGCCCAGGGCACGCATGAGGCGCGCCACTCCCTAAAGCCTGCCGCTGTCCTGGGCACGAGTCCAGAGGAGACAAGCTAGTAGGTGGAGCCGAAGACGTAGACAGGGGAACCAGGATGGCCGGAGTGAGGCCGTACCGCACTTGGAAGACGCGTGCCGACCCGTGGGAGGTAACGCCGTTGGGCCGGAGCTCGTTTGACCCCTGATCCTTTTTCTTCTGCTCTTCCTCCTCGGAGCACTCGGGCTGCTTCCTCTCAGGCCGGTTCAGCTCCTGGATCTTCTCAACCTGTGCACGGCGGACGTGATATGTCTTCCTGAAGCCCTGGAAGGAGTCCAGGAAGCCCTCCAGTGGGACTTCCCCCTCCATGAATCTCTTCAGAAGCTCCTACAGAGGTCAAACAACAGCCATCAAGAAGCAGGAAGTCAGACAGGACTCATAAGCATGCGGCATTATTTATTTATTTCTTCATTTATTTTTTGACTCATCTTGTTCCAAAGCAGGTAAAAAAAAATTTTTTTTGGTTATTCTGAGCACAATAAAGGGGAATTCAGTTTTACTCAAATATTTATAGGAAACATGTTTGTCACTTATGTTCTTGTTTCCTGTTTGTCACACCACAAAAGTTCCTGAACCGGACTGAAATATATTAATGAACGCGTCTGTAACACAAGTAATTATGGCATGCGATTAATTTAACATGATATTAATGTGTCTAAAGGAGGTTTTGTTCTAGGGAGCAGGTGGCAGGCTCTTATCAAGCCCAGTATGGGGTAATTAAATATTGATGAAGGCTGTGTCTTCTAGCTGCCTCATTCTGATTTCCACCCTGGTAAACACACTACAGTCGATGTCGAGACACCGCTCATAGCGGGCCACAAATCAGCAGCTTTCGTCATTTGGTCAGATAAAGAGACTCATCCATTTGGAGCTTTTCTGATCAAAAATCTTTTTTTTTATTTTTTATTCTATTCCATTGATATTCGAAACCCTCATATCAATATTAATTATTCACATGATTGATATTTATATTGAGTCTTGGATGGAAAATATGAACCGAAGACAAAATATTGTGTTGTTTTGCCTGGCTTTTTTTTTTTTTTTTTTAATGTTGTTGTTAAATGTAATATAATGTCAATTACTATGAAAATATACATCAACCCTGAAAAAATTGAACCTTAGTCTAGTACTTATTACATTAATTAGTATTTATGCAGCAGCTTATAAAACAGCACTTGATCCAGCACACCCACATACATTGTTATTGTGTATTTTTTTTTTATATTGTTCTCTGAAAGATACTCATGAGCAAAATTTAACACAACTACAATACACTTTTATCGCAATTTCAATTCGTGATTTTCAGATTAATAAAACAACACTAGTAAATTGTTTAAGCTTAATTTAAACATAATACTGTTTCTCGTTCTAGTCTAGAAATTTTCCAATGTCAAGTCAGAATAGTGCGTAACTACGACATGGGTTTTCATTCAAACTCCACCCAACTTGTGTAACAAGACGCAAGACTGAATACTGTGGAAAGTCAGGATCGAATCCCTACTCAGTACTGTGCAGAAGTCTTGATCCACCCCTGATTTCTTCATACTAAATGATGTCGATTATTAAATTATAGAAATGGAAACAAATGTTTTACTGTGACAGGCTGCAAAGTGCCTAAATTTTGTTTACAACCTCAGCGGCGACCTCATTTCCCCTCTCGTCTGGTCCAACCACTCAGCATCCAGCATCACCAGTATACTAAATCACTCGCCTGATCATCTGTCATCATCTGCACCTGTTTCTCACTGGTTCATGCCTGAAGTTAGATTTATTTAAAATTTTTAATGATTCATATGTCACTATGTGTCTTAACAACCACACCCCCCCCCCCCCCCCCCCCAAAAAAAAAATTCCTCTGAAACTGCTCATGTACAAGGACAGGACTGAAAATAAGATCCAAAAATCTTGCCAAAAATGAGAGCCAAGGAAAGTTTTTCAGGAAGCCTGGAGAATTATTCCTCAAGACTAAGTTAAAAAAATACTCTGGCTCTTTCATAGCAAATGATTGGTGACTCAAGACTTTTGCACAGTGCGGTATCTTAACTCTGAATACGGCCATGTATTCAGGATTAACTAATTAATTCGCTTATAGAAACCGCTGAAAGAATGAGTAATGCTATTAAGCCAATATACCTTCATTTATGCTTTTGCGTGACTTAATTATATACTGCACAGCTTAGTGTATCCATTTTATAACAAGAGCATGTTGCAGCTCGGTCTGCCTGCTCCAACAGGAAATCGATGGCTGTAATCCAGCAGGTAAATGGATAGGCCACGGAGACTTCGGCCTCCTACAGAACGCGCCCGTTCTCATCTGGCTGACAGCAACACCACGCACAAGGTGACTATCCATTTAGCCTGGCCATCAATCAGAGCTGAGCAGTTTAATGACTCGATGCCTCAGGGCTGTCAGTCAGGCCTTGCCAGTGGGCCGAAAAGCAGGATGTTTATTTATGGTCCTTCGATCGAACGGGAAGCGTGAGGATCTGGAGAGACCTGACTGCAAGAGTGTCATCCGCGTAGACCTTTTTTCTTCTTCTTCATGTTGTGCTTTGCCTTCATGGATCATAACGAGCAATTCGAGCTAAGCTATAATGGATGGTTAACTTGATACGCTTCTTCTAATTGAGTTTAGTGCCATACCAGCAGGAGGACGACGGTTTTGTGCTGCTCAGCAAATGCGGGCAGTTTATCCTTCCCATGACTCGATTACGGTTAATATAACAGCATCGGGTTTATGGTAATTGGATATCTGACATTATAACTGGATTCGTGTGCTTTGAGCTGGAGGATTCCTAATGCAGGGAGATCATATATATCTATATATTGAATACATCGTGCATCTTTGCAGGGACGAGCAAACAGGATGTGAAAAATGAAGCGCTCCTTATTGAATGCGTGGATGTGCTTGTGACATTGAAGGAAAAACACTGCGATAAAAGAACGGTTGATGGAAACCGATAAAGAAATAGTCGTGTTTTATTATACGGTCGCAGCGCACCACAAACTGATGAATTTGGGGATTAGGATTGAAATCTACTGTATGTCTGTATCTTTTTAAACATACTTTTTTCCCCTAATTTTATTCAATCTGGAGCCTCTATAGGAAGGAACCTCTATAGATATTTATAACTGTCACTTGTCAAAGGCAAAATTTGATCAACATGTTACTAGGATTATAAGTAACGTTTTACCACCCAGAATGCCAACATGTTTAAATTTCAATTTTATTTTATTTTATCAATTGACTTACTAATCTAGCTGCTATATTCTTAAAAATGATTACTAGTATTTAACTTGCGTAACGCTGAACCACCTTCATACGTTATTGATTGCCTGATCAATTATGTTTCAAATTGTGTCATAAGATCATCTACTGCTGACTTATAT
>JAOVVA010000031.1:12897195-12909635 GCA_028565275.1 Leiocassis micropogon
ATACACTCACACACACATACACTCACACACACATACACTCACACACACATACACTCACACACACATACACTCACACACACATACACTCACACAGGATCAGAACTAAACAGCTGTGTGTGGATAAGAAAACCACTTGTTAGTGAGACTAATCAAAAAAAGGCTTTAATTTGCTAGGGAGCATAAAGATTGGAATTTGGAGGAGTCAAAGAAGGTCATGAGGTCTGATCAGTTCAGATGGGCATGTCAGGGTAAGAAGGGAAGTGCATGACGTGATGCATGGTGTCCACTGTACGAGCCTCTGGAGATGGACGGTGTTATGATCTCGGGCTGATTTAGTTGCTCAGGTCTAGACTCAGCAACATAATGTGGCGATAAAATGAAGTCAGCTGATGTCCTGAATGACCAGGTTATCAAATCTATGGAGTTTTTCTTCCCTGATGGTACAGGCATATTCCAGGACACAGATTGTAAAAGAGTGGTTCTGGGAGCATGAGGAATCATTTCACCTACACTGTAATAAAGCGAAAGGCGACTGGATGTAATCTTAGTGTGCATGACTTTTTTTTTTTTTTTTGGCCAAGCAGTATAATAATAATAATGATGATAGAAATTAGGGCTAAAAAAAAAAAAAACAACATAAATGGCTATTAAAAATCATAAATTTGTTAGTTTTGGCAATTTACTAAAAGACAGGTTTGTTAAGCCAGCTAGATAACAGACTGACATTAATGGTGATATATTAGCAATGCAAACGTTTGAACCCAGACGAGCAATATAATTCGACAGATTCAGTTTTCTACCCTGGGCAATGTTTTATACCCTGAGTCTCCCTTAGAGTTTCCATTCTTTTCTGCTGTCATAAATCTGAGCACAAATCAGCAGCCATCAAGTGCCTTAGGTTTATGCATATTAAACATAAAAAAATAAAACATTTTTGCATTTTCCACCAAAGCATGCCATCGCACTGGGATCTACACCAAATTGGGCTAATTTTTAAACAAGCATGTAGGTTATTATTATTATGATTATAATTATTATTAATAATAATAATAGTAATAATAATAATAATAATAATAATAATAGGGCTAGTCACTCTTTGTCTCCACCAAGATCTTGTTTTGAATGACAGGAAAGTCTAAGAGCAGACACCACATACACCATGCACAGAACCATTTTCCTATTTTCCTTTTTTTTTTTTGCAAGATATAAGGCAAAGAATTAGAGGAGGGGAAGGCGGATTACGGAGTGGATAACGTCTGTACCAAGGAATAATAAAAAAAATACTGCAAATCAGAAGGGTGTGTGCACCATGGTGCCTTGTTTCTCACGCCAAGACTAAAAAGAAAAATCTTCCTTTTCCCTTTTTTAATCTCTTGCAGCTTTTTTTTTTTACTCTTTATCTGTACGTTTCGAGATTTAGTTGGGTTTGAAATTATACCTGGCAACCCCATGGTTGGAATTCATGGAGTCTTATTTGAATGTGAAATTTTTTTTTTGTAAATGGCATCATGTTCGGCAGTAATTTTACGTTTTGTACAAACAACCATCATAACGTTTCAGAAACTGAAAACATTCATCTAGCCTACTAGTTTGATACGGTTAAGCTTTTCAGCAGGATTTATGCGTCTTCATGCTGGATGATGATTTACGTCTTCACCTTGTCCAAAGCCTCCTTGCACCTCATTCCTTTATTTGACGTGCTCGCTTACTTAAGAGGTCCAAAACCGGTTTCCCCCAATTCCCTCAGCAGCAGCAGCAGGTCAAGCTGCTATGTCATGTTACAAAACTATGACGAGCACCTCAAGCTTTACAAGCGGAACAAATCGTTGAAAGCATACCAAAGCTGTCGTTCACCAGAGGAAAAATGTAGGCCAAGAATGCGCTATTGGAAACATGTGGCGCAGCAGCAGAACAATGTTGTTGAAGATTTGTTTTTTTTTGTTGTTTTTTTTATCTGTACAACAGTGAAGGCACGAGCAGCAGAGTGACTGCTATACCGGAAAAAAAAAAAAAAAAAACCTGCGAAACACATCGGACAGACAGTCAAGTCTGTAAGCGAGAGACTGAACGAGACTTCATAGCCGTTTTGACACTTCTGATGTCTGAGCCTTGTTATGCAAAGCTCCGAGACATAAGACAAGGCTTTTCCTTTAGTCACGCAGGGGAATGGAGTGCTTTTTCACCCTGTATCTGTCGTTCTGTCACGCTTTTCCTGTAGCCGTGTCAGAATGAGAATCAGATGTCCAGAGTCGGAGGAAGGATCTCCCACCCATCCTGCCCCAGAGGCTGCAGCTGGAGAAGCGGCTTCGTGTGTGCAACATGGTGACAGGAAGGTGAACATTCCACCCTTCTTCCATCACTGGCCAGCTGCTTCGAGGGGGAGAGAGAGGAACAGAAGGAGACTGTGTTGACAGAACAGCGCTTCTTGAGCTATGAAGATGGTGGTGGCGATACGCACGAGTACACACTAACTCACTATTTCTGTCCACCAATGAACAAGAGCCGCAACTTTAACTTTGAAAAACTCGTGCAAATCTTCGGCCTTGCTCTTTGAACGGCGTTGGAAGTAGTAGTCCGAACAAAGGGCCTTTCAAATGGGACCGGGCCTCGCCATTTGCGTCGGTAGAATGGGAATGGTGGGGAGGGGCCTGGGAAAATGTCAACAAATAATTCATATCGGCTTTGTCGGGCTGCGGGCTGGAATGTAGACTCCCTCCTTCGATGGAGAGGGTGTTTAAGGAAGGAGGGTGAGAGAGTGTTTAAGGATTGTGTTCGGCTAGTGCTGAGGTACTGTAGCTCTCCGGGGTTTCTCTATCCTTAATGAGAATTGATGCAGCCAGGAGGAATATGAGCGCATCCCACAGGTTTGAATCATTCATAGAGTGTGAACAAACCGAGCAGACGTAAGATAGGAAGGGAGAGACGGACAGAAAGAGAGGGAGCGGGAGATCTTCCTCTGAGATCCCTGCAGGGCCGTTCTAATTACAGCCTTTTGTTTTGCAGAAAACACCAGGGCGGGCAAAGCAGGGGCAGGCATCCTGTCCAGACCGTCGTGGTTTAAAACTCGCTCACTGTTCTTGTGGGTTCTGTTTCGTTTGCGTTGCCAATTGAGGTCATCTCGTTCACAGTTTACCATGAGATGTTCTCTAGTTTTCAAAATAATCTCCGCAAGCTTAAACTTTTATTAGCCGATTATTGTAGCAGAGAGGTCCTTCCGAGGGCCAGAAAACGTGTGTATAATGAGGCGTGAGAACTAGACAAGCCAAAGTTTGAGCCAAGAAAGGAACACTGAGGAGGAGGAATATAATAATATTTCTCTCTCTGGTTAGAATGATTGAGGAAAGAACAACAAATGCAAACTGTTCCTTTAATATCGTGTGGTTTGGATGGTGCAATGAAACCTGAGCACTTTAAGTACGCCTGATCTGGTTAACAGCGGTTATTCCTGGACCCTGTTGAAAGGAGGTGGGAAAGCCAGGTGGACACGCGATGACCTCGGATCACCCTATGGGACTGAATTACACCACTCCGCCCTGGATCTAGAGGGTGGGC
This sequence comes from Leiocassis micropogon, assembly GCA_028565275.1. Taxonomy (NCBI): domain Eukaryota; kingdom Metazoa; phylum Chordata; class Actinopteri; order Siluriformes; family Bagridae; genus Leiocassis; species Leiocassis micropogon. The sequence continues at coordinate 12,900,748 of JAOVVA010000031.1, forward strand.
TGTTTTCGCACGAATGGAAGTGTGGATGATCAATTCAGGAAGAGGTCACAACACCAACAGGCATTTGCTTGGCTCGTGACCAAGGCGGTACCAGACTATCAGGGCATGTTATTATGGAACAACTTCACCTGGCGATGAGGATATTAAATACCCCTAGCAGGTGCTGAGTGTGTCTGACTGCTATACTTAACACGGCCTTCGACATGTGATTAAACAGTAATGACTAATGACAACCTTAATTTAAAGGTGAGCTGATCATAAAGGGTTTATGCTTGGTGAAGACAGCACCGTGTACAGACGTGCTCACTGTCCCATTTCCAATTCCCTTTGTTCATTTTGCCCTGAATGCGTACGTCTGGTTAATAGAGGAGTGTTTTAGTCCTTCTAACACTCAGCATTAACGGTAATAAGCTTCAAACAAATATACTAACAATCCTAATGATGAAGTTGAACAATCAGGTCATGCATTCAGTCAGTTGGCGCCAGATCACTTCTGTGAGCTTAGATCCTTAGCATCGCAGCATACTAAACATGCCAAGCACGGTTACTCACCAAGTCGGCTTTGCTTTTCCCTGTAGGAAGCCGTCAGCTTCTCGAGTTCCTTGTACTTAGCAGCCAACTGAAGTTTACCGTTCTGGAGCCGGGGTCGACGCGCGAGGCTCTCTTCCGCGATACTCCGATTAGTCGCTAGCAAGGAATCCCTCTCCATCTGCAGCTCCTGAAACTAAACATTAATTCCCAGTTAAACCAAGAATACCAAAATTCCCAGTTAAACCAAGAATACCAAGAATGCCAGGAATAACAGGCAATTTCATCTGTTTGCTAGGATTGGACAGGTTCAATGGCTTGATACAAATTTTAAGTACGAAAATAGGAAGGCTGGAAACTAGAAAAAGATTAAGCACAATGGGAGGAAATTAATGTTTGTATCTACACTACTAATACTTGTTTAACTCAATCATTTGATATACTGAAGAAAAGAAATCCATCAGTTATTTTAATTCCTGATTAACATCTCCGATCCACACGTGCACGCTTGGCCGACGTCCGAGACATTTTATTCTCCATCAGGAGCCCAATGAACCAACAACAGACAGAGCCTTGCCGCAGTTCCTCACATAAGACTGTGTTCAAGGTCTGACTACGGCAAATTGGAAATACTAACGCCCTCGGGTGTTGTGTTTAAAACTCTGCACGCTGTGTAAAAGGAATCAAACCTGCGTGTGCAGTCACAAATGGGTCACGGGGAGATACCTCGCGCTATTCATGGAGGAAATAAAGAGCTTGAAAATAAGTAGACGAGTGTCCATGTGACCGGAGACCACCCATGAGCCAGAGGTCTTTTCATACCAGTGTGGCTATCCACCTGGTCGGGTACCGGGTTTGAATTCCAGGTCAAGGCTACAGCGCTGCTCGTGTTTCACAGAGCCAGAATGAACACTTTAAAGGGTCTGGCTTGGAACCACAGAGCTGTAAACCTCAAGCTATAAACCTGGTGCTGGATTCAGTTTAGTGGGGTTGTGCCTTAATTCACTTTTCAGGCTTTGGAGCTATTTTTATCTGGAGGTTAAATCCATGGTCCTCGTACAAACAAGTGGATCGGCTGGAAAGGATCGTCAAGTAATACAGACGGAGCATCTTTGCTACCTTGTTTAAAACTTAATTAAAAAGCCAACAATAATCTAAATTGCTGTCGTGGGTGCAAATGAATGATTTCCAGATGGACGACAATTTGGAATATTCTCTCCCGAAACTCAGTCACTGGAAGAGCCGAGACCCGACGCCGCGGTGGAGATGATATTTAACGAGCAGCCTGTCGTGACGCACTCGCCGTAGACCTAATTACGAAACTCCCGTACACAGTTCAGGACGTCATTTGCCCAAGACCACTAACTCCAGCCGCTTGTGGAACAGAAAAGACAAAATCCAAACCTCGAAACCTCGAACCCATCATCCTAATGGAAAACATTTGCGAAAAAGTTCAGCTGTTCTGAAAAAAAGAAGAAGAAGAAATAGAAGAAAAAAAAAAAAACGCACCACATTCTCTACACTAAGCGTAATAGCTTGTGCCAGAGTATGAGGTATGGGTCGTCCTGGAATTTTGTGGAATTTGTGTTTCTTTCCCTTAGTTTAGCCAGAAATATTAAGATGGATCCAGGAGGTGGCCTTAACTACGGGTTCAATATTGCCTCGCGTCTTTGTGCGCTTAGCAAAGCATATAAGAGGATTAATGTTCTATTTGCTCAATGAATATGAGAATATTGCCGGTTATCGCTCTTCCTCACTATAACTTCAAATGCCGCTCTGGTATCCCCACCAGGTCCATTCCCATCTCTGTATCCCTGGAAAGTGAAACCGCCAAGAAGATTTTTTTGGGCGCTGACAAAAAAACGAGCTGCTCTGGATGACCTAAAAGAGCATGACTGATTTAAAGAAATATTCTCTTCTGGGGGTTATGTAAGGTTCCTTTTTATGTGAGAACAGCTTCCATCTTTAACCTTTTTTTTTTTTTTTTTTTTTAAATCACAGCAGGACCATGTAGTGCCTTTGTGAAGTCCCTGCCTCGTAACGCCGCTGGCACGATTCTTCGCCGCAGCTAATTATCATTAGTATTCTACATTTTACCCTGCGCGAAAGCACCTGCTTTTTTTTTCCAGATGAAATTAGTGAAACTTCAGAGCACTTAGGTATTCATTTTCTAATTAACGCAAATGCATGGCTTAGGATCAAACACGCACACACACACACACACACAGAATCACATGGTTCTTTTCTCTGTCCCTGGGTGTTAACTGATTGAAAATTAAATGTTCACTTTCTGCATAACAAATGGCGCCTTCAGGAGAAAACCCGCTGAGTGGAAATTGTGTGAGCGCGTGTGTCTGGAACGAGCTTTTTTCGAAGACAGAAAAGATTACAGCGCCAAACGTAGAAGCATCACACTGTGCTTGCTTACCAATGATGAATTTAAAAACATGCATCATCCGAGCTGCTTTAGTCAAAATATCCTGCGAGTCTGCATGTTTTTGTTGTGACTGGCGTCACTGAAACAAAGAACGTTTTTAAAAGAGATTTAGACGGAAGCGTCTAACAGTCGAACGCTCGGAGATGTTGATTCATTTTCTGCGACGACATCTTCGAGAGTACCTACGTGCAATTCCGCGAGAAGATGTTTAATTAAAATGTTTGGAAGGAGTCTCCAGTAACAGTTTTTTTTTTCAAACATGAAAGATTTTCTGGATCCTCAATTACTAGACTTATTAAGATGGGAGGAACTGTTTATAGCTCATATATCGTAATGTAATCTTAAATTATATAAATGGATAAAATTACTTCATTGTTTAATAAATAAATAAATAAATAAATAGTTAGCCTGGCAAGTTGCTGCGATACAAGAGGAATAAAACACTTCAGGCTGCCATGTTATATCGGCTGCATCGCGCCACCCTCTCGTTGATGATTATCCTATAACATCATGTTCCAACGTCTTTTATTTCTTACTTGAATCTCAGGGCCTGTTCCACGTTAGCGCGAGAAAAACCTTTCCGCACTCCGGACCGGAGGACAAATCTGTTTCCAGAATCGAGAAAGAGAGAGAAAGAGAAGGAGAGAGAGAGAGAGAGAGAGAGAGAGAAAAAGGGAATTTGGCTTCCACTGGGCTCGAGCTATTGTGCGCCGTAAATCTGATCCGTCTCGAATGCTTCTATGTGGCCGATATCACAGCACGTCCATTACGAGTGCCGAGAAAACATCATTCATGCCAAATACTCAAGCTAATGAAAACGGCTTGCTTCACTCTCGTAGTTTTTCCGCTGCTTCTGATCGGGCGCGAAGTTGTTCAAGTAAGGTACATTTTCTTTATTAATTTGTTTTGTTTGTTTGTTTGTTTGTAGCACGTGTATCGTTACGGATCCGAGGCATGCTGTAGAAAATAAAGCTGTTCAACACTTGAAGGCGAACACTGACGTTTCCAGTGCTAAACTAATGAATATTCATCAGCTTGGTAAGAAGGAGGCAGGTTTTTAAAGCTTGATTGTTTATGGTATAGCAGATGATGCATTCAGGTTTTAATTAGGTGCCATACTGGACTTAATGAATATTCAGGGTTTTGCAGAGAATGATGAAAAGTTAAAAAAAAAAAAGGGGGGGGGGGGCGTTCTTCGAAGCCTTTGAATCCATTTCAGACACGATAATAATTGGTCCTGTTTACAGAGGAACATTTTAATTAATTCTACTTGAGATAAATGCACTCACTGATTTCGATTTTTTATTTTGATGAAGGTGCGCCGTCAAACGATTTAATCGGTTTTCACTCCTTTTTTTTTTCCACTTCCAATTAGCTCCCACCTACCAGACTACACTCTAACCACAAGATATTTTTGTACCTTAATCTGAACAAGTCGTATTTAACAAAGGATGTGGGTTCTACCGCATGCGCATGTACTGCTGCGAAGGGTATTTCGGGGAGACTTACAAAGTCTTCCTGTCTTGTCTTACCTTCGCTCACTTCCTGAGCGTTTAAAATGTCAGCCTGCCGACTTTGCACCATGTTTCTTAAACTCACCTGGGGCCCATAACCGTGTCTGAGCCTCATCCTTTTTTTTTTTTTTTTCTGAGCCATTATTTTCTGCCAGCTTGAATCCGATCTCGGATAATGAGATTGCAGAGTCAACCGCCACTGCTGGATTTCAGACCCTTTGGAATCCGGAGCATTTGGCCCCTCTTCAGAAGACATCGCTGGCTTAAGCCGTAACACTCTGTATATTCTTTCACCGTTTCCTCCCTCTCTCTCTCTCTCTCGCTGTGATTCTGATGATCCCAGCACAGCACAAGGCACAGTCTCAACAGCTCCCGGTTTTACCCCAAACAGAAATCAGCATGGATTATCCATTTCCTCTAGCGCATGCCTTGATTTCTGTTTACTCGCTTTACGGAGACAAAGTCTCCTAGGGCCGTGCGGTTAAAATGATATATCGTCCATAAAATGATTATAGAACTGTTTACTGTGACAGATTGGTCCAAAAAAATAAAAGAAAATGTACTGTGCATCCTGTTTATTGGGAATGATTCACTTCTTTGAGCAGCCTTTTACCAGCTGTGAGGACAATTCGGATGCATTCTTCAAACAATCTAAAGCCATGCTATTTGGGTATTACGGCAAGCTACATAGACCAAACAGTCTGGAAATACACTTTGAAGTCGTGCGCTTGGGTGGCAGTCAGATAATAACATTGACGTCCTCTGTGCTGGATGGATGGATGGATGGATGGATGGACGGATGGATGGATGGTGGGTTTTCCATTGTAGTCTGTCTTGGGATTTAAACATCACACCTTCCATCACAACGGGCTGTCTTGTACACGTTTGTTTAGTCTGATGTGCTTGACTTCTGGAACGGACTGACTTGACAAGTCAAAAAGCAACTCGCTATAATTTAGGTACTCGAACCAATCCTTGGATTGAAATCCAAATTTTCTTGAATTGCAATTTGGCTTGTACAGTACCACTGTAACCATTCTAGGTTTTCTTAGTAAAGTAAAGATTCCCAATTGCTCCCAGCTATTATGCCAGAATTTCTTAAATAAAGTAAATGCTGCATGAAAACTTCAAAGGATTCAAGGAAAATTCCATCCTGAATAACACAATTATGTGTTTTTTCCTGAAATATCAATGATGTATAATATTGTTGTATTAAAGAAAAAAAATGAAACATCATCAAATATAACACTTAACAGTCATGTTTCACTACCAGCTCCTGAAATCAAAAGAACTTATTTTTTTATCGTCCAGCGATCATATAACTCGGAAGCCTACTGTAGAAGTAGTTAAGAGTGCAAAATGGTGCAAAATGTTCCAGAATGCATTGCAGGTATGTGACACACATGAGCTGAGTTAGTGGAGAGATTCGGCCCACTTAGTTATCAATCTACTATATAACACGAGTGATGGATTGAATGGGATTAGCATGAAAGTTATAGCTTAGGCAGCCGGACAAATTAAAGCGCTAAAGCAGCGCCGCATCCGTCTCCTTAAGTAGAGAAGAAATGAGGTGCTAAATGGCACTGGCGCCATTATCAGAAGTTGAAATGGCATTGGCGGTGATTTAAGGAACCAGTGAAAGAAATCACCTCGGGAATTTCGTTAGAAAATTAGTGCTGTTACAGTTAATTATGAAAAAAAAAAAAAAGAATAAATATGCCTTTAAGGATGATTTCACAGAGATTGAATCTTTCTCCCTGTTGTGCTCGCGCCGCTTTCAGACTATATTTTGGCGTTCCGAACCACCGCACATTTGTGTAATACTTTCATCAGCAGCCTGAGCACCGGAGGCAGCTGGTTACCATTGTCGCTTGGCAATGAGGTTTGTAGATAAAATGGAAAACTGCGTGTTCTGCTCTCTCGGGCAACGCTTTCCATGCACTGCTATCAAAACGTCACCAACGCCAACGGCACATATTGTCTTCGATTTCATGTTGAAGACAGGAATAGAATGTGAGCTGTAGTTTTTATAAAAGTTTTTACAGTACTGACAGCTGTACTGGCCATCATTTGATCATTCAGAACGCAAGCATTGATTCACTATCAGTAAAGTGATGATGTTTTTGGAGCCATTGTTTGTGTTTTTAGTTTTTCCATGCGAGGGACCATGATATCCATGCCCATCTTGGTGCAAACGATTTTTTGCAACGATTTAAGTTACTATACAGTACTGTGCAAAAGTTTTGAGCTCCCGTCATTTCTTCATATTTTGCTTTCTATGCTCTAGACTTTCTTGTATTTTTAATATAGTCGTCAGGAATAGTTCTCCAGGGCTCCTCAAGGACTTTTTTCGCTCTTGTTTTCAGTCCAGTCCCTCTCCCTGAGCGGATTCGGAGCAGCGTTCATTCAAGCATAAAAAAACAACTTAAGGCATGAACCAGTGAGAAACAGATGATGAGAGATGATCAGGCCGGTGATTAGTATACTGCTGATGCTGAATGCTCAGTGGTTGGAATAGACGAGAGGGGAAATGAGGTCGTTGCTGAGGTTGTTACATAAACAACCAATTTTTAAAGTGCATCTTAAGATACTTGGCAACTTGTCGCAGTAAAACATTTGTTCCCATTGATTTGATTTAATGTAATTTAATATGAAGAAATGAGGGTTGGCTCAAGGCCTTTGGACAGTACTGTATGTCAGAACGGTCCAGACTGTTTTTCGCACCAGCGGCAGTCTAGACGGCCTCCTGAAGATAGCGTTATAATTTCTAGACTTGCTTCCTTTGTGTTTATAAGGAGGGCCTTTACATCTGTTAGACAGTTTGCAGAGTCGCCATTGGCGTGATTTCTGACGTTTTCAATTTTATTTCATGATGACACAAATTTAAGCCACAAGATAAATGTATAATAAGGAAGTGCTTGTGGAAAGGGCCAGTGCTAAAGACCTTTGACTTATTACATACTGAACTTCCTTCAGGATTGAATCCCCAATAACGTTAGCACTGCAAGCAAACTGCCCTAGGACTTGTGTTTGCAAACAGTCTTATGACTTCGCTCACGAGTATGATCGCTGTATTCACACCTGCTTAAACACAACACATAAAGAGAGCAAACACACCAGTGTGAACAAGCCTAACTACACAAAGTCAAACAGAACCGGATCAGTCGCATAAGATCTATTGTGCAATAAGACATGAAACACTAAGAGGGTGCTCATTCACTCATCGTCTATATTGCTTTATCCTGTAGACTTGGGGCACTTTGGGAACGCCAATTAACCTAATCTGCTGGCTTTGGACTGGTGGAGAAAACCGAAGTACCTGGAGGAAACCCCTCAAGCAAGGGGAGAACATGCAAACTCCATGCACCCAGACCCAAGGTGGGAATCAAACCCGGACTAAGGGGAAGCTGTTATGGGAATACTGTATGTAAAGGAGGCCTGATGTGAAATTTGTTACACTCCAAAATAGATTATTTTCCAATAACACCCACACCCTTAAAACTCTTTTATTCCTTGACGATACCACAGGAATATGCAGTTTAAAACTCAAGATTGTAGTGCAGTCTGAACATCTGGGGATTAAGTTTGCACGAGGTCTCACTGATTTCACGCAGCGGGTTAAACTACAAGTTAACTTCAAACCACAAAAAAGAAAAAAGAAAAAAAAAAGGTGATGATTTTCTCAAGTAGAGACCTTTTCACCAGCACCAGTGTCACTGCATGTTCACGTCCTGGAACTGTCGAGTCACAACGCATCTGCGGTACAATTCATCAACGCATTTTGACACCAGCGCTTGAAGTGCAGACGCAGCAGCACCTGTACTTTAATCAGAACGAAAAAGTCTGTTCAAGGAAAATCGACATCGTCTACAGTGTATTTTCGTCCAGGGTTCTATTTACCGAGAGTGAAATATCAGTTTCGGGGGCTCTGGGGTGACATGTCACATTAAACAGCAAACATCATTTATAAAATGTCATATGAGAAGATTTTTTTCTTTTTTTTAATCGGAGGAATGCGACCCGAGACCATAGCTATGTGCAAGTCTGTGTGAGAACATCAGTGTTGGGTGCAACGCATTACAAAATATCTCACCTATGCGGTTTCGCGCGGTGGCTGGCTGGCTGTAAGTATGGTTCATCATGATTCACCGCGAGTTTCCATCTTTCCGCCTGTTGGTCCTCGTATAGTCAAACCGCATAGGTGAGATAGGGGTGTAACAGCAGGAATAACAGAGTAACGCGTTAGAATACTTGGATTGCTTTTTTGATGTAACGAGTAATCTAACACATTAGGTCCGCCATTTAAGTACTCAGTTATTTAGTTAGATTTTAAAAAATGTAATCCATTATTCAGACAATTTATGTAATCCGTGAGCCAGACAGCAGTCATTCCCAATCCGTATTGCGTG
>JAOVVA010000031.1:12910651-12925386 GCA_028565275.1 Leiocassis micropogon
CAGAGTGCGGACAATTTTTGACTCACCCTTAGTGACTGCATTTAGCTGGGTTAGCTGATCAGGTCAAGCTACAAGCCCCTTTGAAGGCTATAAATAAACACTTAATGTGAATTTTAAGTCGAGGTAAGCCTTAGGATCATTAACACAAAGCCTGAACCAGCGTGCCACCACTTCCCACATACCTTATAATAAAAAAATAAATAATAATTTCAAGCATTCTTATATTATTGATGATGCTGCATGACGAAACTTAAGTGTTGCATCAAAATATTCAATGCAGCAAAATGAAAAGGTCCAGACGAGTCACAGCAGTTTAATAATGAGAAATGGACAACGATAAGATTGTCATACAGTACGACACGTTTCTGCGGCGCAAATGTCGATCCTGGTTACGTGTCCAAAATAACGACGCTTTATTCTGTCCGCTGCTTGTGACTTGGAAATACAGAATGTCTTAAAAATGCTGTTTTTAAAAATAGACAAAAAACTTATGAACAAAGAAAATGCAAGAGAACTCCGTATTCCAATACAAGCAGCTATGAGCATCTATCTTGGTTGGCATTTTGCACCACAAGGACTTGAAGCCACTCCAAGTATGAATTACTAGTCAAAGTCATAAAATGTGAGTTTTACAAGAAGCACATGAACTGAACGCAGCACTACGTGTGTTCTTGGGTGGTGGGCCAGGGTATGGGTATGGGTATGTGGGTGGGGGTGTGTGTGTTTGGCAAATTCTTCAGGGCTCTGTAAAGATTATAAAGCATGGCCTTTTCTTCACTTCAGAGCAAAGAGAAAATGGTTTCTCATTCATCTCCGCGGGCAAACAGGAGCTCTGCATACTCACTCGAGTAGCGTTTCAAGACAACAATGCCAGGTAATGTACACGGTAAACGAAACCCACTCAGGCGAGGACCCTCATCCGTCTCAGTGAGCCGTTGCAGCAGACTCTGAGCGGTTGCCCTTGGAGACCTTTGCGCTCTCATGAATTTCGGCGTCGTGGCCGGGCTCCCGCATCATGCATCACTCGCCCACAATGACGCTCGAGTGCTGGAGCAACAAAACACGTGACCTTCTACAGACCCATACGCCATGAAACCCCCCACCCCACCAGATCTCACCCCACCCCACCCCGCCCCGACTGGTCGGCAGTGATAAACTTTTAGCAGAGCGATTGGCGACATTTAAACACAGGAAACGTTTTTCAAAGATAACGTTTTTGTATATGTCCTCCGCCTAGTTGTTGCGAAAACAAAAAGATAAAAAAACAAAACTGCATGCACTTTGGCATGAATTATAGGTTACATCGGAATGAAACGCCATAACAAAGCATTACTTCATAAGGTCGTTCATTGTCTGTTCTACTTTATTCTGTATGGGCTCCTGGACCCTGTCCCGAGAAAATTCAGGCACAAGGCGGGGTACACCCTGGTCAGGGTGCCAATCCATCGCAGGACACACGCACTCACACACTCATTATTCTACATACTATGGGCAATTTGGGAACATCCTTTAGCATAATCTACATGTTTTTGGAATGTGGGAGGAAACCGGAATATCCAGAGGGAACCAATCAAGCACAGGGAGAACACGCACACTCCATACACAGTGCTAAGCAGTTACACCACCATGCCGCCACAAAGCATTACTTTGAATTAAAAGAATTATTATTAATATTATTATGCAGTGGAATTTATGATTTCTAATTAATATGATTCTTCAAGCAATAGACCTCTCAGAAACAGTCAGGATGGCAACTAGAAATTAAAGTCTCATTCCCAGGATGACGCCTGCCCACTTGTTCCATCGAAGTATCCCTGCCCTGGAAATGCAAATATGTAGTGTAAATAGAGCTACAATACTTGTTTCTCAAGTCTTTTTTTTTTTGCCATCAGGAGATATCATCATTCAGACAGTGCAGATTGTGTACTTTGGAACTGAGTGTATTATCATAAAGTTAGTCTTGTGGTCATCCCAGGACACTTATTCACAAAATGAGTAAACTGAACATCTGCTCAAGACATTTAGTGCATGTTTGACTTTATAGAATATAGTAAAAGAGGGATGATTTACAATCCGTCTATCAGCGGTTAAGGGGTGCTTGTTTCTCATGTTGTTTCAGAAAGATTTTCTCGACACTGTCGCCTCGGGCATGCTCCTTATCCGGGTAGGAAACTAACGCACGGTGGTACTTTTCATACTCCTGTTGACAAAACAGACAAAATGATGTTGGGTTGATGCTTACGGAAAGGAAAACTGATTCAGCAGATTTCCTCAGTGCTGGACCAAAGGTGGCTGAAAGGCTGTCAAGGCAGGTGGTTCGATGTTGACCCAATAGCATTTTTTTTTAATAACCTGGATAGATATCTAAAGAACGGCATAATGGCTTAGTGGTCGCCAGGGTTTGGGTTCGATTCCCGCCTGTGCATTGTCCTTGTGCATGCACATTCTCTCCATACTTGGTGGATTTCCTCCGTGTTCCCAAATTGCCTGTAGTGTGTGAATGAGTGTGTGTGTGTGTGTACGCAGTGACGGATTGGCACCCTGTCCAGGGTGTACATTAGGCTCCTGGGATAGGCTCCAGGCCCCCAGTGACCCTGTATACAGCAGTATAGACAATGAGTGAGTAAATGAGTGGCTGTGTGTTGGGGCTTTTGGCCGTGCAAGAATTTTTATGAAATCGATTTATTTTATGGTTATAGGAATATGAGTTGTATGGAGCACTAGGAATGTGATTGCAACCTTATAATCCTGATTTAGTCTCTGCACCGAAATGCAACTCAAAACTTTAAGGCACGTACAGCAATTAAAACCGCGATTAAAGTCGTTAACTCGTAATTATTAACTAGCAATAAAAAAATAATAATAAAAACTCAGGATCCAGGCGAGGTTTCATTAACGCGCCGATCTGTTGAGCGCGAGGCGTCGAATGTGGCGCAAACTGCAACATTGTAACAGCACTGGAAAATTCTGCGCCCTGATTCCGGCGCGAGCGCTTATTAGCGATGCCAACCACGCCGCAGAGAGAGAACGACGCGGCTCCCGTCGTAAATCCGACACCGCGGAGTGCGGGGGAATGCGGGCTTGGACGCCGGTACGGCAAAAAAAAAAAAAAAAAAAAAGAAAGGAAAACGGTCCAGAAGCAAGCACGCATGATAAACAAACAAAATGTTAAAGAGGGAAAGACAGACAGGAATAAATAGATAGAGAGAGATACAGATACAGCTGGGGGGGGAAAGCGCGCGCAGCAGCACGTCTTTATTCCAAACCCCCGAAACATCTCACCTTCTCACTGAGCCGCACGATCTTATCCATTTTGGTTTCATCTTGAAGCAGCTCCCGTAGTTCACTAGTGCTCAGGACCCTGTACCCGTCCGGGCAAGAGTTCACTTCCCTCTTCTGGGACATTGTAGTCCCCGTTTAAAAAGAAATTCAATTAAAAAAAAATTTTAAAAACCCGAACTAAACGACCCGGGCTAGCATGTCGCTCGTGCAAAGCGCCGGGAGTAGCCGAGTAGTCTCTCTGCAGCAGTAGGAGAAGAGTGTAAGAGCAGGCGCGAGCGGAGGAGGTCTCATCGGTATGAAGGCACAGCACTGTTTAGAGACAATGCAATAGGATATCACACGTTTGCACTTGTGGTGCTAGGCCTTCCTTGGCCACAAGAGGGCGAGCAACTTGTACGTGTCCTAATGCCTGGCACCCTTGTTTTCTACACGCCTAACTAGCACCTCCACTCATCTGACGGCTCAGCAGGTGCTTTAGAAGTGTAGAGTCAGTGACTGTGCACCACCTGTTGCTCTGCATAGTTTGTCATACACCTCATCCATCTGTCTCATCCATTCACTTCATCCATCTCCTTCATTCATCTATCTCATCCATCTCCTTCATCCATTCACCTCATTCATCCATTTCATCCATCTCCCTTATCCATCTACCTCTTCCAAAGGGCCATGACTGGACATGGCATTTTTTTTGTGTTTTGTTTCCATTGAAGCTTGGGAATTTGAAATGTACAAAGCTGAATTTGCATGCATAAATGAACTTTGTTGTTTTGTTTGTGTTTGTTTGCAGAAGTTGTTTATCTCTTTTTGCATAATTCTTTCTGTTTGTGTGGCCACAAGAGGGCAAGCAACTTGTATGCCACTGGCACCTTATTATATACACACCTTACCAGCACCTTAACTAATCTGTCGGTTCAGCAGGTGCTTTAGAGCTGTAGAATGAGTGACTGGAGGCCACCTGTTGCTTTTCACAATCTGTCAGACACCATTTACTTCATCCATCTCTCTTACCCATCCACCTCATCCATTTCTCTCATGCATCTTTCTCATCACCCTACTCCATCAATCTACCTCCTCCATGCACACCATCCATCATTCATCTATCTCATCCATCTACCTCATCCACCTCATCTATTTCTCTCATCCATCTACCTCATGCATCTCCCTCATCCATCTACTTCATCATCTACTCCATCCATTTATCTCATCCTAAGATGACTGGACATGGTATTTAATGGTTCTGTTGAAGTTTGTACATTTCAAATGTACATAGTTTAATTAGCATATAAAGATGAAGTAAGCTTGTTTGTTTTGTAGAAATTTTCAGATGTTGTTTTTACTGCTTTTTGCAGAAGTTTTTTTCTGTTTGTGTGAAACATCGTCACTGTTGTTGTTGCTGTTGTTTTTGTTGTAGTTCCTGTTGTTGTTGTAGTTTCTGTTGTTGTTGCTGTGGATGTAATTGCTGTTGTGTTTGTTGTTACTGCTTCTGTTGTTGATTTTGCTGCGGCTGCTATTATTGTTGTTGCTGTAGTTGTGCGATCCTTTTCACTTGTGCGTATTCTATTGCCCATGTTTGATCCTTCCTTATCAAAGGCAGTGTATCTTGTTTTTCACGGCTTTTTCATACTCTTCAGTTGCCTACATTTTTAACATTTTTTTCAATAAGTTATTATCACTGTTCACTAATATTTCCTTCCTTAAATTTATTGTTAGACATAATATTTAGAGCAGTGTATATAATCTCTTATAAAATCTGTGAAAGTGCGTCTTTGTGAATTTTTTTGGACCTTTTTCACTTTTTGTGGTTTATACACATAGTGGATCTGTCTGTTTATCACATTATACAATTATTAGACTATGTTATAAATCATAAATCCTATGATTTTGATCCTATGAGCATTACTGTACATGTCAAACGATCAGGAGACGCAGAGCCAGGGACCAGGGTTCAATAAGAGAAGGTTTTTTTGTGTTTTATTGTGCATGCATCAGACACCCTGGGCAATGTAATCCAAACATGAGCTGCAGAATGATTTTTTTATACATGAAGCCAAGGGTGAGAAGGGAAAAACAATAGAAAAAAAACACAATGAAGGTCATAGACCTTGACAAGTGAGAGTAAGTAAACAAGGACGCTTACAAAAGTCACACTAACATGAAATAAATCTTAATGATTTTGCCATATCTGTTTTAAGTATTATAGAAACAAAAAAATTAATCCCTCAATTCCCTGTTGTGGGAGCTGCACTTAAAGGCATTCATAAAAACAAGCTTAACCTTTTAAAAGTGTTTTTTGTAATTACTCTCCAGGTGATTATCCATTTACATATTCCTCAACAGAATAGGACTACCTGCATACCAAGCATATGAATAATAAAAAGTCACATTAAATATGGGCATGATTCTTATCAGTAGGAGTCAGCATTATTATAATTTCCTTTAGTTTGAGTCTGTTTTATGCCTTTAGAAATACACAAACAGCAACAGTGAATGGGCACTTAAGCTAACAGAAGGATGAGAAACAATACCATGAAAGCCAGTAGCTCCTCTAGTTTTTTAGTGCACTGTTAGGTAGTATTCGAGTACTTATGTTAAATGATCACACATTAATATGCTCTAAAGCAACAAGTGTCACAAATCGAAACACTCACTCAACGAGGAATGCACACCTCACATCTGTGGTACAGTGTGTCCTGAGTTATAGAAATCTTACTTATTTAAATACTTATAAAAAAGAATACCTTGATTGCAACTTCTAAAAAGAATATAAGCCCCCCCCCCCCTCCCCAGGAATTTACAGAATACAATCTGTTCACATTTTTTCCTACAATCTGGTGTTCATTACCTTCACACATAAAATAAATACCATATTTCAGTTGAAGGATGTTGAGGAATTTTGTTGTGCAAAATAAATAGTCCAACTTGTGTGTGAAGTAATCTTGTGGAGTGGCGCAATCTTGTGTAATTTGTACGGAAAATGGACTCCAAACATATTAAACATTTATTAAAACCTCTAATTAATAAAGGGACAGTACAGTCCAAATGAAACTTTTGATACCCACCCACCCACTCACCTACCTACCTACCCATCTTTCCTACCACCTACATACAAGTGTTGGGACTCACTAGGGAAAACCCAATACATTATTATCATGATACCTGGGTGCTGATTCCATTCATTTTGCCCTTTTGTAAATGTTACGGTCTCATAAATATCACATTAGCAGATTATTTGCTCTTACCACACCGGCCACTGTGCTGTGAGGGTAGTTTAGGGTTAGTTTAGAGTGCACCACCTGCAAGATTTTAGAAAAACAACAACATATTATCACCTTAAATGCAAACGCATATAAATGAAAAATACAGTATATCAAAAAGCTATTTCTTCAGGGTCGAGGGTTCAATTCCCATCTCGGGTATGTGTGCATTTAGCTTACATGTTCTCCTCCTGCTTTACCCCTGCATACTCCAGTTTTCTCCCACAGTCCTAAGACATGTAGATTAGGCTAAGTGTCTATCTCAAATTGCCAGTACTGTATGTGTGCATGTGTGTGTGTGTGCATGTGTGTGTGCGCGCGCGTGTGTGTGTGTGTGTGTGTGCAAAATGCGATGGATTGGCGATGGGTGCCAGGCCCAAAGTCTCCTGGGATAGCCTCCAGGCCCCCCCATAGCCAAGTATAGAAGATGAAGATAATTCATAAAACGCAATTTTGGAGTCAGTGCGGCAGTACATGAAAAATCTCCGTACATCTTTAATCAATTATTATATTATTATTATCCTTATTACAAATCAATTACATTTTATTTATATAGTGCTTTTAACAATGATCATTGTCTCAAAACAGCTTCACAAAATGAAAAGAAAATTTATGGAAGTGTGTATGAGTAAGGAAAAATGTGTTTAGATAATAATGGGATTGTGAGATTGTCCCTGATGAGCAAGCTGGATCTGGATCAATGGGAGCTCAGGAGCAGCATGTGTAGCTCCAAACCATCATGAAGCAGAGTCCAGCTGGAGGTAGTTCTTCTCTGGGTGCCTCAAGATCCTCTCAGGGTTGGCCTCTGCCTACTAGAGCTGGAACAATCTCCAGATGCCTCGCGATGGGTAGAGAAAGGAAGAACAGGTGGAAAAGAATTAGCGTAGATGCCGTTCAGGATATTAGCAGCACTAGACAGGAGTGTGCATTTAGATGTACTGGAGTACAAGGTTATGGGTATGCCAGATTAAAGTTATACACGTTTTAATAGAATATGTTTAATAATGGTATCCGAGGTGCTTATGTTACCATGGTAACGCACAGAGAACGTGACGTCTGCTCTTCAGACGGTCACAGGGTGTTCTGAATGGTGGAGTCTTGTCGAGGGAAGCTCCCTTCACCGACATTGTCTGCAACTAGAGCAGGGAGCGGGAAGCACCCTGTGAAGTACACTTCAGAATGGAGCTACACACTCATTGACACACAATTTGGGGAACCTAATCTGTATGTCTTTCCCAAACACAGGGTGAACATGCAAACTCGCAGGAATCAAACCTGGCTGGAAATCGAACTCGGGCCCTGAAGGTGCAAGGGGACAGTGATAACCACTAAGCCACTGTGCCCTACACAAACATCTCTCCACCCAGCCACCCATCTACCTATCTTCTCAACTAGCTACTGTACCTCACACACTCTCACCAACCTCTACCTCCCTAACCTGATTTTACATGAATCTTTTATGAACAGAAATTATGTCATTTTTAATTCATTTTCATATTTAGAGCAAAAACCAACACTTAAAAACTTTGGTAAACAAATCACAAATATTAGTGATGGTTCGTTCATGAACGATTCGTTCTTTTTGAACGAATCTTTAGCGTGACTCAGCAGAACGAGTAGTCTCGGAGAGTGATTCGTTCTTTTTCTACTGGGCGCGCATGCGCAAATCACCGCAAACCGTAGGTTATGTACAGGAAACAGAATTGAGCGATTCTTTCTCAATGACTCTTCTACTCCGAGTCGTTCTTTCCTTTGTCACGTGACTCAGACTGGACGATATGAGAGGTGAGCTACACATTCTGTTTATTATAATATGTCCTTAGCTGCATTGTTACTGGAACTATAGACAAAATGTGTGTATGCAGACGTATTGGGGGTCTTTTTATTGAAAATGCAGCATTTTATTTGATTTCTTATTAAAAGAACGAAATGAACTAAATGACAAAAAAAAAAAAAAGATTCGTTCATTTTGATGAACGAGATTCAAAGAACCGAGTCACTAAAATGATTCAAACCTCCCATCACTCGCACCAGCATATTTTTCATTAAAGAAACTACAAAGGTGGCGCCGGAGCCTTGCCAGTCCTGTGACATCATCACCCTGCGACGGCGCCCGCGCGCACACACGGAAAAAATGGCGGCGCTAGCCGGGGACCGTTGGAGGGATGAGTTGCCTGGGCACGAAATATTCGTCAAACTGCAGGAAAGCCGGGTTTTGGAGCCGCAGGGGACGAGCAGGAGGATAGTGAAAAACCTTACGTTCTGTCTGGACGGAGATTTGTTCGTGTGGGACAACGTGGAGAGCGTGTTTTATACAACTAACCTGCGGCAGCTCAACTCTGAGCTCAGTGAACACACGAAGAGATACCAGGTGAGACGTGCAGCGGGTGTAATGTTCTGTTAGGAGATTTAAGAGATTTGTCTTTAATTAAACCGAACAGAAATAGGCCCTGACTTCTGATTAAGGTCTTGTCTTGTCTTGTCCTGTCTTGTCCTGTCCACAGACATTGCTGTGCATCAACCCTCCTCTGTTTGAGGTGTGTCAGGTTCTCCTCAGTCCCACTCAGTATCATGTGGCTCTGATTG
Organism: Leiocassis micropogon; assembly: GCA_028565275.1. Taxonomy (NCBI): domain Eukaryota; kingdom Metazoa; phylum Chordata; class Actinopteri; order Siluriformes; family Bagridae; genus Leiocassis; species Leiocassis micropogon. The sequence continues at coordinate 12,919,774 of JAOVVA010000031.1, forward strand.
GTCAGCGTGGGGCAACTGTACTGGAGTTACCCCAACGCTGGGGCAAGAAGTCCGAATTCGAAGGCGGACGCCAAGAGATCAACTGCAAGTGAGTGTGACACACTGGTCCTCGTCCACTTCCGACACTGTATATCGTTTATCGTGGTTCTGGCAACGGTTTTTACAGCCTCTCCATTTGTTTTCCCTCTATCTTGCTGTATTGTTTTGTTTGTTTTTACTCTTTAATGCTCCTATAATGACACATCTGTCATTAACCTTGGCGTTAAAATGGACTCTCATTTGACATATGAGGCTCATATCAAACATCTGTGTAAGACGTCTTATTTCCATCTCAGGAACATTGCAAAACTGCGTCCAGCGCTCACTTCTGCAGATGCAGAAAAGTTAGTCCATGCGTTTGTCTCCTCCAGGCTTCTGCAATGCACTTCTCATTGGCACTAATGGAAAAATCCTTCAAAAGCTGCAGTATATTCAGAACAGTGCTGCTAGGATCCTGATGAGAGGGCGTAAATACAACCATATTACGCCCATTCTTAAATCTCTTCACTCCATGTTTCATTCAGAATTGATTACAAGGTTGCCCTTCTTACCCACCAGTGTGTTTATGGGGATGCCCCTCCCTACCTTAAAGAACTTATTACCACACGTACATCCACACGCAACCTCCGCTCTGCATCAGTACATCTTTTGAAACCTCCTAAGGCTAAGCTTCATACTATGGGCGATCGGGCTTTTTGCTCAGCTGCACCTAGACTGTGGAATGCTCTTCCAGAGTATCTGAGGACGCCACAGACTGTTGATACTTTTAAATCTGGTCTTTAAACGTATCTTTTTATCAGAGCTTTCGAGTCGAATTAATTTGTAGCACTTTGAGATTTGCTTCAGCTATAAAGTGCATTATAAATAAAATGTATTATTATTATTACATTCAGGGTCCGGGCTTTGATTCGGCACATGTGCTTTCACAAACGTCTCCACCTATTCCTGATCGAGCTTTCCTTTTCTTCTTTCTCAGGACGATGCCTGTGGCTGAGCGCTTCTTCACCAGCTCGGCGTCCGTGACCCTGCGACAGGCTGCTTGGTACCCCAGTGAAACCGAGGAACCCCACTTGGTGCTGCTCACCTCGGACAACACCATCAGGTCACTCACACCGGTCTTGATGATGTCACAAATAAAGTGACCTTAAATCGCATACTGTAGTAAATCAAGTTCAAGTATACCCAGTCCGTCTATGTAAATGAAAAGACAGGAAACGGTACTGACTGATGGAGTAAATCTGTGTGTCTGCAGGTTCTACAGTCTTAAAGAGCCTCACAGTCCGGCTCGAGTGCTCTCGGTGTCTCAGTCTGAGGAGGACAGCAGCATCCACTCAAGAGGGTAATCGCCGTTTTCAGGATCAAAGAGATCTTGTTAACTGATGTAACATTTGTGTGTACGTCATGTTCTCACTGTGGGGTGTTTCTCTGTTGTAGACGCTCTTACGCGGCTTCTCTAGGCGAGATCGCGGTGGCGTTCGACTTCGGGCCGTTAGTCGACGCCCCTCGGCACCTCACCGGCACGGGACTGAAGGAAGACCTGCTGGTTTATCCGTTATACATCCTCTACGGGAACGGAGAAACGTTCCTGAGTTACACATGTCTCACATACGCGTAAGGCGTCTCATCTAGGAACGCACACATTGTATTAAATCTTACATAAGAGGGTGAGTCAAAAGTGAGCCGTAATCTGGCTGTAGAATTAATTTTAGTAATAAATTTGTTGAAAATCTGATGGAGCGAGACTATCGGGACTATAGGGAGGATGCTTTAACACCTCAAAACTAAGTTTTTACAGAGTGTGGGCAGAAGTGTACGGACATGCACTATTGATTGTTAAACGAATGTTCCAATACTGGCCCTTGAGAATCCCAGAAACATCAATTTTCCAGCTGATTGAACTTTTTCTCAGCATGAAATTGAGGATGTTTCTGTTCCATACTCTGCCTTTTATCGTCAGACTCGTAGTGGTGAATCTGTGTCTCGTCACCAGTAATGAGTCTCTGTAAGAAAATTTTACCTTCTTTAAAGTATCGCTCCAAATCTTGTTAGCAGATATCCAAGTGCATTTCAAAAGTCGTTTACTCACGTTGTAAAATTTATGGAATTCAGGGGGAAAAAAGTGTCACTCAAAACAAAGAAAAAAAACAAAACAAATGAACCTTATGACTAAATCCAGAACTAACTAACAGAAAAGAAATACAGAATAAACCCGAAATCTTTAGCGCATGCGATACTCTGACTCCCTTAAAATAAGGAAACAAAAGTACAAAGGGTGGCGTAACACTCAACCTAAACTAACAGTTGACTAATTTAGTAGTAAAAACAAAGCAAAGCACCAACATGCTTCCTAACGATGGGGTTGAACTTGCCATATAGTAAACTAAACCAAACTCCAACACATTCAGTGTAAACACACACATAGTTCGGTAGAAGTCTATAGAGAAATTTGAATCACACAACCAAGCAATAAACAATATAATAAAAAACAATAAACAACCGGAAGCTACTAAAGTCAAGTAAGGTTGAACCCATTAAAGCACAGGGTACGCTGGCAAGGCGCACACACACTGAATTCAAGGCCTCAAATACATTCAGCACGTCGCGGATTGGCAGAGCGTCATGATGTCATAATGATGATTGACAGCCCAGTCAGCCAATAAACTCAGACCTAGATGTGAGAAGAGAAAACGCAAAAGAGCGAGAGGGAAGAAAAAATAAACAAACACACAGAATACACACAAACACACGTGGAACGTAACCGGGGCATTTATTTTTGCTCGCACCACAGTTCCAGCAGAAGTTTTATTATAACCGGAGTGTGGATTATTTTTGACTCACCCTTGTAATAATCAGCTCGTCGATAAAGTTTTCAGTGTGCCGGGTTTTTTAATTTCACTGTTTTGTTGTGTGTGTTAGTATTCTAGGGAAACTTCTGGGGCCTTTACCCATGTATCCCGCCGCTGAGGACAACTACGGCTACGATGCATGCTCCGTGATCTGTCTGCCCTGCGTCCCCAACATCCTAGTGATTGCTACCGAGGCGGGAATCCTCTATCACTGCGTCGTGTTGGAGGCGGAGGAGGACGAGGACGGCGGAGTGAGTGCGAATTAAATAAATCCGTTCTAGGAATTATTAAATCTTAAAAATGACTGATTTCTGTCTGTGTGTCTGTCTGTGTGTCTGTCTGTCTGTGTGTGTGTATGAGCTTAGGCTGTAGAGAGGTGGTCCCGGGGATCAGATGCAGTGCCATCGCTGTACGTTTTTGAGTGCGTCGAGCTGGAGCTCACCCTCAAACTGGCCGTTGGGGAAGAAGAGGACACGACAGATTCGGATTTCAACTGCCTGATCCGATTACACAAAGGTCAGACTGATTGAAGGAGGGGAAAGACTTATTTAGTCAAATAACTTGTCTCATGGAGTATTGATGGCAAGTTCTGATGCATAGAAATGTCTGTTTTTTTTTGTTTTTTTAGACCCTCTGTGCCAGTACAGATATCACTGTACACACGAAGCGGGCGTTCACAGCGTAGGACTCACATGGTTCAACAAACTCAACAAGTTCCTGCAGTCAGGTGAGGACGCACTGTAGGCATGTTGAATTTACAGCTCTGGATCTAGTGTTAAGCCATTGAGAATATATGTGTGTGTGTGTGTGTGTGCAGACGAGGAGGATAAGGACGGCCTCCAGGAACTGGCAGCTGAGCAGCGCTGCATAGTCGAGCACATCCTCTGTACCAAACCCCTCACAAGCAGGTAGAGTGAAACTACATCTACATCTACTCGCATAATAACAGAACATCTCTGTCTGAGATTGTTAACTAAGAGTTGTTTGTGTGTGTGTGTGTGCAGTCTCCCAGCTCCTGTTCGTGGTTTCTGGATCGTGTCTGATCTGTCTCTGGGCGCCACCATGATCTGCGTCACCAGCACTTACGAATGTCTCCTGCTTCCTTTGCTGTAAGAGACACTTGATTGTTTGTTTGTTTGTTTGTTTTTTTAGCCAAGTGTCGTCGTCGTCGTCGTCGTTAAACCCACAGCAAATGTTATGATAACTGCACTCGTTCCTCCTGCAGGAGTTCCATCCGTCCTCCCTCTCCTCCTCTGCTGTGTTCTCGGGTCGGGGCGGAGGAAGGGGTCGTAAGCTCGCTGCTGCGTGGTCTGGCTCACGACTCGTTCGAGCAGCACATCCGGAACATCCTGGTGCGCAGCTCCACCAACCCGCTCATGCTCAGGTGAGTTAAACGTTTATAAATCGCTCAGTTCACGAGTTGGTTAATGCTTTATCTTGAACATTTGCATTGACTCCGCCCACAAAGGAAGAGCTATGTCAGGTCCCAACCCAGCCAAACGGATTTTTATTCCGCCCTTTTTTTTTTTCCACAGAAGGATCTAAAAGTTCTCTATAAATATCTCTATTCATTTCTGTAAATATAATTGTGTGTGTGTGTGTGTATATGTGTGTTTTAGGTCAGGGGATAAAGACTCCTCCACTCCAACCCCAGAGTGTCTGCAGCTACTTAGCCGAGCCACGCAGGTCTTCCGGGAGGAATACATCCTCAAGCTGGACCTGGCCCGTGAGGAAATGCAGAGGAGGTACATATTTGAATTGATTTCATCAGCAAACCGATTTTGGCTTCAGTACACACTCCTGACTGCAGGAGTTATTTCCCGACTGAGCGATCTGATTGGACGAGAGCTACAGTATTTCAGGAGGACAGTAACACCACTGGGATGTTTTAAATATATGTATCACTCCACATCCCAGGAGGTCTACAGTAAAAGTAGGTCTGTATGGAACGCGGTTCTTGGGGGTGAGAGCAGCTGCCTGGCAAAACTTTCAGCAAGAAAACACATCTGATAATGTTATGTCATCTTAAACAACGCTTTTTTTTCTCCAAAGTAATCGCTTTCTGATTCAACTCTGTCTTATTTAATTGTAAAAATCTAACACCAGGTTGAATCGCAAATCCCTTTCTAAACCCTGATCAATCTGTGTCGAACGAGAGATCGTACACCCTACACAGCGCACATTTTATAATTCAACCCCAAAACTCAGAAGTTAACGGGGCAGGATATTCTAAAGGGGAAAGATAAAGATTTACATGGTTTATTCTCCTCATCTTTTGGCGACATATTACCATTAAATTATATTTTTAAACCTTTTAGCTGTTAATTACACTAACTTTCGATCGCCAGCTTCAGCAGTTACTTACAGTTCCACCAGTCATGGAAGGATGTGTGTTTTTTTTTTTGTTTTTTTTCCCCCGGCGGATTTTTTCCACTAATTTAGTCGTGTCCAATTTCTCCCCGTCACTAGGGGGCTCCCACATTAAGGCTACTACTACCATGGAGGAAACCACCGTGATAGTCGGATCAGCCAGACACACACACACACAGAGTAACACACTCGGAGGACAGAGCTATCTGCTCCTTCCGCTTGCGCGAGCTCACAGACGCTGTATTGGCTGTAGAGCCGTGATTAATGTAGGAGCAGTAATGTCCCTCCCCTCTGAGAGAGCTCGGCCAATCAGCTCTCTCTAGACCTCCAGCTGCGAGAGGTTACAGCATCACCCGGG
>JAOVVA010000031.1:12958902-12969216 GCA_028565275.1 Leiocassis micropogon
ACACACACACACACACACTAATCAGCCATCATGACCACCTGTGTAATATTGAGTAGGTCGCTCTTTTGCCATCATAACAGTGATGCACTGTGTGTTCTGACACATTTCTATCACAACCAGCATTAACCTTTTCCTCAATTTCCTCTGCACGAGCTCTTCTGTTGTATCAGACTACACAAGCCAGCCTTCACTCCCCATGTGCATCAGTGATCCTTGGCCACCCATGACCCTGTCGCCAGTCCACCGGTTTTCCTTCATTGGATTACTTTTGGTGTGTCCTGACCACTGCAGACCATCGAACATCCCACAAGAGCTGCAGTTTTGGACTTCCTCTGACCCAGTCCTCTAGTCATGGTTGTGCTGTGAGCTTAGCTGTTTCAGTTAAACAGACAAACAAGATGTGTTTTATATATTTATAACTTGCTAATGCTCTTTTAGTAAATGTGTTTGTAGATTTGTAGCTAAATTTACAACATTAAAATGATGATAAAATTCACTCAAATCCTTATGCTTGCCCATTTTTATGCTTCCAAAACATCAACTTCAGGAAAAGTTCACTTGCTGCCTAAACGTTCATACTTTCATGAACCTTCAGATATTGAAAATGTGGCTACTGTGAGAAGGGTCAGAGCAACTCCAAAACTGCAGCTCTTGTGGGAGATTCCTGGTCTGCAGCGGTCAGGACATACCAAAAAATGATACAAGGAAGACTGTTTTCCACAGGACTGAAATGTACTTTCAGTAGCAGCCCTTGGAAGGGGCCGGCATTTTGTATTTACACAGGTGCACTGAAATACCTTTTTTTTTTATATTATCATCAAAAGGTTGATTTAGTTCAGTAATTCAATTCTAAACTGAAAATTGTGTATTATATGGACACATACTGTAAGAAAGTGTTTATTTCTTAAAATTTTGAACATTATGGCTTACAGCTAATGAAAACTCAAAATTCTGTATCTCAGAACATTAGAATATTACATAAGACCAAAAAAAAAAATGGAAATGTTGGACTACTGAAAAGTATGGATTGCTCTAAAACCTCCTGGTAGAGGGCTGTGCTGCCCTTGGACCTGATCAATCTGGACCAACACCAGTAGAGGACATCTCTCCCCAAACCACCACTGACTGTGCAGAATTCAGAATCTGGGACCTTGATTTCCAATTGAAATGCAAAATTTACTTTCGTCTGAAAAAGTTTTTTTTATCAGTCCAGTCCTTTTTGTCCTTAGCCCAGGTAAGCTGCCTCTGACGTTGCCTCTGGTTCAGGAATGGCTTGACCCAAGGAATGCGACAGCCCGTGTCCTGGATACGTCTGTGTGTAGTATAGTGGAGTGGAGTGAAGCACCGACTCCAGCTTCAGTCCACTCCTTGTGAATCTCTCTTAAGGCTGCGGTTATCCCTGTTGCTTGTGCACCTTTTTCTACCTCATTTTTATCTTCCATTCAACTGACGCAATGAATTTCCAATATTGAACTTTTTCACATCATTCTATTTTTCTGAGATACTGAATTTGGGGTTTTTATTAGCTGTAAGCCATAATCCCCAAAATTAAAAGAAATGAACACTTGAAATATATTAGTATGTGTAATAAATCTATATAACGTATGAGTTTTACTTTTTGAATCGAATTTCCTGAAAGAAATCAAAATTTCGATGACATTCTGGTATATTGAGACACATGTATGTGTCAATTTAAACCTCTAATGAGTCTGGTCACATCATACCACACTGACCTTCCTGTAACCCAATTAGCTCATTTTATTTCCAATGTTCATATAACATTTCATGTTTATTTTTTAAAAAATAACTGTTTGTTGTAAATTTCATGTTTTACAGTGGCATCTCTGGCCTCGGATTCCCTTAAGCTCTATGAGGCGCAGTTCTTCGGCTTCACCCCTCAGACCTGCATGATGAGGATGAACAGCGCCTTCCAGGACTGCCTCTACGAGATGCTCGTAGTTGTCGAGTCTGTATTTGTCCGGAAACTGTCCCGGGGGAACGACCCGCCCGAAGAACTCAGCGTAAAGACACGAGAGTGCACGCAGAAACTGCTGCAGTTCCTGCAGGAACGTTTCAGGAAGCTGTCGGGACGCATGGAAGCCCTGCTGGTCAACAGCGTGCTTTCGGTGCCTGAAAACGTCCTCCTGCCCGAAGACGAGGCGCACCGGAAATACCCGGAGGGCAGGGAGCAGCTTTTAAAGCTGGAGGCTTCGATCTCGGAGCTGCGGAAGTCTTATGAGGCGGAGATGTGCGCGAAACAGGCTCTCCTGGCCGAGCTCGAGGAGCAGAAGGAGACGCAGGAGCAGCTGGACGAGGTGCTGCAGTGGATCGACGAGCTGCGATCGTCCTGGAGGAAGGAGGGAATGGGAAATATCCGAGACAGCTTTCAGAACATGATCGAGACTGTGAACCAGCTGCAGGGGGATATGGGAAGGATCCGGAAGAAGAGCAAATCTTTAGATGAACTGTGATTCCTTCCCCCCACCTCTGCCGCCTTCATCGATTCTTTTGTCAGTTGGGCGCTAGTGGTATTCGCCTGTGCAAAGGTGGTCCAACCACAAGGGGGCAGCAGTACGCAGTCAGATAATGCCATGCTGTTGATCCGTCGAACGCGCTCCTCCACAGCTCGTCACACTTGTAAGCCTGGCGTTCTTCTTTTGACATTTGAAATGAGTCAGATTTCAAATTCCCCCTTTTCCCCACCAAATCCATTGTGTATACCACGCCAGGGCCAGGTTCGTGTGGATTCTCTGCTTTTATCTTCAGTGCAACGAGATCAAACGGAATTAAGCATAAGCCCAAACCTGTGCTTTCCTTGTTGTTCACAGCAGGACGTCGGTAGACCCGCATAAGGGTCCGTTTTTTTTTAATTTTTATATATATATATATACAGTGCATTGTGCATGGTGACTGTAGATACTGTTATTGGATATTTTTTAAGAACTGGCACTTTAGTTTTTAATCAATTAAAAATTTCAGAACTAAATTTCTTTGATGTAAAAACAATAAAAGTTCCTTGTTCATTTTTACTTGTTTGAGTCTTGTGTCCTAGTGTGATAATTTGCTATAATTTGTCATTTGTATTATGAAGTAAATTGATATCATGTACTTTTTTTTTTTTTTCCCAATTTTCTAGGGGTGGGCGATATACTGGTAGACACGGTTAACCGGTAGAAATTTGTCAACCGATAGAGATTTTGGTCCATTGTCTTAATCGCGGTTGAGATCACGTTACGTTGCACGTTACGTAACCACGCAATACACATTCACGTCTATGGGAAGCCCGATTGAGCCGGCGTGGGCAGACCAACTTGCTTGCAACCTGCTCAACTTAGTCCACGCTGCGCGATCCACCGGGCTGCGCAAATAAACCAGTTCATCTCTGCGCTATCCAGATAGTCGCGCTGTGCTGTCCACTGGGCCGCGCAGATATTTGGTTCAATACGGTTTTATCCCACTTTTGATGTGTTTGGCTTGACATACACTTCGACAATGGACGAAGACGGTGCAGCAGCAGTGAGTTTGCTTACATGTGATAAAACCAACAACGAGGAGATTGTAAAGAAAAAAGGTGCATCGTCTGTGTTGTGGAATTGGTTTGGGTATAAGAAAAGTGATAGGAATGAGACGAACGTGGTTTGCAATGTATGCAAGTGCACTGTTTTAACAAGTAGTGGAAACATTTTCAGATACAAATTGCTATATTGTGATGTATATCGTTATCGAGGTAGAAAATTGCTTCTACCGTGATAGAAGATTTTGGTTATATCGCCCACCCCTACTATTTTCCTATAAATTTCTTTATCATGTTACTAAATGCGTTCTGACCAGTATGTTTTTACTTAACATCAGAAACAACCTCAGTAAGTATTACGGTTTCTTTAAAGAGTATAAGGGAGATGAATGAGATGGGCTTCCTTGTAAACCGAATAGATAGGATGTGCGCGGCGAGGGGTCGGGTGGAGCGACCGCCACAACCCCGAGTTAGCAGGCTCGATGAAAATTCTGTCTCTTTCATCTCTCTCATTAAACCTTAAGCCAGAACAGCAGGAGCCTGCTCGCTACCAGCTTTGCAGGATGGAGGTGATGCAGATCAGGCAGCCTGCCATACAAACCCCCCCCACCACACACACACACACACATATGCACAAACACACAGAGCGTGTCCAAAATGCTAATGAATTTGCTACGAAGGCTTAAAAGGTCATTAATACTCTATATGTTAAAAAATACCGGAATCATAAAGTAAACCAGTTGCGAGGACTACCTGCATTCTTTCTTGGCTTGAACAAAGTCGTAACGTGACCATGTGTCGGATACGGTTCACTCACACACACTGCTTTATCCTGGTCACAGTCAAGGTGGATTTGGAGATTATCCCAGGAACACTGGTTGTAATGTGAGAATACATCCTGGAGGCAAAATGTGTATACTAATTCACACACTTGTTGGCACTTTTCATCAAATTCATCAAAGCCAGGCCAAATGTAAGAGCTAACGGAAATGATGCTTTCGCATAAGGATAGGCACTGGTGCGTCAATAGTTAAGGCTGTGGGTTACTGATCAGAAGCATAGGAGTTCAAGCCCCCCAGGAGCCCCTATCACCTATTGGCGCTGTATCATAATCCTAGCTTCTTAACAAGCAATGACGTGTGTAGAAGAGAATTTTACTGTACAGCTATGACAAATAAATGCTACTAGCGGCCCATTTTTGGGAGAAACCCGGAGGTATCCCAAGATGTATAATGACTTGCAAAACTCCACAGTAATCCATGATCAGGGGCAGTGCAAGATGCCAGAGCTACCCAGTGTATCAGTGTCCCACCCATACTTGATTATGATGTTTTATTATAAGTTATAAGCGGTACAGTGGCTTTGTGGTTAGTATTGTATATTTGCCTCAAACTTCCAGGGTTAGGGGTTCAGATCTTTTCTCTGGTCTGTTCTCCCTCTGCTTGGTGGGTTTCCTCTAGTTTCCTCTCACAGTCCAAAGACATAACAAGCAGGCTGACTGGTGTTTGCAAATTGCCCGTAGTGTATGATTAGGAGGTGGCACAGTGGCGTAGTGGTTAGCACTGTGGACTCGCACCTTCAGGGTCGAGGGTTTGAATCTCGCCTCAGGTCTCCTCCAACAGCCCAAAGACATGCAGGTTAGGTTAATTGGTGCTCCCAAATTGCCTGTTTTGTGTGTGTGCGCAATGTGATGGATTGGAACCAGGGTGTACCCTGCCTCGAGCTCTAAGTCTCCTGGGATAGGCTCCAGGCCGCCATGACCCTGTACACGGGATGAAGCGGCATAGAAGATGAACAAATTGGGTTAATTAGGATTGGATGTGGAGGGTAGTGTGTGTGCTTGTGCACTGTGATGGCTTGGCACCCCATCCAGGGTGTTCCCAGGTATAGGCTCCAGGCCCCCTGCGACCCTACCCAGGATAAGTGGAGTAGAAAATGGATGGACGAGGAAAACCGCAGACTAGAAACACCTCAAAACTACGCATCATCAGATATGCTAATTAAAACAGTCATCATGTTCTACTTCAACTAAATGCTGTGAGGAAGTGTTTGAACCTGAGTTGAAAATAGTGTGACTGAATAAATACAGTATAGTATGATTGATCTTGCACTCGAATGCATTATCTTGCACTAAACTGCATCGTTGCAAACATATGAAAGTTGTCTAGCCTGGGTTGACCTGATACAACAAGCCACGAAGGCAGCATTAAAATTAAAATGCATTAACATCATCCAGAGTTCATGTATTGCTGTGGTCTATAGCTTGGTTATTATGGCTGTGCGCCACTATTAAGCCTGAAATTCAGACTTTCACAGAGGGGCCCAAGGGAAATGGAGTCATAGAGATGCTTCTGGAAATCATTTGTCTTAAGTATTTTCCCAAACCAAACGCTGGGACTGAGAAATAAAGTAGGGCACGAATTGAAATCCACCCACTCTGCCTGTGAAGGACCATCTGACAGTAGAAGACATTAGTTCAAAGCTTTCAGCCATTTTTTTATTCTCAGTGTGAGAGTTTTATATTCCTGGGCAAAAACCTAGGACTTACATATCACAAAGTTGCAGTTTCTCTGAGTGAATGCAATATCGGAAGTTCAGAATGTCAGCCATGAATACCATACGTACAATCGATAGGGCGTCATGCTGCTAATCTATAGAAGAACCTTGTCAATTATGCATGTTGGTTTTTGTGGTAAATCAGTTCTAGATTATTGTGTCTCACTTAGAACAATGGTTCAGGAAGGGGGTTCCTCAGGAACCCTTACAGCGGTGCAGCCTTGAGAGCATTGGACAAGGATGCAAGAGTATTAGTTTGATCTTGCGCTTTACCGTTATTGATTTTTCGCAAAGATTTAGTCAACCAGTTCAACTGTCTGAGTGAAATTCACGTTTCCTTTTCACTAATCAAACGCCACATGGTCACTTAATGGAGGTCCTTTTTTTCCCCAATTCAAGGGTCTTTGTTCAATAGCTCTTATTCAAGCTGTGAGGTTTGAATGACACACAAACCCTTTTCGATCACATATAAGCTCTAACTGGGGAGGAAAGGAAAATGGAAGAACAAGGTGGACCTGAAGTTACCATACAAGACACTAATTGATGTCTTATAATGGGGTCTGATTAAGTAGTTTGTAAATTTAACATGGTTTGCTATCTTAACCAGGTTATCTTCAGTACAAAATGTGTACCAATGCAGGTATGTAGTCTTGCAGCATAAGAACCATAGGGTCCCGGGTTTGATCCTGAAATTGAGTTTGATTCTAAACTTGCTGCCTGTGCAGTAATTGCATATTCTCTCTTTGTCTGTTTGAGTTTAATTTGGATTTCCATTTTCTCTCTATGTCACTAAAGAAGATTGGCTGTGCTAAATTTAAGGCATAAATATGTGTGAAAATATGTGGATGCTACCCGGTGATGGACTGGCATCCCATCCAGGGTGGATTTCGAGTTGCACCCTGTATTCCAGAGCTACTGTATTTTCAGGCTTGGCTCTTTATGGACTGCTATCCAATCCAGGGTTGGTTCCTGTTTCCCTGTTTTCCGAGGCTAGGCTAGATGATCTGATATCCCATCCGTTGGGTATTCCTCTTGTGCCCTGTATTCTTGTGCCCTGTATTCTTTTCCATGCAAGGTATATGTATACCCCTTTTTAAGTTAAGTTAAGCCTTTATTTCTAACCCTATTTCTTTGCATATACCAGGTCAGAGCGCAGGGTCAGCCATGATATAGGGTTAAGGACCTTGCTCAAGGGCCCAACAATGGCCACCGGGTGGAGCTGGAAATTGAACTGCCGATCTTCTGATCAGTAACTCAGTGCCTATGCCTCTGAGCTACCACTGCCCCTTGTACCCTGTACTTCAAGGATAGATTCCTCATGGGCTGGCGATCCATCCAGGGTCCACTCCTGTCTTATGTCCAGTATTCCAAGGGGAGACTCCTTATGGAATGGTGTCTCAATTGTGTATTCCTGCCTTACATCTATTGTTCCTGGCTAATGCTCTGGGTCTTCTTGTAAAGGATGATGTGTTTACTGAGAAACAATAAATTAATGTTTAATTAAAAGTTTTCCTTTAAGGCTTCCATGTGTATTGATTTGGCAACATTTTAAATGGTTTGTTTAAAAAGTATTTCATGCAACTTACTGGATGACCCCCCTGTATGTACCATATACCATATGTATTTTTAGTATTTAGTATTGGTTTATTTAGTTTTTGGATAGCAAATTTTTATGCTTTAACCTTCTTCAAGAGAAAGTCCTTGGAAAAATGTCTTGAGTCCTTGAAATGTACTTTCCCCCTAAATAGCCCAGCCATTTCTATCACCAAGTTGACAATTGTTATTCTGAAACATTCCAGGCACTCGAAGCAGTTTTATTAATTTAAATCACAGAATGCAGATAAGACTATAGGAGCATTCGTGCTATGTGCCCATCCCTTGGTCTTTTAGACCTCGGCAAGAAGAAATCGTTGGGGGAAGGGACAGAAAGCTTGGCATGGTGTTGGTGGACAGCTGGTGACAGACTGTTTGTTCTTCTCTGGGAAAGAAGCCCAGCACAACCAGGAGGAGGTCACCTTCTCCTTAGCCAAAGCTTTCAGAGAACCACTGATTGCTTTGTGTGCCGATGGCGGTGGGTTAGAAATAGAAGCTTCTTGTTGTTGATGTCCCCCCAACACCCCCCGTTTTTTTGGGGGGGGGAAGAGTTATATTAATTTTGACTTAGGTTTGATGTTAAGTGTATACCATCAGAGTGCAAGCTGAAATAGCACTAGCATGCATAGGGAAGCAGGGTAGAAAGATCTGTTGTGTCTCTAAAATTAAATATATACACATGCTTATGAAAGTATAATAATGTTCTGCTACAGTATTTGTCATTAGCATATTAATCTGATTTTAAATTGACTGTAAATGCAAAATCAAAGAAAACACCAAGGAATATCAATCCTTCTAGTAAAATCTAATAGAAGATACCCGTTACAATCATTTTTGCCAGAATAAAAGGCATAATTAGAGGTCACCAAATAGTGACCCTGTTACATCTCTGGAATAATGATAGAGATGATGCTACAGTAGAGATATGTGGTATGTCTACTGTAAAGCTTTAATACCGTTTGAAAGGGTTGCATTGTCTGAAAATGGAACGAGTTGACGTGATATGAACCAAATAAAAAAATAAAAAAATCTGGACTGTGTGATCTATTCTAAAATGTTCCAGAGACTGAATCATTTCATTTTTATGACTGCTATTCAGCTGCCAAGGGCCCTCTGTGCCTGGTCAGGGCTTTTGTACAATGGATATCTAGGATTTGACTCAGTCTGGGTGTCAATTCACCAACCGCAAATTGTGTTGAAGTACTAAAAGCTGTTATCATCATGGGTGAGTTTAGCTCTGTAGATAGATTTTGTGAAAAGATAGACGTTACAGGTGGCAGGTGCTTTTGCCCAGCTGAGGCAGTACAGCACAATACGCTACACCAGGGAGGATTAAGGACTCAGAACTCAGGTTTAAACTTGTTACCTTTCTGTCAATAGGATCAAAAGTAAACGGTAAAGCATCTGTACTATAACCCATGATATTGTCTGTTTATATTGAGATACAATACTGTGTAGTAAGCCATATATTATCTAACACACCAGTTTTCCAGAAATCATAATGAAGTCTATCCGGTTTTATCTTCGAAAACAGAAACTGTTATGACAGCCCAAGTCCCCAGAAGAACTGTGGCAGAAATTAAAAAAATGCTCAGAAAAACTTGCCAGATGTTTTCCTTATAAAAGTGCACAAGGTGTACCTGAGGTGATGCATTTTTATACAGGGAAGGGTTGTTACACTTAATATTGACTATGTACTTTCTTTACATTACACTACTTTTAAAGGCATCTTTGCTTTATAACATATATAGAGTTTTTTCTGTAATGCGACAAGCATCTTTTTTGTCTTATTATGTTCAAGAAAGAGGAAAAAACATTTGTTTTGGGGACAAATGTTTCTATTTTCTCTGATTTTAAGAAAAATTTCTTATCCATGGGCACTATTACCATTGGTCTCATGGGCTCTTCACCTTCCATCGATTTCCATCATTGTTAGCTTTTTACAATTAGAAGTACAGTATCTGCACCTCTCCATTTACAGTAACTCTTCTTCTTTAACCAGGCTTGGGACGCCACAGTGATATTGATTAGCCTTGTAAAGTAGTTCCTATGACACGAGTAAAAGTATCTTAACTTGTTTAGGAAACATTTCCAAAACTTACAATGTTATTCTTTAACTAATAAAATTGCAATTGCTGTGATATACAGTATGAGGAATACTTTATCTTAGTTTACTGTTAAAGGTAAAGAATAAACTTTTTGCTATATGAGTAACTCTGCTTTTTATTTTCCTAGTACAGCATGTGTTGTAGTGCTTGAGGTTGATCTTGGTCTCCAGACAACTTTTTGAAGTTCCCAGTCTTGTCTCTGGAACTGACCTAATTTTTCCTCTGTATATATATTTTTTTGTCTCAGACAAAAAGGACTCTGAGTATCATCTCAAGACTGCTCAAGACCAAACTGTGAGGATGACAATAAATTGCCTGTGTTTTAGATTAATTGTTATGGTTAATGGCTGTCACAACTCCCCCTCCCATGTGTAGGACTCGCACTGTTCTGGTCTTGGTCCTGACTTGTTCTCAACAAGCTCCTCCCTTAAAGTCTTGGTCTTGTCTCTGTGTCTGGATACACTCTGGACATGGCCAGGACTTGGTCTCAACTCCTTAATCATTTGGCATTGTCACTGTGTCTTGATATACTCTGGACAGTGC
>JAOVVA010000031.1:12970840-13012900 GCA_028565275.1 Leiocassis micropogon
AAGGCCTCAGGTGACACACTGGCTGGAAGTTTTTGCATAATTTAACTTCTTTTTTTTTTTTTTTTAGTATTTATTTACAGTCTGGCAGCTCCAGCTTCGCATGACTGTAACGGTTGCGCTTTTCCATTTAGCCACAGATAACAAAAAAATTGAAAATTACATTAATTTATTCTAGAGACCTTTTTCTTTCATTTTGGGGTCTTGCTTCTAACAAAAAAACTCATCCAAAATGTATAGATTGATGATCTTAATTAATTTCACAAGGCATGCTTAGAAGACGTATCTAAACCATGACGGCGTGCGAATACAAAATAAACAGCGGCGAAGGAGACGGCCAAGACAAGACGACGGAAATGACATAATTATCCTCATCAGTACCACCATGACATGTTGACAAATGAAACATAGATTCAATAGAGCGAACACATAATAAATCGCCCCATCGTTCTTTTTTTTTTTTTTTCCATCACAGTGGTTGTTAGCACTAGTATTGCATGAATGCATCACAAGGTCATGGTTCAAAACTCACCCGTCATTTTGATTTATGCTAGCGAATTAAACTAAAAAAATGGGAGAACTGTCGGCGCTGCAGTGCCGCAGGGTTCGACACCATCTGCGGTGCTGAAGTGCCGAATTTTGCCTCTAATGATCCTATCCATTTCATATCAAGATGTGCTTCAGGGTTGTTGTAATTGCTGGAACTGCATCACCATGTAGATGAGCACCCGGATCAGACATATTGGATAAACAGCTGGATAACTAATAGTTAATGGTGTAACATGACAGATGTGGTACTATTTAAATGAGTGGTTAGGTTACAGAAATGTAGCGTTTATTGTCTTTATTTCACTTAAATGGGAACCATAGACTGGAACCCAATAAATATGTTTATACTGAAATATTTCGGATGGGTTCAACGATTTTGGTGCTGATCGATCGTTTGCCTCAACGAGGACATTGTTCCATCGGGTTGACCCTGAATTTTCAGACAAAACTCCACAAAACTCCTGATTTATCTCGCTGATTGTTAAAATATCTAAGCCTTTAATTACCCACAATCTAGAACAGCATGTAGAGTTTAGCACAGCTAAAAAAAAGTGTAGCTGAAAATGATCGATCCACACCAAAGCTCCAAGCTTGTTGACTGCATTGAAATGCAAATCGTTTCCCATTAAAATTACACCAAGAGGGGGCCGAAAAAGAAATTGCTTTCCAAGAGGCTTGCTAATGCCCTTATTTTACAAATTGCCCAATTGAAATTCTCAAAATCGGCATGAGGACTAGGAAGAGAGGTCACGTCAGGTCAAAAGCTAGCTGTAACTGCTGTATAAATTCTAAAGAATGCTTATCTCCACTCATGTTAAGACCACAGCATTTTTTTCCCCCCATTAATGCTCGCCTCGTATCGTGTTAATAATCTAAAAACCCCTCGACCGCAACACTGTTCATTTGTGATTTATTTTACCGACCTGCTTTCCTGAAGGCGTCTCTAATGCCCCGAAGCTACCTTTCATGTGATTATGTCCCCCCCCTCCCACAAAATGTCATTTCTGACTTAGCCAAAGCGCTTATCAAATCAGTGCACGGGCCAAATGTGTAGATGCCTGGCTGCGCCTTGATCACGTGACGTGCTTATATCTGTCTCCTGGTGGTACTAGTCATTGTGTCACCAGTCCCTGTGGATCACGGCTGTCTAAAAGGCAAAAAGCAAACCGTACTTGATAATTTTATCATTGACAAAAATAAATAAATAATAATAATAATCGGTTGTTGTCGAACACTTGAATCTGATTGGTCAGAATTCACTGGGATAAAATGCATTATTGTTTCTATAGCAACAAATTACACCGAGACTCGAATGGTGGATAAGCCATCTAATCTAATGTAAGACTAATAATAACAAAAAAAGATATAGATTGTTATTTAATGAAGAAAAGAAATATAAGCAATATATTTGTTATAATTGTTCTGTAAGAAGAGTTTTATGGAAGGAGTCTCTTGTCTGGTTTTTCATTTCAAGCTGTAAGAGGAAAAAAAAGAGAAACTAGTGCAGAATAATTTTTTATAACTGCTATGAACATAAGAAGAATTATTAGCGACAAATGAAAGTATTGTAACTTGTTTCGCAAACTTTCCAGAACATTAAATAGACAAAGGTGTCACATCATTTAATTCTCATTAAGATCTTTGGTATATGATGAATAAATAATAGGCTGCTATAGGAAAATAATTAATGTTGGCTCTCAACACCACATTATGCATCACAGAAGAAAAAAACCCTATAAAATATCTTATATTTATTAGATAATAACATTCCGTATATAATACATACAGTATAATACAGTCTACTACTACTGCTAGTGCTCCTACTACTCCTACTAATAATAATATTTGTGCTCTTCCATACACAATTAGTCTTTTCGTTTTTGTCTGATTTATGGATCAGTCTTCTTCTGACAGCTGCTCTCGCCCACTCTTTCTTTCTTTCTTTCGCACTCGCTCCCCTGCGCTCCGTCCCGTCCCCACCCTGGAGCAGCTGCTCCCCCCTGCGCTCCGTCCGCCATGTGAAACTGGCATCAACTGTCTGCGGAGTCGGCCTGCTGTTTTCTGACAAAACACCGCCTGCCTGCTGCACCCACTCTTCTCAGCGGTAAATGTTCCACATGCCGTCTTTAACCCTCCCAGCAATGGCATTCTGCTCCACGCTTTAAGACTTGTTGAAGATTTCTCGAATTTATCAAATTCAAATCAACGCTCAGCCTGCACTGCTGCTGGAAACAAAGGACGCAACATCGGAATGGAACTTTTTCATCAAGCTTTCAATATTTTTTTGTTAGTTTTTTTTACTTAGTTCTTTAAAATTAGAGTGGGAATTTATTACGGATCCATTTCTGGGCCAAAAAAAGAATTTCTCAACCAACTTCTGAATCTCCCACCAAGCCACCATCCATCTGCACTCCGCACTCTTATCCCAGCCTACTAAAGACCCACTGTGCAGAATCGAATAGCCTTAGGGTCCATGTATGGCTCGGGGTCCCGCACAGCTGTAGCTCGCCATCTTAAATATCACCCTTATTCGCTTGCTGATTTCGGGGTCCCGCACACAATTCATTCAATTTCGGCAAGGCACCGGGAGGTGGATGCAATTCTCCGGCATCCTGCAGTGTTCCTGTGACACACCCTGTCCACTAAACAGCTGAGATATAATTGCTTTCTTCGCTCACTGCTCAGAGGGTACTCCTGGGATAATTCTGCTGAGTCGGGCACTCTTGACATGCGAGAGTTTTGGAAGCCACATGTCTGGGACCAGGAAGAGGCCCGCAGTTTACGCCCAGGAGTAGTGGGCAATTAGTTTTCTTTCCTAATTGGTACGGCAAGGACACTACACTACAGGGCATATGCATAACTGTGGCTCTTTAACAACAATCCTTTAATCAGTTTAACCAACTATAACATATAAGATGTGAATAAAATATACCATATCCTCTTTTACTCTTAAACCGCAGGTCTTCCATTCATTGATAATCTTACATGAAGAACTTTTTAGGATAATAATCATAAAAGACCTGGTCTAAAATTGGTTTATCCATCACCCAATCCCAGGGTTGGGGGTTCAAATCTAGCCTGCGGTGTGTTTGTGTGGAATTTGCATGTTCTCCATGTACTTGGTGGGATTCCTCTAAAGACATGCAGTCTAAGTTGACTGATGTTTCCAAATTGTGCTTGTGCCCTGCAGTGGGGTTGGCGCTCCATCCAGTACGCCACCATGGTACCACAACATATGCTCTGAGTTCTCTGGGATAGGCTCCAAGCCCTCCCCTGTGTCCCTACACAGGATAAAAGGTATAGACAAAGGATGGATGGATGGGATAGGATGGATGGATCTGGGGAATTTTTAATGGTTCTAAGTAGAACCCTACAGTATGGGGTGTTCAGAGGTCTAAGTAAAGAGGGATTTAAAAAAAAAAAAAAACTATTCCTAACTACCTACAGTATTTTGGAAGAGTTTAGGACGAAATTTGTGTATATGTTTGAGTACAAAGGTTCACACCCCATATGATATGAAGCAAAGAAATACTTAGAAATACGAAGAAAATGCTGTATTGAATAAATAATTGAAGACCTGATAAAAAAAAAGTAGGGTATTGTCTTCTTATGTCTTCTGAATTTTATCAAACAGTGCACAAATGCTCAAACTCAGCTGTATGCATCCTATAAAAAATTTCCAGGGATGTTTTTTGTGTAATAAAATACTGTTGTATCCTTTAACAGTATGAAGTGTCATGGATCCCTTCCAGAGATACTTGTTTTAACCATCTTGAGATACAAAGCGCGGTTTATTTTATGGACATGAATCTGCCTCTTGTTTTAATGATGATTAAAAACATGCCATGATTCCTCCTGGATGCTTCATATCGCTGCCCGATTGGCCACCTGGGTCCTTTCAAAACCCTTCAGGACTGCTATCAAATCCCTCCTTCCTCCAATCCATCCATTCAAACATCAGCACGAGTGCAATCTTTTTGCACCTATCCAATCAGATGTCAGTTTGGTGTGATTCATTAGCTAATTTTTTGGCACCTTGATGACTGGAGGTCACTCTAAATGTCTGAGTGCCCTGAGGGAAAGACGTCCACACCTCCCCGGAGACCACCCTCCTCTTCTAGAGCAAACAATTCCCACTCAGCCACTGTGGTGTCCCTTGCCAGTCACTGTAGATAATGGCCCTGACGTTGTCAACGAGGAATCCAGGGGACAATGGACTGGAAAATGACACCCAAGAGAGAGCAGGTTTTAGCCTCCGTGTTGGTTATTGATGGAAAGAAGACATAACAATGTCACCAGTAGGGACAAAAAAAAGCCCTAAACAGGTTTTGTTGTGATCTATGAGCTTTCATGAGGGTGTTTTATGAGTGCTGGTGTACCAGCTACTGTTTGTGTTTGAATGCCTTTGGCTGTTTTCTTCTGCGGAGAATTAGTTCATACACGTCAAGGTTGTTGTCCTGTCTTGTAGACGTTTATAAAGTCATTAAGTCACAGTCCCGTCTTAGTCGGAGAACAGGAAGCCCTAAAAACAAGGCTTTCCTTGAATGACTAGGAGGATAAATCTGTTCCTTTTGTGTGTGTGTGTGTGTGTGTGTGTGTGGGGATGAGGCTGACAATAAGCCGGATTTTTCCCACATGTTGTCTGGGTCTAAGGCAAGCAGTGACAAGAACCGTGAGAAATCAATGTGTTCGTCAAACATCAAAAACTCTTTCGGCGATGATCAGTTTTGGGGGAACTCAAAACTACGGTTGAGCTTTGGTGAGGTTGGTGCGTCTGACACCCCTGTTGTGACACACACTGCTCTTCAGTCTGTGAAACTAGATCTGGCCGAAGGACTTTCTGCTTCGCTCGGGGCTATGAGGAAGAAAACAACCGAAGTAATCATGTTACAGCCTCAATCAGTGGATTATAGCACATTTACTGTCATTAGATAATCAAAGTAAATGTGCACTGCTATAATACTATTAAGGCCCTGCCTTAGCCTTTTGATGATTGCAGTGTCAATGGAAAATCTGGGGCTAATTTGTTCTACAGTAGTGATTCAGGGAATTTGTTTTTTTTTTATGCTCAGGCTGGAGGCTGAGAGTGTTCTCCTGAGTCGTTTTTTTTTTGAGGGTTCAGGTAGTGTTGCTTTTTGGCAATCTAGATGGATAACAGAGACAAGGTGCAGCTAAAAACATGGGAACAAGCAAGGAGAGGAAAAAAGAGGACATTTTTGACTTTGAGTCATGAGTGTAAGAATAGAAGTGAATATGGCTAGCTTACGGCGGTGGTATAAGGTGACCAGGTGCAGGTGGGATCTAAGGTGGCTTCAGGCAAGAAGACTGGCTTTGTTCGGAAATGGAAAACACAAACACATATACTGTACACACACACACACACACACACACACACACACACACACACACACACACACACGTTTGTAGTATCATTACCATGAGATCATGTCTTTAGGGGTCTGAGTAAACCACTGATGCTTATCCAGCTGACTTTGGTTGGGTTTGGTTCAGAACGATGATAACCGGATGGATCTGGCACAAAAACAAAAGACGTGTAGCTTCACAGATACACTTTAGTGCGATCCTTTAGGATTTGTCTTTGTCTGTTTACCTTTTTTTCCCCCCCGACATCTGGGAGTCCTCATCAGAGCCCTCATCAGGCTTCACAAACAGGGCTGTTTAGATTTTTTCTAAATTTTTTTCTTTATGAGTAACATGGATTGTTTTGGCTCATTAATTTCAGAAGAGAGGAAAACAGTAAGAAGGACAACTGACTGTACAAGATGGTTTAAAAGTATATGAAAAAGTATATGGTTTAAAAGTACTTTAAGTTAACGCAAACATATGATGCTGTCAGATTAATATACAAAAGACAAAGGCTGTTCAAATCAAACTGGGACTT
Source organism: Leiocassis micropogon (assembly GCA_028565275.1). NCBI lineage: Eukaryota > Metazoa > Chordata > Actinopteri > Siluriformes > Bagridae > Leiocassis > Leiocassis micropogon. The sequence goes on from JAOVVA010000031.1 coordinate 12,977,289, forward strand.
TACTGGAAATTTGCATTTACAGAGAAATTCAAGCACAGAATGTCCGATGTACGACGGAGTATTAGGGCCAAGATGGGATAAGAGAAAAGGGTTGGAAGGGGAGGGGCAGGAAATTTCCGAGTTAACAGCTCGAAATTTTCAAGTTGTAAGTCGAATTTTTTGAGAAAAATAACTTTTAAAAAAATTAAAAAACCCTTCAAAACATTGGAGAAAAAAAGTCGAAATTTTCAAGAAAAAAAGCATAAAATTTTCAAGAAAAGAATCTCGAAAGTTTTGAGAAAAAAAACTAAAAAAATTTGAAAACTCACAGTCGCAGAAGGTGCTTGTACGTTGAGGCTGTACTTTTGCATTGCTAATGACTGTGAGGTGATGCATACAGTGATGTGGTCTCCTCTGATCGTGTCACAGTTGTTCCTTGTCGTATGACTTCAGCTCCACTATTACCTTTATTTTAGCCTCCCAGTGCAAAAGTTTTAAAGAACATTTAAAGACATGGCCCAAACCCCAGCCACTGGATGCAGTGCAGGTCACAATGGGAGGGTTGTGTCAGGAAGGGCGTCTAGTGTAAAAAAAAACCTGTGCCAAGCTTGTATGTGTGGCCAGGATGGTCCGCTGTGGCGTCCCCTCGGCGGGAGCAGCCAAAAGACCAACGGCAACAGTTCAGTGCAGTGGTTTAAAGGAGGTGCCAATCCCAGCCAAGGTTGCTTGAATCCCATTGCAGAAACTATATATTGTGGAAACTATACACTCAATCATTCACCAACACCACTTGCACATTACAGGAAGTCAACTGGGAGTTTTTGACAGTCCTGACCTCACTTCAAGCCATTTCCATATGTTTGGGCCATTATAGGAGTTCCTGGGAGGCCAGCGTTTCAGATGTGAAGCAGGCGGGTCTGGTTGTTGTTCCGGCATCCAAAACTTGACGGTATCCATGCACTAGTGAAACTCTGGAATAAGTGCATTAGGGGATTAAATAGAGAAACAAAATATGTTTTTATTCTTATAACTGTGTTCTGTTATTCTGCACAATTAAAAGTCCCGGGTTGACTTGAGCACCGCTCATACATTGTGATGTGCTGCTTTTGGAAAATAATCAACCCTGTTGTTGTGTATTTTTTAAAGCATGTTCACCAGCCTGGCTAATAAATATGAAATACATGCTGTAACGTAAAATGACCTGCTACCTGTATGCATTTGGAAGTGCCTTAGATAAAGTGACTTTAGTAAACACTTAGGTGTGTGGACTGTAGGCTCCCTGACCTCTAGTTGCTCTATTGTTATTTGTCAATGGTATTTACTTGTGTAAATCTCTACTGTTCTCACCTCCTATCAACCCTATCTCCTGTGCTTGTCCTGACCAAACAATGCAGTGAGACATGCAGATGGCCAAATAAGATACAGGGAGAAAAAGGGCAAGAATAAATGTGCTTAATTAACGGGAAGACAGAGAGATGGGAAGATTGGCAAATAATGATGGAAAAATGTAATGAGATTTTAAAAAGCTGATTGGAAATGAGCTGGTTACTTCAGAGGGTTTGGCTTCGCTTTCCATCAGCGCCAAGCTACAAGGGGGTCTCGGGTCAACTTCAAAGCCTGGCTCCTTTTATATTTTCTCTGGAGATATACAGTTTCCCCTCACCTATCTCCCCATGCTTACCAGCCTTCAGGGTTCAACATGAGGAGCCTGCCGTATTCTGACCTGAATTCACAAGCGCCCTCAGCTCCTTGCTCTAATTTCCTCAGTGGTGTGTTAGTTAAGGGGCTGCGTTAACTGCAGGTGGACAAACGCAGCGGAACTGCCGACAGATGGAGGGAACATCTCGGGCGTCCTAATGCGCTGCGTTCGTCTGGTGCATTTTATGGTTGGCAAAGCGACTCGAAGACTTAAATATGCTTCAAAAGTCAAACGTATTAAAAACACATTGCGTGGGTAGAGTAGCTGAGGCGAAATCGAACGGTGAAAAAAGCAAATAAATAAGTAGTGAAATAAACCAAGCCATGTGAGGTTCCCTCCCTTTTTGGCTGTAGTACAATGTGTCTCAGTGTTGGTTTAGGAACAGGGACTGATATATGGTCTGAGGGCTGGCCGGACAGCTGGAGTGACCCCCCTCAGACCAACTTACACACACACAGACACACACACACACACACACACACACACACATATCCACATAGTCCTGCAGCTGTTCTCAAAGGTGACAGTGCAGCGGGGAAAACTAGCAGGGGTTGTGAACAACCTGCAAGCTCAGGCGTTTGTTTTTGGAGAATCTCTAGTTCTGGCTGACCCACGCTCAAGAACAGCACGTCCTATAAAAACACACAACTTTTCAGTGTCTGAGCTCTCACTAACAGGTCCTGTCAGCTGTGACAAAATAACACAAGCCCTCTTCCTAGCCTATATCGCTAAGTGGTGTGAGAACGTTTTGCTAATTGACTTCTGGTAGTGTTATGTCTAAGCGAGCTAAATACTACACAACTTTTCTTACATTTCTTAATTAACATTAATATAGGCATTATAGCCAAGGATTCGAATTCGGCCAAAGTGGGCAACAGTAGACTTAAGTGAGATGTCTAATTATGTCGAAGATAGAGATGCGTCTATGCTGAATATACTGTACCAAACATGACAATGAAGATTTAAATCAAGACAAGTCAAATATTAAGGCAGGTGTAGTAGATCCAGTTTACAAGATAAAGATTGGCCTATATCCAGATAGAGACAATCAGGTGTAAATACATTTCTAAATTACATAAATACAATAGTATACTGTTGTGCCTCTGGCAGTCAAGGCTCTGCAGACTGGATCTGGAAGGTCAGCGGTTCGAACCCCACCATGACAACTTAGTTCCACCAGTGGGCCCTTGGGCAATACCCTCTATGCTTTGCCCTTATATAATAGCCTGCCACTGAGATGCAGTGCCAGTCTCAAGCCTGGAGAATAATGGGAGGGCTGTGACAGGAAGGGCATCTGGCATAAAACCTTTGCCAAATCATTTGCAGATGGCAAAAAAGCAGAAAAAAAACAGTATTATATATTATAATATAATGCAATAATAAACGCATGTTTTTTGTTTCCCCCAGGTTTTCAGATTTCCTCCTATGTCCCAAAAGCATGCTGAATGTACACACACCTCATCTAGAGTGTGATCCTGCCTTATATCCAAAGTTTACAGGATAAATCATTTACTTCAAATAAACAAAAATATTATATAAATATTATTTTTCAGATTAGAAGGTACACCTCTAGGCAGCGGTTAAAGAAGTTGTCGATGACCCTGCCCACCATTGTATGCGCGATCGAGTAACGACTGTGACGTGGTCACAGGTTGACAGAACAACACGCATCACAATATGATGTAAAGTTCTGTGAGGAACAACTGTGACACGGTCACAGGATAACGAACCTGTGATACGTACGGTTATGGCAAAGTGAACTGCAGGCGATCCTCACTGAACTTCACATCACAACATTTTGAAGATTTATCTATACCTATTTATATATTCAGTATATAGATTTGGCACTGTATATATATCTGCGTCATTACTGTGTATGTGGATCGTCCTGGTGGGTTTCCTCCAGGTACCCTGGTTTCCTCCCGCAGTCAGAAGACATGCAGATCAGGCCAATTCGCATTTCCAAATACCCCATAGTGTGTGAAGGAGTGCATGTTTTTTGTGTCTGTGCCCTGGGATAGACTCTGGGTAGGTGAACCTGTCCAGGATAAGCGATATAGAGAATGAGTTTGTAAAGAGAGAATGATCAAAATATTGTAATATTCCTCCCATCCATCCATCTTTGTAGTTTAACTAGGGACAGTGAAGGCCAAGATAAACTTCAGATTTTACGCCCATGTGTAGGACCTCCGGTCAACATTTAAACGTGCATTCACACACTACAGGATGCCAGTTAGCCTATCCTGTAAGTCTTTGGGCTATGGGAGGAAACCAGAGTACCCGAAGGAAACCAACCAAGCACGGGGAGAACAGCATGCAAACTCCATGCACACAGACCCCGAGGCGGGAATCGAACCCAATGCTAACCACTAAAAACCATCATGCTTTTATTGTAATATTATTGCATGCACTGTTTGACAAGATGAAATAGTCAGCCTTTGTTGGTGTGCTTATTATTTGAGCTAGAAAACAACAACAAAGACAATGCTAATTTTACTTCACACTTTTCACAAAAGGGGTGTACAGTATAATGAGCACACAGTATATTATAGCCAAGAGAGCATTTTTGCGCAACTCGAGCCTGCACTCCTCCCTCCCTCGCTCTATTTTATCTCTCTCTCTTTCACGCACGCACGCACACACACTCAGCCCACAGTGCTCTCTCTCTCTCTGTACAGTCGCGTGCTCAGCCTGGAAAGCGTGCACACTTTGTTTTCTTCTCTCTACCAAGTGCGGGATAAAAGGCGACGGGAGAAAATGCTGCCAAAGACCTCGGTTTTACTCCTCACTCTGTTCATCTGTTATTTCACTCAGGAAGGTAAGTGAACTTTTTTTTGTTTTAATGTTTTAGTTATTTCTTTTTCCTCGTGCGTGTGCAAACTTTGTTAGAGCGCAGCGCGCGCGCGTTTTCATCAGGGATGCGCGAGACTCATGCGCGAGCCGCGCGTTTGGTATTTATTTATTTATTTCAGCTGAGGTAAAAAACCAAAATGCTGAAAAACACAAAAATATAACATATTACACGTATCAGTAGTCGTCTTAAAACATTAATTAAGATTGTTTTTATATTTTCGAAGCCTATTTCACTTTTCTCCAACCCAAAAATATTAGGGCATTAATAATAAAACTTAATTTTGACATATATATTGACTGCACGGTTATACAAATGAGATTAAAATCCTGTTTTTATTACCCCAGCATGTTACCCACTTATTAAATGCATTGATGTTCACACCTTTTTATTGTTTTCTAGGCTGCCCTGTAATTTACATTGGTATTAGACACCTGATTCTGACTTGAAGGTTGTAATCATTTCCCATATTCATTGGACATTTCAAGTCATAGTAGTTTCCTCTGATGGAATTAATTATGTGTCATTTGGTCCATTACGAATGTTCTGTGATTCAGGGCAAAGAGCACAATTTTTGGTTTATTAAAGCCCTATTCAGATGGCATTAGATCTACACTGGTGTACATTAATTATTACTGGAGTATCTCTGGGATTTGTGTATTTTCTGAATTCTTCTTGTAGTTTCAGTTTATTGTAGTGTTCTCTGATGGAATTAAGTGTCGTTCGTGTAAATGGTCCAATGGCACTTAATTCCATCAATTCAATCTGTACAACAACTTGCCACAGGTTTTACGCTGAACCGCTTTTCATATTATGACATCAGCACTACTGAAACATTACTGGAGTATTCTGGGATTTGTGTCCTTTCTGAATTAGGGCCCAAGAACTATGACATCACCACTATTATGACATCATTGCCATCGCTCTAATAATGCTTTTTCATAGTGTGGAAGTTATAATGTGCAAAGCCGTTTTTTTTTTTTTTTTCTTCAATCATCTGGGCACATTTGGAGGTCTTAACATGCTCAAACACACACACACACACACTACACATCCTACACACACTACACATCCTACACAAACGATGACCGGCCCAAGCACCTGCTTGTTTGGAGCATATTAAGACCTCCAAAAAGCCCACATTGTCACTCAATGTGATGCCACTTAATATGTTTCTTACTGTAATTCTAAAATCATAGTAATATCCTCTGATGGAGGTAAGTGTCATCTAATCCATTAGTCTGTGACTCACGGCTAAGAGCATTTCTTGGCAATCATTGGTTTATCGAAGCCATATTCGGACGGGATTATCTCCACACTGAAAAGTGGGGTACATTAATTATTACCAGAGTATCTCTGGGATTTGAGTTCTTACAGACTGGACATGGTATGCATTTGGGACGGTTAATATATCCTGCACGAACGTTAGTGCAGATTTTGTTCTATCCTGTGGGTTAGGAGTGTACTTTTTCAAAAGAAAGAAGAAAGAAAGTGTCATCTTCTCTCCTAAACAAGACTAAAAAGTATTGGATTTCGCATGGTGCAGATCAAGAATCTATAAAATGACATTTGGGAGGACGTATTTTAGAAGGAGCTGTGTTTTAGATACGTTCTTGAGTTTCAGGCATGTGCACATAGCCCACATGCATACAATATGTATTATGGTCATGTGAGCCACTCTATTGTTTAAATACTTTCATCTCTGTGATTAATATAGACGTCACTTATCTCGATTGTAATTACTGCAGATATTACTGCAGGCTGGAAGGTGCGTACTTCATCCACAAACATAATTCACACCTTTAGGGCAATATACCAATATCATGATACTCAAAATAATGTATCAAGAGGTGTCAGTCTTTAAAATGCTAATATTTTGTACAATAATACGTTTTAAATAAAAACGTACCAGTCGTTTACTTTTCCATGACTTGGCCAAACTATATGTTCCATTGTACAGTATATAGTTTGTATGGGATGTACTGTACATGTATATTGTATAGGGTTAATCAGATATAGGGTTTTATTAAAGTCATGGATGGCTTTCTGCTTTTGCAATTATGTCGGACAAAGGGTGAGCACATATTACCCTTCGTGATGGTCATCTATTGGTTTTGTTCATAGTGTAGCTACTTAGAATTAAATCAAATATAATATAATCAAAACTGGGCAGCTGTGGGTTAGGGGGCAAGTTTATTTTCGATTCATTATTTTGATTGTCAGTTCATTTGCGGTTAATTATACTACTCGACCAACACAGTCCTGTGGGCACAAGATTAGATTATCTAGACTCCTAATCCATGATGCACTACTCTTCAGCCACCCTCTGTCCATTTTACTCAACAAACCCCCCCCTTCTGGAGACTTGCTCTACCAATTTCTGTCCCCCTTCATCCCCCTCTCATACCCCTCCCTTCCTTATTGGTCGTTCTTTAACACTGATGCACTCGTAGGCGTTTTACAAGTTCCTGTTCCTCCCTTAGATTAATTAGATATCCTTATATACAGGACAGACGTCTGTTTTGGGATTATTGAGCGTTCTGTGTAATTAATGAAGTCCAGCCCCCTTAGGTAGGGGGTCGTTATGACGGAGAGGGTCACCTTGCGCACTTTGCCAGGGAGGTTGTTTTTCATTCACAAGGCGACACCGATAGTGTCATCCTTGTTAATGATATTGTGCTGTGTATCACAACAGGATTTCTTAATTGGGTTGAGACCGGAGGCTGGTTTATGTTTTTTCCTGGCAAAAATTCTGGGCATGGGTTCATGATAGATGGGAGGAAACAAATGTGCAGAATTGATTTTATCAAAACCTGACACCTGTTTAATATAAAGTAAGCTGACTTTTAACATGTAATTGTTGCCATGAAACGGCAGGATGGCATTAAATCCTGACTGTCTTATCTGAAGACAGTGAGAGAAAAATGTCTTTCAGTCTATATCCGAGAGCACCCATGGATGAAATTGGTTAATTAAATGGTCGACGTTAAAATGAATGGGGAAACGCAGTCTTTTGATAACATAAGACCTGGTTTATGGCTTTATTCTTCACTCGTCGAGTGTTTTATACTGGTGTTGCAAAACCATTTGACTGAAGTGGACATGATCCACGTGCACGTCAGACTTGCCAGGCGGTCTCTTATAACCCAAGCAGCACCACAAGTCTTCTCGAACGTGGTGAAAAATAGCCAGACACAGAGATTTTGCTGGTTTCACAGCTATTACTGGCAGGCGCTGAGAAACATGTGGGTGCATGAGGGGAGCTATGGGAAATGTGAATTCAGATCTGAGAACTCATTATATTCGTGCATGGTTAGGTATGAAAAGTCTGTAGCAATAGGATGATGGGGGACTTACAGTATCCCTAGAATAAACAGCGATGGTAGTGCTGGTGTATTCCAGACTATTATGACTGTGATTTTTCCCCCCCCTCCTGTTGGAAAAAACTTTTTTGAGATTCCTGCTTATAATATACTTTATTAACACATCAAGCATGTGGATGTTCCACAATCTTCTGCTCAGTTCTTGAATGTCTTTTGGTTCTTGAAAGGTTGTTTCGCTGCTTTCTATTATTTTTGGAGCACTTCTAAGAATTTTCGCTCCAGAATAAATATCACTCTTTGTGTTTTTTTTAATGGCGCTTGTGAAATTAAAAAAAATCACATCTCACACATATTTGTTAAAAATCCAACCTGATTGCTGCATACACCATCACATTGAATAGAGACCCCTATAAGAGTGTGTATTTTAGAAGGTTCAGATTAGTGCAGGAATTTAAAGGATGACACAGAGCCGGATCAGATGACTCGCTTATCTACACTGATGGTAATCGCAGCGCAGAAGGGAAGAATAAAGTATCATAAGCCATCTGATCGGAGTCACGTTTCGTGAGTCAGGATGACTGTATGAAGAAGACACAACAGAGCGAAGGTTTGATGATGTTTTCCTTAAACATGGTATTTGGAAGTAGACAGATTACAACCCTGAGTTAAGGTGTCGTTAATGTGCTGCATCTTTAAGGTCTAAATATAGTTGCAAGCGACGATGAGCGGGCCCAAGCACTGTGCGGCATGCACACGTTTATACGTGTTATGTCGTTTAGTATATGTTTTTTTTTCCACACATAACCCCCCCCCCCCACAACCGGCCACACATGTTTAGGCCATTATGACATGATTACCATTATGACTTAGTTTTAGAAAAGGGGGAATTTTATGTTAAAAAAAATCACATGTGATGTCACAAAGGAAGTTTCCTTAACGTCTTAAGATCACACAGACCCGGTTTGGTGCATGCATACACCAAGTGTGTATGGGCTTTGCATCAGAATCTTGTATATTTCAACATAATAGCCATGACATCATCGTGTTGATGTCATAGTGCTTGGGCCCTGATGATGTTTAAAGGTACATTATTTACGGTAACGGATGTACATCCTAAAAACAAGGAACAGTACAGTCTGGTACCTGATATTAGTATTTCTGAGAGTAAAGCATTTATTTTTAGGTTTAGATTTAAGTTTTGGAATTTTCTTTTCGTATGGTAAAAGTTGCTTTAAGTGTTACTGGTACGTCTATTTAAACAAATACCTGAGCTGGGATATATTTGTGTAAATTTTATGTTGAAAAATGGGCCGTCTTGATCCGATTAAATTCTAACCTTGAAATTAAATTGATGTTGTAAGTCTTGAGTTTCAGCGCTCGCCTCCAGGTCCTGGACGGACAGCTGTGCCGGTGGGGGTCGGGGATTTTTCCTCGTGCCGGGAATCGACTTTGCAGCTGTGTCGCTTCGTCCACATCATATTTTTCTGCATTAAATTAACTGACAGCCACGGTTAAGTAAAGCCATGGTGGATGTAGGCTGGACACAAGGCTTTTTTTGTGCACTTAAATTGAGTTTGGTGCACTTCCATTAGAGGAACTTGTATGTTCTTGTGTGTGGAAGCGAAATAAAAATGAGAAATAAGGGAAAATCTGGAGGAAAGATCAATTAGATAGACGTGAGGGGCAAACAGCACTGGAGGAATAATAATTTAAAGAAGTGTATCACCATGTTGTGCATTGGGTATGACGTGCTAGATTATATATAGATTTTTTTTTCTTTTCGTGAAAGCGATTTTATCATGTTTTCATTTTGACTAGTTATGGGAGTCCATAATTAATCATCGATTTGAGTAATCGTGAAAATCAACCCCACCAGCATTCACTCTGACGTCACCCAGAGCACATTACACACACATACATTACGTAAGCATTTATGACTAAATATTCTGTATTAACATTACAAACATGCTACAGTTGTCGAAGCAGAACCACATGGTCAATTCAGGACAAATAGTATTTATCATTTTATGCATAGTCCTTGTGACAGATTTTTGCATATCACACTTTTCATGTTAAGATTTTCCTTTGTTGGTGGTTTATACTTGAATCGTTAGCTCACATCCAGAAATGCCCCTTTTTCCCAGGAAAATTTGTACAACAGACCTCCCTGAGATATATCGTTCCCTATTTTAAACAACTGTGTTGTGAGCATGTGCAGGTATCAGCATTATACACCTGTGCCCGGGTGTACAGAAAAAAACATGCAGCAATGCATGTTTTAGGAATTTTTATTTTGGATTTTTTCCAGATTTTGTCCCTTATTTAGTCGTAGCCAATTCCCACCTGTCATTAGGTCACTCCCCCCATCAAGGCTACAGCTACCAGGAAGAACGAAGACTATCGTGTGCCATCAAGCCACGCGACAACCAGGTGCATCAGGCTCCTTCTGTTAGCATGAGCTCCCCTCTAAGAGACCAATCAGCTGTCTCTAGGATCACCCGTCTATAGGCTACAGCATCACATAGAAATTGCAATTTTCCGTTGAATGGGCGAGCTCGTTACTGCTTCGCCCGGAGGCCCAGGAATTTTGTACGATACAAATTGATTGCAATTTTTTAGAATCTATCACTTAAACTGCAAGGAAACGAACTGCTCATCGACTAGAACCAATGATCGCTCTGAAAATGCTACTAGTGGGTTCAGAGAAAATCAAACATGATTAGAGCTCGAGAAATTCTTGGAATTAAGTGTACAACGTCTATGTGGAAAAAAGCCCCACTCTTGATATAATAATCACATTTTATTAAATACCACATCCTGCCCATAACAACACATTACTTTATTGATGTTGAATGTTTATGAATACTAGTGTTCTTTATTATATCCTTTGATCATAAGCACCATCCAGAATACTTCAGAAGTATGTGCTCTAAGTCAGACCTCGCCAGCTATGCCAGCTCTCATTCAGCAGGCCGTTTGATCAGGTCCCGAGCCCGAGGCTTGCTGTGCCCAGCTTTCTAAGCCTTGATGAGGCGAGACAGCGACTAGACGGTAGCCGTGCTTCCCGTTCCTTCGAATCAAACGCTTCAGAGAGCAGCCAAGACAAAGGGCCCGGGATTCCTGAGCCGAGCGCCACCATGACGCTTTTGAAAGGACATAATGAAGGCATGTCTCCCACCCAGCTGCTAGGTTTGGAATAGGGTTGAGATCTTGATCTGAATGAGCTCGGTCTTATCAGGTCTGCTCACATCAAGAAAAAAAAAAAAAAAGAGTACACCCTGAGATATTTCCAGGGGCAGCAAAATCAGTCAATGTTTTCGCAGGGCGAAGATGTGAGTCAGTCCTTTCGTCACGATAGGATCTAGCAGAGCTTAGTGGAGAAGGTTTCATTTTCATTTCTGTTATGAAATTGTTGGAATTGGCTTTGGCTGTGGACGTGGAGTTTTGAGTTTCATCAGAAAAAAAATATAAACGCCTTCGGATGTGACCGTCATTAAGGCCGCGATGGAACGCTCGTTTTGGCTAAACAGGACGACGGGGAGCGGTTTGAGAGGAACGCCGGATCAAAGTTCAGCGTTCGCTTATTTATTACAGTCAGTCGTGGAGACTAACCGTGGTAATTGGGCATCAGAGCACAAGGGGGCGAAGAATTTACAGTGGACGTACGCCAGCTTTCCCTTTCACCGCATAATTGAAACAGAACAGAGAAAAATACAAGCCACATTCTCGCAGAGTCTCCTCTTTGAACCTTTAAAAGGCATGAAAAGGGAAATAAAATTGGATTTCTAACACCGGAACATCCTGTGTTTATTACCGCCGCGCTGGACGACTCGGACTAATCCGATATTTGAAATTAGAATTCATAGTCGAGTAGCAGAGATGTTCGTCAGTGTGTCTGGATAAAAGCGGAAAAGCCCAACATCGAGATAAAGGGCTTTAATTAGCAGGTTATGTCCCTAGCCATGCTTTTAGCTATACCTCATTATTATGTGCCACGCTTCTAATCAGCTTAGCGCGTTTTTTTCCCCTCTGTATGCGATATTAAATGGCCAATCAGTTTTTTTGAAGGCTCCATCTGGAACATGTAGCGGTGTCTGTCTCTCGCAGGATGCTGATCTGGGATCTGGCAGACATCCCAGAATGGTGTTTTTTTTTATTTTTTTAACCACCCCCAATTTTGTCTTCTCCAACCCCCCTACACACACAAAATCTTTGGTACCATTTTCACTCTTGCAAGTCTTGCAAGTCTTTCTTTCTCTTTGTTTCTTTCTTAACAGCCGCGCTCACCTGGCGCCCGCACTGCTCCCGCCACACGTAGGTGGTTTTCGTTTTCGTGGAGCGTGTATGTGTGTGTGTGTGTGTGTGTGGGTGTAGGAAAAGATCTCTCAGGTTAGAGAAATCATACCCTCCTAGATTTTTCCCCCGACCTCCACAGTTTCACAGTTCTGGCTCACTCGCTTGTGCCCAAGTAATCCCCCATCTATACAAACCCCCCACCCCTACACCCCACCCACCCAGATTTTCACTCAGCACTTGGCAGGGAGCTTGTCCTGCCTCTCGGAGCGGGCATGAAGCTTTTAAACCCTTTGGTTAAATAAAATTTTCACTTCTGTTCTATCGTTAACAATGGATCACAGCCAGTCGGTCATGATGTCAGTATTTATTTTTTATGCTAATCCGTAAGATTTGATGCAGACTAAGAAAAGCAGACTATTCTTATTTTTTATTTTAATTTTTTTCCCCCTCTAACCACACAGCCTTGTGAAATGCACACATGAGACGGCGCACACGTCTCGTTATACTTTTGCAAAGCACGGGATGGATTTCAGCTGTGTTTTTTGAAATCCGACGCCGAGTGCGTGGCGTCCTGAATGAACCCGGTCGCTCTTTTAAGTGTCCTTTTCAACAAAGAAGCTGTCAACGTGTGACTTTAAGGTCCCTCTGTAGTCACCTTAGGCGACGGTCATGCCAAACATGACCCACCATCCTTTTGTCCTCCAATACGGTCTAATCTGGTGACCTGCCTCTTTTTCGCCGTCAGAGCAGATTCACCCTGTCTCGACTTACAGTCCCCTTCTCCTCCTGTGATGACATGTCCCAGTCAATTTAAATATGTCCTCCAACATGGAGGTCTTTTTTTTTTTTTTTAATCATGTTGAACCTTTTCCTTCAGGCAACTACAAATAAAAGCAAAAAAGTCTCTACACTACCCCGGCTCCTAAATCTTTTCTTCGAAATCTTTCCAAAAAAAAAAAAAAACAGATCTCTGGTCCCTTTTGGTCCAGAGACTTGAGGTGAAGTTTATACACTCGAGTCAACATCGGACAAGCGCTCTTGGCCTCTGCAGTGCCGGCCTCTTAAATAAACACAGCATTTGCTTTCTTTAAAATGTCAAATTACCTAAATGTCATCCCAAACCACGTAAACAGGCTGCCCTTCTCTCTTTGGCACTTATCGTGTTTGAGGTTGGCCTTTAAAGGAGAGCAGTCTGAAAGCCAGAGCGAGCCTTCACAAGTTCAAAGAGTCCGGATACTTACTATGCACGTTGCTGCTCATCCTAAAAAAAGAAAAAAAAGGAGTGTGGCATGGTTTTCTACCCACAGGGAAAGTCCAAATCTGAGGTCGTCCTAACAAGATTTCGTCAAGCCTGAGAGGAGAGTGAGCTAAAAATGGGTACGCGAAGTTAGTCGGATACTTTTGCTTAAGTAACGCTCTTAAGGTCTTGTGAAATAATTCGATTGAATAGGGACAACGTTATGTTTCATAAAAATGAGGTCATACAGGGGTAGACAAGTCGCAAATTCTTAAGCGAGCTCACTGGGCAGTGGAAAATAAACAACCTACTTGAATCCCAGGGAGTGCTGACTTTATGTAGTCTAAACCCTGTTGGAGCATTGTCTTTCACCAAGGAGACATTGGCTGATGTTTTTCCCCCTAATTTTTTAGACGTGGACAATTTTCTGTTCGGCCATTCTCCCATCAAGGTGACAAATAACAGCGTGGACTAGAGCAGAAATCACAATTAGTTGAACATTTCCATTATCATGAATTTGTTTTCCGTCACCCTACTTGGTGGGTTTCCTCCATGTATTTCGGTTTCCTTCCACAGTTAAAAGACATCCCGATTAGGCTAATTGGCGTTCCCAAATTGTTCGTAGTGTGAGGATGTGGGTTTGTGCATGATTCTGCCCTGTGATGAATTGGCACCGCGTCTGGGGTGTACGCCACCATGAGTCCCTAGGGATAGAATCCGGGCCTCCCTCGACCCTGTACTGTAGTGAGTAAGTGAGTGAGTGAAAGAGTTCTTCGTCTTGTTGCTGATTGGACAGGGTGGAGTCACGTGACTACACAAGCGGTTGAATGTTTTTAAAGTAGATGGTGCATGAACACAAATTGGGGAACAGATCAACATGATTGAAAAAAGTATTAACAATTAAAAATAAATAATTGATGTGGGCAAGATTACATCTATTAGAATCTGACTGCATCTTGGGGACACTCATGCAACATTTGGGGCACACTAGTGGAAAAGTGTCTCCACCCCACGATTGAGAGTGGAGGTCTGCCATCCTTCCCAAAGAGACCATGGCCTCATAAGTCTCCTGGCTGCGGATGGCTGTAGCATCACCTGGGAATCAATCTTGGAAAGGTCCAGTTGATAGGCTGACTGTGTTGCCACTATTGAATCATCTTTAACAGTAATTGGCTTGTATGAGAAATTTCACAACTCAGAACTTTCAACTTTCTCAACAAAGAACCTTTCAGGAACCCTTTCATTTCCATGAGAGTAACTCATATTTAAAACAGCTATAGTGCGTTGGTTGTTCCTGATTAAAAAGCTCCTCCAAGGTCCCTGGTGTGCAATATTTTATTCCCTATAATCATTAGCATTTGGACTTGGCGTATCGGGCGTAGCACTCTCCCTTGTAAGGGAACCCACATCAAAAGTCTAGCAGCTCTCGCCGTCAGCCTGGCGCAGTGCCAACATCCTGCCACCGCCATCCGTCTCTCCACTTCCCCACAGGCGCCCTGTAGATCTCATAATCGAGCACAACGAGTTTGTAATGGCGCATCCAGTACGTAGAGACGAGCTTACATATGCCCATGCATATTCATGCGTGTTCCCCCACACACGGACCACCGACTGCTGTTGGAGGAATTCGTTCCCTTTGTTCTGTAGCTCAACCACTGACAACTGAATAATTATGTCTGGAATGATGGTTTCTTCAGCATCCCGGTCGACAACAACAAAACAAACACATGGGAGGACTTTTTTTTTTTCTGTCGTCATGAGTTATTTCAATTAGAAATACGCACAAAGAGGAGACTGTCCAAGTTTTCACTTTTCATTATTGTGGCACTATAGTGTAAAAACCTATACACATACAATACAAGTTACCCATGGTGTGTGATGTCTATAGGAATAACCAAACTAGTCACACAGACACAAATAAACCTTTGTGTAAGGACACATACAGCCAACAAAAACTCTACCCTTGTGGTCTTGGGTGTGTACAAGCAGTGGCCAAGCCACAAGTTTGAGAAAGAAAAAAACGTGCGGCTGTGCGGCTGGTGCATATGTAAAGATATAATCTGGGAAATGCATGTGAGAAGGTTCAAATTGGATGAGTTACAAAAATAATGATGGAAAAATTAATTAAAAACCTTTAGCTGATGAGGTTTCAAAAATATGGTGTGGGTTTAATACGCTTGCACAAAGCGGTTATTTGAGTTTAACATGGACTTCCTGAGGCTTGAACCAGTAATGGTCCAAAGTCTCTCCTATGAACACGACAGTACCTGGATGTAGGACCTCCAGGTCCTTGGTTCGATTGATTCCCATGTACATGGAGTTTGCATGTTCTCCCTATGCTTGGTGGGTTTCCTCCAGGTTCTCTGGTTTCCTCCCACAGTCTAAAGACCTGCAGATTAAGGCTAATTGGCGTTCCCCAAATCGCCCGTGTTGTGTAAATGGGAACAAATGCAGTGGTCACCATTGGCGTCCACAGTCCCTAGTTGGACTACAGAGGTTCCTAGATGGATGCATGGATGTACAGTATATAAACTATATTATCACGATTTTTTAAAAATAATTTGCTCAGACTGCAAGGGATGCTGTTGTGCTACTATTTTAGAGCTTGCCAGCTGTAGGATCATCGAGGAACTGCAACATTTTACAACCTCAAATACAAACATGTTTATTAATAATTCATAAAAAAAAACACATTATTTTCAAATCAGTGTGGCAAGAGAATCATTCAAATCAAATCTTCCCCACATCTACTGTATAATATTGAGTATGTAAAATGGCTATTGTTGGCTCAGTGGTAGGCTTCTGGTCTGCCATGTGGACGGCCTGGGTTTGATTCCCAGCCAAAACCCAGCCACTGGATGCAGATCATGCTTGGTGTTTGTTGCAAGAATGGGAGGGTTGAATGAGGGGATATCAGGGACCCCCGGTGTCTGGTATCAAATCTGTGCCAAGTTGTATGTGGATTGATTGGCCCATTGTGGTGGGAAAGAACAACAGCAACAACAAATAGACTATGTAGACCTATGAGTGGAGTGGTGACTTCATCATCATCATCATATCACTGGAGCGATCGTTCTCTCGAAAACATATCCATTCTGAATAGTACATAACAAGATTAACTCGAGATCAAGACCAAACCACATAAACGTTTTGTTTACCAGCACCACTGACGCACTTAATTCATCAAATGTTTTATATATGGACTTTAAAATGTTCCTCAACTTTGTCGTCTATCACTGCCTTCTAAGCCAAGTAATTACGTACGCTATAATCAAGACGTTTTCCATTGTGGTTGAGGATAATCTTCGCAGGGAGGTTATTTAAAGTTGAGGAATGAGTTATACAATCGTGTCACTGACTTTGGGAAAAACTGCAGTTGTGACTTCTGAACATTGCTTTACAGCGGGCCTGACTCAGAGCAGCGTGTTGATACGAGGTACGGGTTTATTTAAAAAAAGAGAGACAGACCGAGAGCCAGGCAGCATTAACAGTTTACATGTGAGATGCCAGGATGAATTACTAACCTACCTGGCATTTCTAAAGAATGTTTTTCTTTTTCTTTTTAGTTTAAACACTCTGCTTAACCTTTCTTATATTCATCATGTACAAGCAGCCTTAATGAAAACCATACGTCTACCGAAAACAACATGATCGGGTTACGCGTCTGTTATTAAATCGATCTGTTTTATTTCACACGTGACAGCTTATACTGCGTTTTAACCAACGAGTTTGGAAGCCGCCGGGACGATACGTCCGCAGGGCTTCGAAGCGATACGAACACTAACGTGAGTCTGTGGTTCTGAATAATGATGCGGTATCGCTGTAGCAAAGTGCCTTTAGGCAATACGTTTAACCTTAGATTCCTGTTTCTGAATCAGAGAGAATCCACAGAAAAGCTTCTCTAGGGACGTCTTCGAAAAAAAAACAGTGTTGTTGAATGTAGAATGAAGCGCATTTTCTTGTCCTCAGTAAGGCATGAAAAAAAAAAATCACAAGGTTGTTGAAATGAGTAGCTCTATTTGTTTTAATAAAGGGAATGACTGACAAGAAGATATCGCACCTGTCCGTGAAGGAGACCTTTGTTGTATTTTCGTTTCTCGAGCTGGAAAAGTAATGAAATTACTTCAGCTGTCTTGTGTAGAAGGAACAGTTTGCTACTCATCAAAAGTCTTCCATCCCAAAGATGTCTTTTTTTTTTAATGTAAAGTAGTTACTACACTTTGAAGACAATAGACTCTTTGAAGTGTTGCAACCTGAAACTCGAACAGACTCAGTTGAGTGGAATTTCCACAACATAACTCATAAAACTGAGTTGGGGAATCATTTGAACAAAACGGTTCCACTTTTATTTTATTATATTTTATTTTATTTCATTTCTTTGTTTGTGAGTCATGACATCATCAGTCCAAATAATTTCCAGGTTGGAACACTACATATTGTGGAAAAGCTGAATGGGGTGTCAATATTTATGCAAGGACTTGTCTAGATTATAGACTGTACAGTATAAGCTCTGGACAAACCCTCTGTGACATCACCCACAGGTTTTCTGAAGAGCGGTTTTAATGGAGCAGAAGGTGACTCCGCCCAAAACCCTGGTTAATCCATAAATGGGCAAAAGGGCATCAGCACCGGGCTGGTGTATTTACCTCAGTTTCCACAAGCTAGCTAGTTTAACTTTAAAGTGGCTAACATAAATATATATGCTAACATTACTCTATCATCCGTACCTTACCCGTGAAAACTCGTGCGTTTCCTGTGGTACGTTAAACTACAACAATTCCGGTTAGCTGGTGAGGTAAAGTTATTCATAGCGGGCAGCTAATGGTGCATGGCAGCTGTCACTCAAATTAGCAACACCGCTAATTATGCGTAATTTTATCGCCATTTTAACTGATTAGTTGCATTAAAAAAAAATTATAAATCATCACCACACAGCTGTCAAGAACGGGAAATCTAGCTATGGAGATCAAAATGGTTTTTTTTGTTTTTTTTACCAGACGGTAAATATGTTTCTTTCTGCTATAAGGTTTAATCTGGCTCTTATTTTTTTATCTGCCTCTATACGGAGTGACTAACGTTTGGAGTCAGCTCCTAGTGGTCATTCGAGAAACTGTAAGTTTTGGTACTTCCATGTTGGACTCGTTTTTCCTTGGTCTAGACTGTAGAGATACCATGGAAAGTGGTGGCGTTGTGTAGCAATTCATATATCACCACACTGACATCAAAACTGAATTTTTAAAATGATGTAATCATTTACATGTTTGCATTTAAGGTGGTAAAATGTAGCAGTTCCTCTAAAATCCTAACATACTTTATTTTGTGTCTGTATGCGTGTGTGTACACCGTGCGTGTAAAGCAAAATCAAGTCTCATTAAAGAGGGTAAAAATCCATTTTCTCTCTCTGCTCAAGGCTCTATTTTTACTTAATATTAAGTAATAATTAAAATAATTATTTTTATGTATTTATTTTTTTGGGCTGTGGAACGAATAATTTGAGTTTCCATTATTTCTTATGGGAAAATTTGATTTGATTTACGAGTGTTTTGAAATACAAGTACTATAATCAAATATAATACTATAATACAATACTATAATATAAACTATATATATATATATATATATATATATATATATAGTTTATATTATAGTTTAAACTAAATAAATAAACTAAATAAGTCTTTGTTTTACAACTTATAAATTAGTTTCGCATCGGTAAACAATCTGAAGAACACATAAAAACCTCATTAGCTGTCCCAAAGTGGGCGGGGCTTATATTTGAAAATTTTAAGGAAAAACTTTTAAAGCAAACCTCACTCGGATTTTAAGCCTCATCCAGGCATGGTATATGAAGCCCTGATTCTAATAAAATGAAATAAATAGTTTTTGTTTTAATAGATATTTTTAAAGCAGCGACCAACTGTTTGAATCGTGTTAGCGTTGTGCATCAAAAGGAGCGCATCTGAGACCAGTCAATCACTGGGGAAGTTAAGTGCTCCTCACAGTGTGTGAACATTCCAGGCTCGAGGCTAAAGAGAGCTTTTAATGGAGCAGAAAGTTAGCTAAATCTCACTTTAGGGTGAATAAAAGAACCATTTTAGCACATCCCGTCGCTCGCAAATTACAGGGCCGCCTTTTCTTCAACAGGGCTCTGGCTTTCTTGGTGGTGGTTTTATTTATGTCTTTTATCTTTCGTGGTTAACCTTTCGCCCTGAAGGTGTTAACTTACCGAGACACTTTCACACACGGGGCCTCCAGCTGTCCCTGGAAGCCTGAAATTTACAGCACGGCTCTTGGAAGCAGCCATAAGAGGATGGAGTTTTTCTCGACTCAGACATACACGGGTTCAGTGTTAGGTCTGGCACTGAATGCAGAATACATTTT
The DNA here is from genome assembly GCA_028565275.1 of Leiocassis micropogon. NCBI lineage: Eukaryota > Metazoa > Chordata > Actinopteri > Siluriformes > Bagridae > Leiocassis > Leiocassis micropogon. Next base: position 12,997,055 of record JAOVVA010000031.1, read on the forward strand.
TTTGGGGTGTTTTAGGATGATGGAATGTTAGCACGATAAGTGTTGTTTCTTTAAGTAAATGATTGGTGATGTCATTGCCAAATGGACAGGCATGACGTGATGATCAGGGATCTCTCCAGGTAGAAAAGATTGTTCAAATCGTGTAGCGTGCTTTAATCATCCAGCATTCAACTGCAATGGACATTGTTAAACAGAAAATCTTCTTTAGCAGCAGCTGTCTAGACACTATTATTCATGATAGCTACTTTTTTTTTATCGAGAGCCTCATGGTCATTTTGTTGTGAATGGTCACATTTGCATCTCCCATTCTTCCTCGGTCTATGAAGGCCGGCCATTTTTTAAAGAGGGTCGTAACCCTCTCGATCCTCTCATTAAGCATGGCCATAAACTTCATTTATATGCAAATATTCATTAAAATAAAGACTTGAGTCTTGAGTATTTATAGCTGTTACTAGATACACCATGCTCGAATGAAACGCTAATTTTTGATCATTGCTCTGTTGTACGAATGCAGGACAGAATTCTCATCAAGCAGTTATTGACTTTATCTGTATATAAGTTAGCCCGATTTCCTCCGAGTCGGTTATATGAGCTCAGTGTGTCTATATTTTTTCATACACGGCCCTTTTGATGGTTTCACCGAGCAACTTTACGCGTCCCGAGGAACGCGTAAAACCGAGCATTCGTGATAAAAATGTCAACACAGATGGCAGGGACTTACAGACAGCGCACTGTGATAAAGTCTTCACAGCTGTGTTTCTCCAGATTTAGCATTAAGTCATGCACGGTCCCGCTCTGGCGAGCGTCTGAAGCGTGTTTGAAGCTCGAACATGGAACCCGATCCGTTGCCTGGCTCATCGTTTCTACACCGGATCCTGTCTAGTCATTGTGTGTTTTTTTTACATCTAAAAGGAGAAGATTGTATCCTGGGTTTTTCCAGAATTAAATAAATGTCGTCCTGAATGAACTTTTTTTTTTTTTTTTTTTTAAGGATCTCCTTTTGACAACTTTTGCTGCATCATTCCCTGTGACTAACCTGTATTCTTTAAACCTGTGATGTAAAACCGTTAAGGCTGGGTCTTGTCTCATCATGCGGATGGAGTGACTCAAGAACGCGATGAATAAATAAATTGAACAAGCTGTGAAAACTCCAGCTAATATGGGATTATGTGACGTTATTGGCGTTATTGATCTCTCTCCATGACGGCCCAGATTATGAGGTGTGAATTATAGATGTTTCAAGAAGCACCACAGTTAGACACCACTAATTCTTCTTCCTTGGGGGTCACCTGAAATGTACAGTACATACCCATTCTGTTCACTTTAGCTGGGGTGCTAGCATGCTAGCTAGCATACAGTACTGTGCAAAAGTCTTAGACACATGCAAATAATTGCTGTAGAGCAAAAACCTCTAACCCTATAACGTAAACAGTAATTATTTGGTGTGACAATGTTTTGAGGACCCTTTAGTGTCAGGTACAGTGTGTGCAGTTTTATAAGGAAAATTAGCTAATTAGCTTAGTTTTATTGAGTATCCTGCAAAACCACCCACAGAGGACATCCATCGACTGTCGCACCTTGCATGCAAAATACAGCGACTTCCATTTTGTTTTTGTTTTTTTTGTTCGTCTAAAAAGCGATCGCTTCTATGAAAATAAAATCACGATCAAATTGGGATATTTTAAAAATCGTGATATCAGTCATTTGTAGACGTTCAGATTTGCGTTAAGCATGCATAAAATACATTTTATGCTTTTTCCATTTTCATACTGCCATACTGCAAGCCGATTAGATTTCCGCCCCCTAATGTGACCTCATATAAGGGGAAACCCTTCCCTGGCTCTCCAGTTCTCCTACAGACATGGAAATGTCTCAAACATTCTGAGGTATAAAAATGCATTATCTGTGGGGAATTTCAGCCGAGACCTGAAAACTAAAACTAAAAGCGAAGAAATTATAAAATATGGGACCTTTAAATGGCAACACATATGAATCTTTGTCGTTCTTTGATGGTTCTTTGAATAGTTCCTAATGGACTTCCAGGCCAATTTTTATTTATTAAAAAAAACAAAAAAAAAAACAAAAAAAAACAAAAAAAAAAAATATATATATATATATATATATATATATATACAAGGCAGATAATAAAAATTTAATAAAAAAATACAATACACAATACCGTGCATGTAACGTGCAATCGCATAAGGTCACATGTTGCCGTCTGTTATCATTAGATATCGAGCGAAGGAATTAAATCTCATTCGCTCCTAACTCCATAATCACGCTTTGTCCTAATGGTGTTAATTTTTGATGAATGGGGAAATGAGCCTGGGTTCAGGACCCGCGGTTGCTGCTTCCTGTTAAAAAAGTCAACAGGTCCAGTGGGCGGGTGACTCAGTCTCAGCACAGCGGGTTAGCTCCACCCCCAGCTGACCAGCATCTGCTACTGCAGCTGACGGCGAGAACTCATCGAAGGCATCATGTGGAACATTCATTAGGAAGAGACGCGAGCATGAGGGCGTCATCAGGACGCAAGACATCTAGAGACGACTTGTTATATAGCGAAGTCATTCATTCATAGTCTGGTCAGTGTGATTTTAGCTGGATGTCCAAATTAGAAAGGTTGGGTTGTGGATAGATAAGAATACTTCATAATCTCAGGAAATGCTAAGTTGGAGTTTAAAACATATTTCTTTTAAGCCTTTTTAAAAATATTTCATAGAAACATTTGCGAAACATGATTTTCTTCAGGCACGAATTGGTCTTTATATTTGCCTTTTCTTTCTTTTTAACTTTTTAACTATTATCTACTTCCTTAGCAATGGTTTATGAAGTAGATCCAGTGTAAGCATTTTAAATACCCCGAGGCAACACGTCTCACAAGGAAGCGGAAATTCTTTTGTTATTTGCAGGCTTGATCAAAGAGCACGTGTTACTCTTTTTTTTTTTTTAAACACACTATTGACATTAATGGTGTTGACAATAAATCAGACTTCATTGAGCGGAAATAGGAGAATCGTAACGACATTCAGAAGTTTTGCCTGAGGAAAGGAATAGAAAAAAAAAAACCTTTACCGTTTTCAGGTTTTCAATAGATTCCCCCCTAAAACAAACAGAATTTTGAATTGCAGCCAGAACAGTGGGCTGGTTGGAGCAGTGCATGGTGGGATTGATGGAGGATAAACAGATTGGCAGGGCTTCACAGTTTCAAAAGCCTACCGGATAAAGACTGATGACCAGACTTGTCCGTGGTGTGTTGCTTCTGGCAGTCTGTAAAACAAGCATCAGTTCACAGAACTGAAAATCTGAATCTGGATCTTAAGGTTCGATGACATACAGTATAGACGATTTAAGCGGAAGGAACGAAACCAGGTAGCGTTGGTGTCCAGCGCGCCGGTCGGACACCGTCGATAATAAGAGCCGATATTGATATTCTACAAATTCTTTTGTCTGGCGTTCAGACTCGCACAAAGCGATTGCTGTCAGGCCTCGATGAAGTCTAATGAAATGTTTTCCTTGAGGGTTGCCTTGGATGAAAGATCAAGGAGATCTTTGGTCTTTATCTTTGAACTCTATGTTTCAAAGAGATACTTAGAGATTAAGGGCCGCTCGTCGCTCTCAGCGATATTAGACGCTGTTAAAAGATCACTGGTGTGTCGGAACCCGTGGAGCGGATCGTCCCGAATTACGCCCAATCGTAGTCATCGAGTGAAAACTCATATCGGTTATGGCAGTCAGCACAAGGGGCGAACACGATTATAAAAAAAAAAAAGAAACGCGTTACAGTAAGTGTTAGATTTATTCTGTATTGTGGTTTTATTTGAGATTTTATTCCAGATGATTTGTTTTCACATCAAACATATTCCATACACTACTTTAATACCAAGCAGGTATCGGACTGAAATCGGACTTGCAATTGCCGTCGCTCTCCCAGAATGTAACTTGTTCGGTTCTGGCTTTTCTCAAACCATAAAAAGGAAAGGACAACCTCAGCTTCGGCCTGAGCCGAGATTAAAATACCAGGCAAGGCGCAAGGCTCGCACTTGTCGGTCATAGTGCGTGAGGTACCCCCTAATAAACAAGGGATTCCCATGACCCGACGCTTTCTCAGCAGCCCAGGCTAACCTCACAAATCATTAGCCAAGTTTCTCTAGGAACAGGTATGAACTGGTGGTAGTAGTGGTGGTGGTCGTGGGGGTTTCACTCGACTCCTGCAGCTGCGTCTGTCGTTTATGAGGCAATCTGAGAGGCAGACAAGACTCGAGCCTTCGGTTCCCTACTGTTAAACTCCATCATCATAAGCACATGGTGATCCGTCACAGGTCTGTTGCTGGAAAAAAAAGTGATCCCAGAAATACAGCAGAGGTTCTCTACGACGTGGTCATATCTCCTGCTTGATGTCACTCGAGCACCATTGCCGTGCAAGGACTATCACGTCGCCCAAAGAACGTAAACAGTACTTGATGTTTGTATAAACTCAATGTCCATCTTCTGTTGTAAAACTGTGCTGTAATGAGAAACAGGGCAGGTTTTTTTTTGGGGGGGGGGGACTATAGCTGGGGCCCCCGGTGTGCTAGGACATATAGGGAGCTTAAAGGGAGCAAAAGTTCATGTCAACAGAACTCTTGAGTTTGAGACGAACGGCACTGCTGTATATTTGTAGCACATGGAGGTAATTTGAAGAGAAGGCTTTACCTTGACATGATCAAGGATCGCCAGCTGTTTTACCATTTCTCATACAGTGTAGCAGGACTATAAAGCAAGAACTAGCTTTTGCTATCTTTTCTCAGTGCGCGATAGGGATGTGAATCACCAGTAACCACAACATACGCTACATTATGATACCTAGATTCTGATATTATTAAAATTTTGATTCTTTAACTTTCACCATTTTATAAACATTTCGATTCTATATTAAATGTTTTCCCAGATTTTTTTTTGCAAAACAGTTTAATGAATAATTAAATGTAGCCCATTCCTTATAACATTCATTTTCTCATTTAAAAACCAAGAGCACCATTTAAACAATACAAAGTTAATTCAAATCAAGAGTTGAGCATTGAACTAAAAATAAATTTATTTTTAACTGAGCGGCACGTATCTCTGTCATCCGCCATAATTATCGTTTCTAAACGAACCTAGCAAAACTATTTATGTGTAAATAGTTCAGTGCGCCAACTGTAGGATTATAAAGAAATGGCGACCTTTTACCGCCTCCAAGTCTCAAAACTGAATCGACATTAATGTGCCTCGTGCAACATCTAATTAGTGCTAGCTGTGTTTTGAGACTTGTGGAAGCGTGTGTAATAACACTAATTTGCTTGCAGAGTTTGAAGAAATAGGCAGATCGCAGACCTTTAACGTGCACGATTTAAGCTAATTAAGCTAAGTTTCCGCGCACAATCAAACAGAAAACCAGCCGATTCTAGTCACTCTATTTTAAATGTAAAAATTGTTTTTTAAAACAATTTGATTTCGGATATATGTGAATCGCCACACAAAAGGATGGCGATTCATACCTGAATCGTTTTTTGCCCCCAGCTCTAGTGTCCAAGCATCTACTCTCGAGGTCAGTAGAAACATCTTAGTCTCCCCCCCGAGGATGTGGTTTACCCGCCTCGTGCTCCAACGCGATCAAAACCACTCGACATGAAACGGGAATCACACTAGAGTCTGTCGCACTACTAGCCAGGTTAACCTCACCCCATTAAAGTCTAATGGAACTAAAAAGACTATGGCTGAGAGCACTGGACACTGCCTCATTAGCTGAGTCAAGGGTTAGCGAAATGCAGGACCGGAACCAGTAGCAATGTACTATCCTCATTAGCGACCGTATGCACCTGCGATCACTCGGCTATTCTCTTTGAGACGGTTCGGGCCACACTGCGGGAGCTCAACTTGCTGCGTCTCTCTACCCTCTCGACCCCCACAGCCCTCTGATGGATGTGATAAAAGGCACGATAAGGACGTGGACGTGTGCCTTTGTTGCTTGCTCGTTACAGCCTGTCGGACTGGTGTGCCAAGCATTTGAGCGGGGTCCTCTGTACACACGCTTGGCATCGTAGGATCTTCTGGGACTTCCACTGATGTTGGTTTGCCAGGCTTGTAAGTGAGACCGGGTTGCAGACCCCAAGTGCTATGAATTTTCTCTTCGTTATCCTTGCTCACATCCTTAGTTCATGTTCTCCAACATGAAAGGTCAAAGAGATGAAATATAGAATAAAGCACAAGACAAACGAACACTGAGAGATGCATTCTTTTCAAGCTGCGGCACCCGCTGGATCGTCCCTCATAGCTTCTTCCTCTCTCCCTCCAGCTAATCCATCGTCCGCTAACCACACTCACTTCAAACAAGAGGCTCTTTTGTTTCAGCTCGGTCGTCATCGGAGCTGACGTTGCGATACACACGAGACGTTATTCACACACCTGTAATAACAGAAAAGCAGAGATCCTGGTTTCATACTAGACCCGGGTTGTGAGCTGACCTTTTCTGCTTAATGTCAGAGCTCATCTTGGTGCGATCCCGAAAGCGAGATAGCGTGTAACGTTGGCTGACTCTTATATCAGGGATGCCTTTTTTTTGGGGGGGATGCTGAGACTCACTCGGATGGTAAAAAGTAATTTATAAAAAGATCGCAGAGCTCGAGTGCGAGGATTGGAGCACCGACTGCCGATTCAGCTTTAACATTCAGATCACGCGGAGCGCCCGGTGCTAACGTATTGAGAGTGCATACGAGTGCATTAATTGTAAACCTGGATTTGAATTACAGCCAGCAGTATATTCAGAGCTGCTCTTAGGGTATAATTTACAGCCGCCTTCTGACCCATCAGATTAGAAAGGTTTGCAGCGCTGTGGTGTAAGCATCTTAATACACTAACATAATTCTTTTAGAGAACGTGCAGGATAAATACGCTCCATCAGCAACTTCATGACTAGAAGCTATTATTTCCGCGCAAGCCATTTCCGTGAACGGTCCTAATTTTCATTTTATTGTTTTGTTTTTTTCCCCGGATCATTAATTCAACCTTTCTCTTATGCTTATTATACTATATATACATATATTATATTAACACCACCACCACCACCACAAAAAAAAACAAACAAACAGCTAGTCCACTTCAGATTTTTTAACAGGATGAAAATTTGCAAAGCTGAAACACTCACTTGAGGTATTTCACCCTGTTGCCCCATTAGGCAAATAGCTTTGCCCTTCTTGGCTAATCAGGGGGCTGTTACGGACCAGTTTTTATTCCATTTACTCATGGGCATTCTTGATTGCCTCGCTTTGTAATGCTAATTCACCACTGATTAGCCTCTTGGCTGTCGGCTTGCGTCGTGGTGCTGATGTCCCCAGATGGTCCTTCCTGATGCGCTATCGAACGCACATCTTAAAACTCAATGCATATGTTCTACATTTGCCCTCAATCCTTCTATCAATTTGTACGAGGGTAAGTCAAAAATTATCCGCACTCGGGTTATATTAAACTTCTGTATTATCAGCGCTTTCCAGAGTATGGAATGGAAACATCCTCAATCGCCGACCGAGAAAAAGTTCAAAAGTCAACCATCAACGCTTACAGTTTTCTGGGATTCCCATCTTAAGGGCCAGAAGTATTGGAACATTATCAGGAAAAAAATTTCAACAATCAACAGTGCTCGTTACAGTGAGACGCTTATTGAAGAGCTGAAGCCTAAACTTCGGATTAAACGCAGAAGACGAGCTATCGAAGAGCGTTGTGCACGTCCGCCCAAACTTTGCAAAAACTTCTTTTTAAGGTGTCAAAGCGTCCTCCCCATAGTCCTGATCTCACTCCATCAGACTTTCACCTGTTTGGTCCCCTGAAAGAACTACCAGGATGAAGGTTCACTTTTGATGAAGAAGTGAAAACAGCGGTGCATTCATGGCTAAAACATTTTTTAATGAGGGAAAATGAGAGCTTGTTGACAGACAGACGGACAAAGTGTATTGAAAGGCGAGGGGATTACGTCGAAAAATGATGCATTTGTCCTTTCTAAAAAGTTCATTAAAATGAATTCTACAGCCAGAGTGTGGATCGTTTTTGACTCGCCCTCGTACTCTAAATTATACATTAAAGACACCTTCTTTGAGTTTGGTTAGCTGCTCCGTACGTAGGCACGGGCGAGAGCGGGTGAGGTTTCATCGTGGCACGTTCTGTAAATAAAACATCTGCCCGCTCCTCAAAGGAGAAGCGCTGAAATATTAATGGAGAGGGGTTAGATCGGAGTAAGGGAAGCGCCAGACTCGGTGAAAAAAAACAAAAAAAAAACAGCAAGTTAGGGAAGACGTTAAGCCCGGCATGTAATGAGGCGAGTTTACAAAGCGGTCCTGATTACAGCAAGAATGAAAGAGGAACCGAAATCTTTGTAGTTTCATCCGAGATGTAGTCGAATAATTCAAGAGGTGATTACTGGATTGGACTGGAGACTGGACCTGATTAGCATTTTAACTGTTTATGCTCCATTATATCCAACATTTTTTTTTTTTTTTTAAATAGACAAAAGTATTCACCCCTCTAGAACTTTGTGTTTTTAGCAATTTGATTCACAAAACATTTGTTGAACATTTGTTAACAGAACTTGGTCGGTTACATCATGCCCCAGGTCAAGTGTCACATAGAAAGAACCGCCTTTGGGTGCAATTATAGCTGCAAGTCTTTGTGGATATGTCACCAGAAATATGCGCAGCTTTGCACGTTTGGATCCACGTCATCCTGGCGATGGTGGTACTACAGTGGCTTAGTGGTTAGCAAGGTCACATTGCATCTCCAGGTCCTGAGTTCGATTGCCTTGTGTGCATGAAGTTTGGATGTTCCCCCTTTGCTTGGTGGGTTTCCTCTTGGTGCTCCGGGTTTCCTCCCACAGTCCAAAGACAGGCATATTAGGCCCATTGTCGTTTTCAACTGTAAGTGTGCGGTTGTACAACCACGGCCGTACAAATGGGGTCACCATTGGCCTCCATGGTCCCAAGTTGAACTACCCAGGTTCCTAGATGTATGGATGAATGTTTCCTGGCAATGTTGCCTAAAATTGAATGCCAAGTCCACGGATTGACACATTCAGATTGTTGATTTTGTCCCCCTAGATGAACCACTCATCCAGACGGTTTATATTTCTAGAAACGTCCAGATTGACGTCCCATCTTATCGTCAGTCTCCCTAATGAAAACAGATACCGATCTCATACAGCACTAAACTGTTTTTTCCAAGCATCCATTAGCTGTTGCTAATTATCCATATCGCTCCAGAAGACTGTGTGCGCACTTATTGTGTGCAGCTTTTGTGGTGGATGAATGCTCGAGCGTGTTCGCGTGTGAGACCCGTGAAGTGTTCTCTAATTCTCCAGGGCCCCGCTTGGGGATTAGGTTCACTACCGGACACAATGAGGGATTTACATGTTTGATGTTGACCCTCTGTGCTGGGACGAGGGGGTGTTTGGGAGGGGGAATAAACGCAGCATGTGCCGCTGAATGACTGTCAAACTCAGGAAGCCCACATGTCCACATGAGGATTTGTGCCAGGTCCCAGTCCGCCGAGATAAAACGGATCAGACAGAGGCGCTGGATCGCAGAAGCCTCTTTAAAGCGGCAGTCTGGCGCTTTTAAAACCCAAAACCTAAGCACTGTCATCTGTCTCTTTTTTAGACACACTTCCCTACGTTAATCCCCTTAAATCAATGTGTCACTACAACAGGCTAGAACATAAACACTTTTCCCTGAACTGGGAAAAGAGGACTTGACAGTTGTTGAAATACGTGACTGTATAAGATTAGGAATTGCGCAGTGAAAAGGTCTTTGTTTGGTGAGACAGATGTGATCCGAACATCCCATGAAATGAGTATTAGTGTGGTTTTATTTCACATGTATTTAACTTTGGGATGAAACCTTTAATTTCGACACTTTTAAAGACGACACTAAACCACAGATTCCTCACCTTGAAAAACTCGTCCCATCTCTGAATGGACGAATAATAAACTTTAAATCAGGGCGTAGAATTTGACTGTATGTGTAGATGTATATGTGTACATGGGGTGCGTGGTGTAGTGGTTAGCCCTGTGGCCTTGCACTTACAGGGTTGAAGGTTCGACTACTGCCTGTTCCCGCTGCTCTTTATGGGTTCCCCCCAGGTGATCAGTCCAAAGACATACATACAGTTTAGGCTGATTGGCGTTCCCGAATTGCACTGTAGTGTGTGAAGGAGTGTGCGCGCTCGCAATGTCCAGAATGTACCCCAATGTCTTATGTCATACGTCTCCTGTCCTGGAATAGACTCCTCTGACCCTGTACAGGATTAAGCATTGTAGAAAAATAAGGGGATGAACAAATATTAGACAGGAACTTTTTTTTTTTTTTTTTAATTGCATCGTGACACTGATCAGCTCACGACCCGATCGCTTAGTGCATCGTGCATCTTTAGTTATTAACATTTATAATTGATTGTGCGTTTTTATTGTATGGATCGAATATTAAATAGTTGCCTTATAAATAGAAGCCGTATCAGTGATTTAGAGAGATTCTGCATTATGAATCAAAAAGATCGATTCAGATATTGGAAACGTATTGTAGCAGATTTAAAAATGTCAAACACAGAATTTTTTTTTAATCAGTCTTTTCTGGATTTTTTTAAATTTTCTCCCCTAATTCTTCCATTCTCAGCACAACGCACTCGGAGAATAGTGCTACCCGATTCCTCCTTCTTGGATGAGCTCAAAAATGTTGTGATTGATGTGAGAGTGTTAGAATCCCCCCCCACCACCACCACCACCACCACCACCAAAACAATCTCAGCCAATCAGCTCTCTCTCTCTCTCTTTCTCTCTCTCTCTCTGGCCGCGTGAGGCTACACCATCACCTGGGATTCTAATGACTTGTGATCTCTGGATGAAAGGGCGAGCTCGTTACCGCTGCGGCACTCAGGGGGGGCCAGACATTACATTTTTGCCTTATGAATCAAAATCATATTGTACGACTTACGAGCACTGAATTTGAAATGAAAGTTTTCTATAAAACCGTAAAAAAAAAGCACTGACACGAACCCCATCTCCTCCTAAAAAAAAAATCTAATGGAAAAAAAAATCACACCTATACTTCAGATATAACGGATAGAGATTAGATTTTAAAATATTGGACTATTCCGCTAATACATTATCAGCCATAAGAATTTTAAATGTAATCCTTTGGTGCATTATAATTTTATTTTATTTTTTTTTGGAAAAGTGAATCAAGAATAAAAGACGGTGCTGTGACAGTCTCTGTGTGTGTGTGTTGGTGTGTGTTACTGATTGGCTCTCTGCCCCCTTTGATCTCAGGTGTTCAAGGCCTGCCAGGTAAATCCCTCGCTGTCAGGATGTGTTACACACTCACACACACACATTCTCAGCTTTCTCTCAGACAACGCACAGACACAAAGTCTAAAATAAAGTCTCCTATAAGAGCTGAATGTACAGATGACGTACCTCCTGCATGTCCATGCGATCAAAGCTATCAGGATTCAGGATCAGTGGACGTTTAATGGGGCAGGTGATCTACAGACTGGCTTCACACTTCACACTTGGCCGGTTTTGTTTCGGGGTTTGAAAGAGACTTCAGGACGGATCAGATCTTCTTGGGAGGCATGTTCGAAGAAAAAGAAAAAAGAAAAGAAAAAAATGAGAAATGAGGCTCCTTTGGTTGTTGAATGTGTCTGGATGTGAGGTCTTTTATCAGCGCCCAAACATGCTGAAGTTTCAGGAATGCGTGCTCTCCGTTTCATCTTCTGTCAGCAGGTGCAAATATTCACTGATTTATTTATTTATTTTTTTACATAAGACGGGTCCGGGCCAACTTCCTAGAGCAGCGGTGTGACGCGTGCAGGTGTCACGTACACCGACGTTCCCTTCTGTCTCAGATAGGAGAACGCGAGCATCGACGTGCCCCGACCCCAAATCCTCGCTTGACACGATATAACGTAATTCCACTAATCCGCTTAGCCACGCGGTATCAAAACAAAACTTCGAGTCGTCCCTGCTAGGGCTTTCCACGAAACATTTCCGAGGCAGGGATTAGCAAGTCAACAAACTTGTGTTTGGAGAACTTCTTGTAGAAGGAGTACTTGGATGGATATGTAGTACTTAGATGTCTGCAGAATATAAATGGTGATATGTTGATTGATTACAAGTTCAAAAAAGGATAAAAAACTTTGAGATACATGGTTTACACTTCATAAAAGTGCCTATGTATGTGTGAGCTCATCTTCCACAGGGTCGTGGGGACCTGCAGCCTATACCAGGACATGAAGCGGGGTATATCCTGGACGGGGTCCCAATGCATTGCAGGAAACACACTCACACAAACACACTACGGAAAATTTAGGAACAGGAGTTAACCAAATCTGATAATAATGTTTTTGGACTGTGGAAGGAAACCGGAGTACGCAGAGGAAACCCAAGCATGGGGAGAACATGCAAACTCCATGCACACACAGACCCAAGACGGAAATCGAACCCTTGACCCTGGAGGTGTGAGGCCACAGTGCTACCCGCACCACAGCCCGAAATTATTCATACATCAATGTAAATGATGTAAATAAAAGCTGAGAAAATTTATGTCTCTTGTTCATCATATTATCTTTTGGGAGACGCCTGGGTCATTTCTAATCAAGAAAAAACTTGCTGGTTGAATAAAAGTCAGAATTTGCCAGGGGTATAAATAATTTCGGGCCTGACTGTGTATATACGCTATATGTTAGAGCTGGGCGATATGTTCTATAAATTGAATCTCATATTTTTGGAGAAAAAATTCGATTTTCGATTTCAAAACAGTTAATATTTCATAAAATGAATACAATGTTTTTTTTGTAATTTAAGCAAAAACAGTATAAGCCATATGCTTATTTGGACTAAATGTGCGAAGTGCGAACTTACTTTCACTAAGAAGTTTTCTTGTTATTTTAGGAAAACGATCATCAGTTCAACAACATACACATGTAGCTCTTTTTGGGATTGATAAAGTGCAAACTTTCAGGTAACTTTCAAGTTCTGGTTATTCTAGTAAAATATGAGGGATTGTTAAAGTTCAAGCTGCAGATCTAAATTACTTTTATAAAATAAATAGTTGTAATAATATAAAATGTATCCATTTTTTGGGCCCCTATGCTAAAGTAAACAAAAGTACACACAAGTTTAGAAATGTATATATAAGTTTAGATGCTATAAATACAAGAGTTGGGCGCTACGTCCTATGATTTGAATCTCAGAATTTTTTAGACAAAATTTTGATTTCAAAACAATTATTTTTCTTAAAATGAGTAAAAAATTAATAAACACTTGAGGGTGTATGATTCTTTTTTGTAATTTAAGCAAAAACCATATAACCAAACATGAACTGCTTATTTTCTTGTTAATTTAGGAAAAAAAAAAAAAAAAACATACATAGTTGTTACAAGTTCTGGTTGTTCTAGTAAAATATGGAAAAAAAAAAAAAAGAATATAAAAACAATTTTGTAATCCACAATGTATATATATTTATGCATTTTTGGGCCCCTATGCTAAACTGCATTTCGCTGTTGAGTACCTGCACTGACAATAAAGTTGTATCTATATATATATCTATAAGTTGTTATAGATGCTATAAAGATGTGCTTATGTTAACAAAGCCTCTTTAAAGAAGGAGTCAGCGATTCTAATCCAAAGGTTTTTTTTTCTTTTGGTCAAATTTAGCACATTTCTCCTCATGGATTCCTAACCGTCAGTTCTTAGCGTGGGCCGAAAATAAATCTGGTGTTTGTACACTGGCTCTGTAACTAGCCACCAGTGCCACCACTAACACCGTTCCAGCACATCAGCAAGAGAAGGTGTTCATACAAGATGGTCCCATTTGTTAGTGGGGCGCTGCCATGAATTTAGTGGGCGGAGCTTCTGAAGGAGCCCTGAAAGGAATTCTGTATTTGTTTGGAGGTTGAGTTCATATTCCAGCACTACTTCTCCCTTTCTCGCTGATGGTCACCTTCAAAACCAGGAAAGGTTTTTCCAAATAATGTTGAACGGATTTCCAAACTGAACCGCTGTACGTTTAACTTTTAATGGGGTCACTGTTGAATATTATTTGTATTATGCGTATTTAAGCGAGATGAATGGCTTTGAGAACTAATTTCAGTACACAGCAAAAAGGCTCAGGTGCTTAAAGCTCTTAGAAATAAGTGTGTGAGAGTGTGCGAGTTCCCCAGGTGTCCGCACAAAAGCTGTAGATCTCAGGTTCTGGCTGGATGGACACAGCCCGAGACCCCCCTGCTTTCTCCACCGTAGAGCTTTCAGGAAAGAGTGAATATGTCCGGGGTCTCGGAGTGGAATAAAACAGGCGTTTGCTCAACGTGGGATCTGAGGAGGAGGGAGACGGAGACGGAGACGGGGAACGGACATGACAATGGCGAGCGAATGATGAATGGGACCAGTGGGACGTGACTGTGTCTGGCCGCGACCGAGTTTTTTAAGGCTGAGGGTGTGTGTGCGTGTGTGTGTGTGTGTGTGTGGCGAGGGTGCGAACGGATATTTCGCAGGATACAGAGACGCGTGTTTTTGAGAATGTCTTCAGCGGCACGTGTTGATGTATTACTTTTTAAATTAATTGAATAACTGTACAGTATGTGTGTCTTAAACGTGATACGTTCCATTAGACACTTATTCAATCTGCTCTTTTCCTGTGGTTGAATCCCAAAATTAGTTTTTACGTACAATAGGGTGCTGTTATGGTGTATTTATAAAACAAGATCATGTGGCGATGAGATATTAATCATATTCTATCATATTAGCGGCTTTCAGATTCGAACAAATGAGCATCTGATAATATTCACTCAGTTTTAACAGTTATATACAGTGGGAGCCTATCCCTCGGAGACTTAGGCCACGAGACGGGGTACACCCTGGATAGGGTGCCAATCCATTCCAAGGCACACACCTACATGGCGCAGTTATGGGAACGCCAGTTAGCCTAATCTGCATGTCTTTAAAATGCGGGAGAAAACCGGAGTACCCGGAGGAAACCCACCAAGCACGGGGAGAACATGCAAACTCCATGCACACAGAGGGGGGAAACGAACATGACCCAGGAATCAAACCCGGACCCTGGAGGTGCAAGGCGACAGTGCTAACCACTAAGCCATCATGCCGCCCAATCAGCGAACGGGCATCGCAGGGTGGCATGGTGGTTTAGTGGTTAGCTGACTGAGAGAGAGAGTTCTGTGTTACAATTAGTAACATAGATACCAACGTTTTGTTCTAGATATTGTTGCAATAACGCCTTTACTTTTTTTTTTTTACGGTTAAACTGAAAACAGCATGGTTCCTACTCGTGTTCAAAATGCTACTGACATGTATTATTAAGTAATCCACATTTCTGTACAGTTTCTGTCAGCACTAATCCAAACACACGAGACGAGCAGTGAAGACAAGCCCTTTGTTACGCTATGCAGACAGAGCAGAGAGCTGCTGGAATTTCTTCCCGCATACAGCAGGAGGTCGCTACTGACCTTCACGCTCAGGAGGAAGCAGAGTGACGAGGTCGTCTTGTAGCATCCTCACCCCTGACCCTTGGCCTACAGTCTCTCTCTCTCTCTCTCTCTCTCTCTCTACTCCCATCACTCAGCAAGGATGTGGAAATCCATTAATGCCCCCGTCTCCCAGGCACCCCGCTACTGTGGCGCCCCCATTTCCCAGATGTTTCCAATTAAAAAGAGGGTCTTTTCAACGTGAGCCCGTTCTCTCCATGCCAAGAGAGAGAGAGAAAGAGAGACAACGGCTGACTGAGAGAGAGAGACAAAGTTCTTTGACTGATGAGGGGGTGGGGTAGGCGAAAA
>JAOVVA010000031.1:13040334-13051550 GCA_028565275.1 Leiocassis micropogon
TCTTTTTTTTTTTCTCGAATCCACAAGTCCCTGTTTGACTTGAACATCTTGTGTACAAGCTGTCATTAAGTGTCTATGGAGACATTAAAAAAAAAAGAAAGCTTGGAAGGAAGTAGCATATATTGTCATCTCCGCAGAGTGTAAGTTGCTCGGGCAGTTGGTGCAGTTTGCCTTGTATGACGTTTAATAAACTTACATAATGTGTAAAGCCCTGGTTAGCTTTAGAAGCTGTATATTTAAAAAAAAAAAAAAAAGTGGGCATAGATGGCAACCCGGATTAAGGCGCATTTGTCAGGATTTGTGTCTTGTGTTTGTGTCCAGAACCATTACTGGATGTGGACATAAAACATGGATGTAACAGGACACACTGCACTAGTATGTTACTTCTTATGTAATACACCAGCTGCCTGGATGCAGTCTCGTACCAACAGTCTGGACGAGAACACGCATCACTAGTAGGACGTACCCGAGGAGTGTGCTTTAAAGGTGTGTGTGTGAGGATAGGGACAGGTTTAGTGTTGTGATGCACCGATCTGATACAGGTCTGCCCTGGACTCATGTTGGCCTGAGACGCTGGATTACGATCAGGTTGAATTTTTTGTCCGCCGCTTAAGTAGAATTCATTTTTTTCTGTTTGTGATTTTGTAACTTCTTAAAAATCTTGATTTGTTTTTACATGTTGATTTTTGATTTTCTTCAGGAATAGGAATTCTGGCTTGAAAAAGAAACCATGCAGATAGGATTACTTTTAACCTGTAAACCTGTAATGTAGATAGATAAGACGTGTTGAATTTATGCTTGAGCATATGACATTACGTTTCCTGTGTAGCTTCGGGGTTGACTGAGCAGGCATGGAACAGCTGAGTGGTTTCCACAGCGTGAGCCGCATTGCGCTCCAATGAGTCACCTGTTGAGGCGAAGGAGGAGAAGAACAGGTGTCGCATAGCGTCTTGAGTCAGCCATGACTCGACGAGACAGCATTACATCTCATTTGCTCTGGTAATGAGGAGTACATTATAGGTTACAGAGAAACAGAACGGCAGCGTGGGCTTATTGTAATTTATGGTTTGGGTTGAGCAATTTGTGTTCACGAATGCGTTTGAGGTTTGTCGTAACGAACGTACTTGTGTTCTTTTGACCCAATTGTTCAATTAACATATAAACGTAGGCAACTTTTTCATCTCGTTCTGTTTACGTCAGGACACATGACGGATGCAGCAGACTCGTACTGTTTACTACACCACGCTGCATGATGTGACCATTAAATCACAGTTTGGAGAGAGTTTATAGATGCACTCAAACAGTCAGGGTTTTATCTCGATAACCTTGGGACGTGGATGAGTCAGGCGTTTAGACTCGCCGGTCCTTATGCTCCAAAGCGTGCTGCGCAGACCAGACAGCTTTGTCGCCTTATCTCTTTATAAGCTTGTGTAATCTGCCTAGAGATAGGAGTTGTGTCATAAACACGTGCAGGTGTGTTTGACCTCGAAATGTTTGTGCTTGTGGTGTGAATTTGCGAGACTAACGAAGATAATTTCTGTATTATAGCTGATGATGATGATCAGCCTAATTCCGTTCCCTTCACACCATAAAGCTTTCGTGTCTATTTTTGATTCCTCAGTGTCTCTCAGGCAGCCGCACGTCCTTCTCTACAGACTCTGAGAGCCTGAGGTTCAGCTCGTGATGTAATTCTACGCGACAGCTCGTCTGACAGCTCAAACTCTTTCTGTAACTGTTGTTGGAAGAAAAGAAAAATGCTGACGAGCATGACTGGTCGCTAGGTCGTCTCAGTACTGCAGGAGCAAACATACAAGCAGGACTGATACGAAAGTTTACCTATAAGAGAAAATGAATGTTGCATGACATTTCAGCATTCGTGATTCCCTCCTGCGTCGTCTTGGTGTCCCATTTTTATAACCTCTCTCTCTCTCTCTCTCTCTCTCTCTCTCTCGTGCTATTGTCTCCTTTTTTTTTTTTTTTTAGTGGAATTGTTTCCCTTTTACTAAAAAAAATCATGTTGTGACCTTCCTGTCTGCCCATGTCGCTGAATAAATGCTGGTGTTTGCACTATATACGATAGTCAAGTCAAACCAGAACTTGTAATGCAATTTCTGGTGAATGAAGGCGTAAAACTGAGGTAGCTCCGCTGTTAAGGCGTTCACCTACTGATCGGAAGGTCCCAGGATCAGATCCCACCACCACAATCTTCAACTGTTCAGATGTATAATGAGAGAAAAATGTAAGTCGCTCTGAATAAGGGCGTCTTCCACCTGCTGTAAATGTAAAAGTAACTGATTGACATGTACAGAAGACTTCAAGCGCAGTACAGTGACCAGACTCTCAGCTTCATTTGCATAAAACATTTGAATAGTGCAAATGTTTTAAAGGAGGCCGCACGTCCGTGAATGCCGATCCCGGCTGAGGTGGCTCGAAGCCCGGTGCGTTTGGTCTCGCGAACGTTCAGCGAGTGGAACGCCTGATCCTTGAAAACTGACGGCTAACTTGTCGCCAACTTGTGCAGGAGGTGCGTCTGTCTGTCTGAACTGTACGCAACAATCATTCACCAGCACCACTCGGCTTGCCACATCCCTCGTACAGTCCTGACCTCGCTCCACAGGTTTGGGCCATTGGGGAGTTCCTGAGAGGCCAGCGTTTCAGACTTTGGTATACTGGGAGAACTTTTTCTTTCCGTGAAAGTGGTGTCCAACCGCTAGTGAGACTTTTAGAGTCAGTGCATTACTGTAGCGGAGTGCAAAGTGAGTTTATTATTTTTTTTCCCCCTTCACTGTTATTCAGAAGTCCCAGTTTGACTCGAACGCCACCTTTTTTGCCTATTTTTTTTTCTTCAGTTTGATGTCTTAATGTTGCGAATTTTTTTTTAAACCATCAACAGCAAGGCGCTTTGTATAACTTCGGAGTTCAGGCGAATATTTAGAAGAATTTCTTTTCTACATTTTAAAGCAGAAAAAGATGTGAGTAGCAGATGTGATTTATGTGGTGGTGTTTTTCTTTCTTTCTATTTTTCCCCCCTTTCTCTTGCTGATTGGGTTTTTAAGGCTTCTGGAGAGCTCTCAGGCCTGTAAAAACTAGTGCCGTGGAGTCATCTCCAGCGAGCAGGCCGCTCACGTGAGCCAAACACGAACCAAATGGCTCTTATTTATCTCTGTTTTCCAGCACATGTTCGCTCATCAACAGACTTTTAACAGACTACTGTTTGATGGAACACAGGACGATGGAAGGAGTCCAATCTGCCTGCCAAGCCGCTTCAATCTAAGAGAGTTTTTTTTTTTCCCTTTTCCTTTGCAAGTAATGTGGAGAATAAATCCTGACAGCTTTGGGAAATTACGCTATTTATTATTCTGTTGTGTAATTTATTTATTTTCTGTAATAGATCGCAGCGCTGCTGCTATGTTTTGTTGGTTTTTGAACACTTACCGTGTAATAAATCGCATTGTTTAAATATTAAGTTGTCGAAAACTAGAGCTATATCTTTAACTACTTTTATACTTTAATTATAACTAAAAACAAGACTGACACAAGTGTCTCCCTGGCAACGGCGATGAAACTCCTTGTCAGCAGCAGCGCTAGAAAAGAAAGCGGGAAGGACGCAGGCCATGAGTCATGACCGCTGAGCGGTGTGTTGGTGTGTTTTGTACATACTCCTAGCAGCGCGGTTCTCATGGAAAGTGGAAAAACACACGCTAAGGTCGCGGCTCACGTGCGCCGCGCTGCTGCTTCACCTGTTCAGCTGGTTTGAAAAAAAGAAAAAAAAAAACATGCTGAGGATTAAATGTTTACAGCACATTTATAGACTGATGTGCACTTTTTTGTCTGTTTTTTTTTTTTCTTTCCCCTTTTTAACCGAATGTTATGATGCAGCAGGGAGTCGAAGATAAAGGGAGCCGAGAAACCGCACAGGGACGCCCCACAGTTCTCTGATCTGTTTTAATGCCCCCTCCTCCTTCTCCTCCTCTGCCTCGCCTCCCGGGAAGTGGTGACATCACTGATAAACAATGTCTGTCAGCCAAGCCGAGCCAACAGCCCGTCCCGTCCCGTCAGAGAGAGCAGCAGGCCACCAGCAAAGCATGGTGGGAAAAGAAAGGGGTTTCCATGCAGCAGTGTCGCACAGCTCTGATACACACGCTGTCTTTATAACGCGATGTAATCAGATTCTGCAGAGGATAACCGAAGAGATTTGTCACTCCTGGGGCTCGTCATTATGTTCCACGCGTAACCCTGGCTCGTCTTTCCGTGACTCAGAGCTGTAGTGGACCGGGGCCTCCCACTGTAATAACAGGCTCGTGTTATCGTGACACTCGAGCTCGAAATAAGCTCGCCTGGCAGGTCTGACGCGGTCCCGCATCACGTTCATTTTGTACGCACTCTAGGCACAAGGAAGCAGCGTTGCCGAGTGTGCGTGACGGACCAAGCCCAGTTCCAAACCGTGGTTACGTTGGTTACAGTTGGTTACACCCTGCCAAGGACTGCTGCTGATAAATATTTTTGATGGTTAACAAATCGACAATGAATGATTATTAAAAGCAGATTTGCTGCTATGAATAGGTTATTGGACAGACGCAAGTCCTCATTTTATTATTGAATGTATTCAACTGCGAATGTTCTTGGGAGCATTTATACAGGGAATGTAGTAGTCATGAAAATCCACTGATGCGAACCTTGTTGGTTAGTTTCAAATTCTATAATTATAGCTAGCAAGTGCAACATTATTTCTAACTTTATTATATACACATTGATCATAAAAGTAAACTTTATAAAAAAATTTTTTTTTTTTTTTTTTTTTTTACATTTTGTGAATCTTGGACAGTTGACGTTAAACACAATCCGAAGCAATTCCGTAGACTAAAGCTACTAACTCCATTAGTTCAGTCCGAGATAGCGATGTTAGCGTTAGCTGCAGGACCGTGTGCTTTTTGCAGTGCCATGAGCATGCTTGGTAACTCGCACTGATGTGTGTTCGAGAATGAACAAGATTAAACCACAAAAAGAATTTACAGATAGTCATAAATCATTTAGTTTTAACACAGTTGCAATTAGGGACGGTAATAACCAGCGAGCACCTGATACGATGATATCACGATACTCGGGTGCCGATTCTATAAGCATCACGATTTCGTTTAGAGCACACGACCAGTAGGATTATAGAGGACTGGCACCATTTTACCAAAATACGACTGAAAAAGATTTTCTCAATTACTGAACTGCATCAATTTGTGCTGGTGTAATTCAGTACAGGGAAATGATTTTTTTCTTGCATATCCCACTTAAGAAGCTGGGGTCAGAGCATAAGGTCAGCCAGGATACAGCACCCTTGGAGCAGACGGAGTTTGCTCAAGGGCTTAACAGTGGCAGCTTGGCGGTGCTGGGTCTCGAACCCCCGACCTTCCAATCAGCAACCCAAAGCCATAACCGTTTGAGCCCATCACTTCATTTACAAAACTAAAGATTTGAGCCATGTCTCTTTCTGAAAGACTTAATTTAAGGGTTTTTACATCAACCTGGGTGAACACTTACCTGATCCGAACTTTTGAAGAGGCCCAATTATGTAAAATTCTCCCTTTGGTCATTTTAGTCACCCTAATGGGTCGCTATTGAACCCTGACGCTAATGACCTTGATTGATTTATTTATTAAAATTTTCCTTTGAATTTTTTTCCCTTCTTTTTAAAATTCAGACTTTAAGATTTTCTAGGATTATTAACATTTGAGAGACACTCAAAACATCAAAACAAACACAACAGACCTCAGTCAACGTATTTTGATTTAGAGAGTCGAGATGAAATGCACTGTCGCCGGTTGTAACCAAGTATAACCAACTTTATTTTTGATCCTAGTTAGTGAGGACGGGGCATTGTATTTATTTACTTCGATAATGTTCCGAGGGCGATCCCAAAAGTTGCGATACACTCGGACTATTGTTCGTCCCGCTATATAAGCACGACAGTGGAATTGATTTGTTGACCGAAGTATATCCGACTCGGCTGCG
The DNA here is from genome assembly GCA_028565275.1 of Leiocassis micropogon. Classification (NCBI taxonomy): domain Eukaryota; kingdom Metazoa; phylum Chordata; class Actinopteri; order Siluriformes; family Bagridae; genus Leiocassis; species Leiocassis micropogon. Next base: position 13,046,338 of record JAOVVA010000031.1, read on the forward strand.
ACAGATGGCTTGTATTCCAGTTTGACCTGTTATGTCGCGCCGGTGCTTTGTTTTTTCCCCCTGAAGCGAGAAGAAAGAATCTGCATAATCTGGTGGAAATTCATGTACAGTTTTGCACGTGCGTGTAAACCTTATCAGTAAAGGGCAGCTCATGCTAAAGACTCTTTATCTTTGCGGGCGTGTGAGACCGCATGCGCGTACGTACATATGCACATACACTCGAATTTACTACTAATTGTATTCAGCGGGTTCTTATGGAACGGTGTGGAGCACAGTTGTTTTTCGGTGCTCATGAGGACACGTCTGCTTGGGCGAAGGAGCGTGGCGTGGCGATAATTGGGCGTTTCCTTGGCAGTAAATGTCGGTAAAATTTGCATAGACAATAGAATAGAAAGTTTTTCGACCAGAAGTGAAACAAAGGGAATTACAGTTAAAAAAAAAAAAAAAAAACGAGAGCTTTACAATTCAGCATGCAGAATATCAAACACATCTCAGTCTAAACCGATTTTGTGAAATCAAACCTTCTAGTCATTGATGGTGGTCAGCTGATGGCCACCTTAGCATTTACTTTCTGTCTCAGTGGCTGACATTGAGTAAGGGGTGTGTGTGTGTGTGAGAGAGAGAAAGAGAGACAGATTAAAAAACACAAGGGCATGCCAAGAAGATGAAGATAACACTACAGTAGTGAGATTATCTGAAGCACTGACATCACTCATTTTTTTTAAATATCATTATAAGTTGATTTTAGCATATTTGGCACATGGGATCCGAACTGGCAGGTTGATCCACGGCTCGCCGTCCACCCGAGACGGTGCCAGGTTTTGGTATCTCACCGTTTCCAAGCAGCACGAAGCAGTTTCGGTCTCCGTGAAAACTCGGACTGCTTAATAAAACCGGAGAGCGTTGTGCTTTTGGACATGCCTCGGCGTGTCGTGCAGACAGAAGCCTGTCCTAGTAGTGGACCACACCTCAGTGAGCACGGCGATGGAAGAAATGAGATCATAAATACCTGCGATACTGGCTTAAAAAAAAGCTTTTCTTTAAGTTATTGTAGAAGCTTTTTAACAAAGCTCTCTGACTTTAAACGAGGATTTTTATTCATGTGTTTTGGGGGTCATTTTTTTTTTTTTTTTTTAATTGGTTAAGCGAGATGAAGAGTTTCTATTGAGAGAGAGAGAGAGATAAGATGCAGAAAGTTTTTGCAGGCGGCCGTAGTTAAGGAGAGGTTAGTCGCGTTATGCTGAACGAAGCATAAATGAGGGGATAAATAAGTGGCCTTATATTTTGATAAATGCTAAAACTACTTTAACTCTACTTTAAATATACTTTACACTCCAGTGCAGTGTTTCCCCACAGGTGTGAAATACACATGATGTGGTAGCCAGAGGAAGGCGGAGCCAACATAAAAAGTGCTCTACATACAACAAACAAAAAAATACATATGCCCTTCAACACTATTTTTATTTATTTAATATTTCTATTAATTTCATATTTCAGGGATCCAACCTACTAACTCTCATCTCCAGCTACTTGTATGTGAAGTGTGAGAAATGAAGAAATAGCACATTATGGTGTACAAACATGGCACTGTTTGTCACCCTTAAAAACATTTTTGCATTTTACTTATGTTTTAATAAATTTATATAGTGGTCAGGATTGTGCAGTATAGAGTGACTGAGCCAAAAAAAAAAATATATATATATATATAATGGGTCACATGTGCAAAGAAATAGCTCAGATTCATAAGATCATGTGTTTTATAGTCGTTGTAAGGATATTTATTATTATTATTATTATTATTATTATATAAGTACTTCTACATTTTTGCAACTTATTTTCCATATTTTGGTGCCAGTAAAAATTCACGTTTAAAAAAAAAAAAAAAAATAATAATAATAATACCAGTTCTGTATAAGCATTTTTTATTATTATTTTTATTTCAGTTATTATCTATTGCTGTGATGCTGCAAGGAATACGTGCTGCTTGAGTTTTAAGGGTTTATATTTTTGGATTTTTTTTAAAGAGCCCATTCAGCATGCGAAACTGTTATCTGCAAAGCATGTGCGACCGTCCGTACGCCCTTAATATTATTATTTTTTATGACTGCCTCTCAGTACACCGCTCTCAGGGTAGCAGAATGAACAGGTACAGGAGCGAGAGGGATCCGTCTACTGCTAGTTAATCCCTCACCGATGGCATCGTTCTCCAGGACAGATTTTTAATTCTTTAATCCTGGACAAATACAAGGTGACACAGAATAACGGGAATTTTTTCTTGTGGGGAGTAAAGCGTACACGACTCGACCAAGAACCCTGGATGAGTTAAAACGGAGAATTCGGGACGAATTTCACAGTATCCCAGCTGAGATGTTGCAGCGGTCAATGAGGAATCTCAACAGCAGATTTCAAGAATGTATTCGTACAGGAGGACGCCATCTAAAGGACGTAATTTTTTAAAAATGATAAATTCCACCAGTGTTTCGTAAATGGCAAGTTTTAGGTTTCAATTACTATGAATAAAATTTATTTCTTTTATCACTTCTAGTTTTATTGGATTGTAAAAAAAGTTCCCGTTTTTTTTGTCACCTTGTATATTTGGGCAGCCGTCAATATACTATATACTAATCCTCCATATAGAGTATTATATTACAATATATTTGGAGCCCAAGCACTATGACATTATCCTTATGTTGTCATAGTGTATGAAGGGCCCTGTTGTTTTCCTAAGGATTATTTTTGGGGGTCTTATCTTGCTCAAAAACTGGCCTATGTGATCTCAAGACATTGAGGATGCAAAATTGTAAAGGGATTTTTGATATCTCGAACAGGTCAGCTGTGATAATGCCTCAAATTTGGCGACCCCTTGCCTGGAGCAGCCGAAAGACCAACAACAAACATAAAATCCTCCACATACCCCCCCCCCCCCCTTTCTAAAATTATGCCATAATGGTATTGGTATGTCCCCTTTAAATACATGTGTCCACTGTGCACGCTGTCTTTCTGGTCTGCCCGGGTGGTGAAGGCGCAGGGTGCTTGGCCCCGCTCATCGTTGCTTGCAACTACATCAATAATTGGACCCATCGTGTTTTCATCATTATTTACACTCGTTCTGTTGCTCCACAAGAACGAAGCATCAGTCCTGTCCAAATATAAAAATCACTTCCTTTTCCACGTTAGTTAGCGACTCATTTTGGTGGAAAATATCATCGGAGAATTTCACCTTCGTAGCTAGCAGCACTGAAACCGAGCGTGGAATACGTGCAACTGTTCTCAATTACAGCTTGAAACCACAACTTTTTTTTTTTTTATAGCAAATCAGTAGTTATTCATGCAAAGCTTCCAAAACTCACAGTTCAAAGGGATTAGTCATCCACAGAGTTTTTAGACACTGCATCAGCGTTAATGTCTGTCTGAGTGTTAACGTCCGTTTAATAAGTAACCCCGCATTTTAACCCAGGGTTAATATCCTGCCTATTAGTCATACATCTGTGTGCCGCTTCTTACACTTCACAAACAGCAAGTGGCTGACAAGGACAGTGTGATGGTCCTCTTTATGAAGAAGAAGAAGAAGGAAATGGCTTTTGAAGGGAGCGGGTTGGCTTTTTGGATTTGCACTTGGAGCTCGGCCCGCTCGCTCTTCCAGCTGCGTCACTATGGAAACTACCAGTAAATCTGCAGAAGTATTCCCATCCTCGTCTTGGCAGCAGACCTTTGCTTGGCACGCCTCCCTGTTCTGACTGCGTCATGCCCGGGCTAGCGGAAGGATCCGATGAGTGAACCGCAGAGCAGAAGATGTGCTGACCTCGGGTCAGATTTGGGTTTCTCGCGGTTGTCGTCGTAGTTAGATGTTGAGTTGGCAGCGCCGTTTCTGGATCAGCTCAAAAATAGGCGACAAATTAAAGGAAAAAAACAAAAAAAAAAACACCATGCGTTCCCAGAACAGCTAATGTGTATGGAATTGTGCTGGAGAGAAGGAGTCATCCTGTAACGGACCACGCCCATAGTGCTGTGTAAGTTCTGATTTATGCTTCTATGTTGCTCAAATGGCCTACGGCATTGTGACCATTCGAACTTTTGCATTGTATCGGTATGCAATTACACCGCCAAACCTCTAGTGGGCGGTGGGGTTTCTGGGCCACTCCGTTTTGTTTTATTTATTTATTTAACTATTTATTTATGTTTTGTGTAATACAAATAACAAAGAATGAAACTGAAATCTTGTTGGAGCTAATAGATGGTGAGCAACAGTCACTTTTTTTATTTATTTATTTTTTTTATTGCTGCAACATGAGAAATAAGACATTGAGGAGATTTCAGGAAGCCAGAAATGTGACGCTTCCAGACAGACCAATCCAGAGAGTCAGCGTCTCCGCGACTTTTAGTTACATTTCTGAGGAGGTTCACGTCAGGCTGCGCCGTAGGGTGCAATATAGGGCACGTGGCTCTGAGAGACCTCGGGCGTAAACTTGACGCGGAAGCATGAGTCAGCCTTAAGGTGTGTGTTCGCCCATGCTTGTTCACCAGACAAAGTAACACAGCTGAATGAACACACTGTCTGCCTTCTTCCACATACATGTTGGCTAGTGCTGCTGTGATTAGGAGTTTCAATCCTCTTAAAAGCACTAACAAGACTCTGAAACATATCCGAGACAACGGAAATATCGTTCTAATCTTTTAAATTCTGATCCGAACAGGGTCAAGGACGCGGCAAGGTCAAGCATCCAAAATAGTTTGTCTTTAATAAATTTCTTAATACTAGAAGTATACATTGCCCGGCCAAAAAAGTAAACAAACTGAAGCCTTTATTCCTGGTGAGTCTCACTAACAAGTGGTTTTCTTATGGCCACGCAGCTGTTTAGTCCCAATCCTGATCTATGATGGCCTCCAAGTGGCGCAGTGATATAGTGTTCGTCCTATCGTTCGGAGATCGCTTGTTCGATTCCCGGGTGATGCTGTAACCTCTCGCATCCGGAGGTCTAGAGAGAGCTGATTGGCCGAGCTCTCTCAGAGGGCAAGGATGAGAGGTACTTAGTGCTCCCACATTAATCACGGCTCTACAGCCAATCAGGGACGTCTGTGAGCTCGCGCAAGCGGATAGAGCAGATAGAGCTGTCCTCCGAGTGTGTTACCACTCCAGACTGAGTGGTAGTAGTAGCCTTAATGTGGGAGCCCCCTAGTGACGGGGAGGAATTGGACACGACTAAATTAGGGAG
>JAOVVA010000031.1:13062112-13076901 GCA_028565275.1 Leiocassis micropogon
CCCCCCCCCCCCCTTTTTTTTTTTCCCCCTCTATGTTCTTTTAGGGGCTCCATCGGATGGTCTTACTGCCTGCCGATGTGTGAATAATTTAGTGCGCCACCTGTAGGATTATTGAGGAATGGCAATGTTTTACCATCTCAAAAACTAGCATGAATAAACAAATAATTTATTTATTATTATTTTGTGGGGGGATTTTGGCATCAAGAGTTGAGATACTTAACTGATTTTGCTACAACCTCGTTTTTTTTTGTTTTTTTTTTTCTTGAGCGGTTGGGATCCATTATATGTTGCATTACCGCCATCTTCGGGGTCTCGATCTCCCTCATCGTTCAGTTTAAATCCTCTGTTTCACCCTCGCCACCGTAAGAAACTCATCAAATACTTTCTTCCTTGTTGTCTTTCTCCATTTTCTCAGATACTTTTTACAGTGTTCTCAACCTTCCACAACGTAATCTTCGATCCCAGTCATCGTGGCCCTTTTACCACAACTTGTAGAACGCCTCTTACGTAACTGAATCAAACTCTAACACTGAGTGTCTGTGCACTATTTAGCAACAGGCCATCTGGTAATATTGTTGATTTTATAATTTTTTTTGTCCTTCTTTAATCCGACCCAAAAGAATCGATCTTTTTTTTTTGTCCTCAGCACTAACCTAACTCGCTCTCTCTGACCACTCATTCCCCCCCCCCTCCCAACCCCCACTATGATAATAAAACGCGAGTAGACAACGTGGCGTGAAGAAATGTACGTCCTCCAGCTCCCGCGTTGCCTCGCCGGGTTTATTGGGGCAGAAGGAGTCACAGCTGTCCTCCCTTCAGGGCCTGGAGATGAAAGCTGATTCCTAAAGAGAGAGAGAGAGAGAGAGAGAGGGATGATGTGTCTCCTGTATAATGTATAAGACATAGCGCTTTGAGGTGCTTCATTCAGCTTGTTCTTGCGCAGCACTTTGGGAAACAGTTCGGTCGTTATTGAATAGATCCTCATTACTGAGCCAGAGCTTTCTCCAGCCCTGTGATATCTCCTTTATCTCCATCTGTGTATTATAATAATATAACTTTATAAACCGGGTTTGAAAACCATCGACACTTCTCCAGTTTCAAGTTTTACGTAGCCCCTATTTTGAATATTGTAATCAGCGCTAGTGCTCGCGTCCGAGTCCCTCCGCTTCGACTCGCGGGTTGTTTGCATTTGGTCGCAGTCCAGCGTAATGCTAACAAGCTTAAGAGATTAGAAAATCACAAATCATTCCGAATAACACTGAAAGCCAAGTGCAGAGTCTGTAATCTCTACCGCATGGGATTTACACACTAAGATTGATAAGAGTGTGTGTGTGTGTGGGAGCTCAAGGTCTATCCATCTCCATAATTCTGCTAATAGAAGATTGAGTCAGGACTTGATGATGAGAGACCGCGCCGGTGTGCCAAAATCTTTCCTTTAACAAATTGAAACGGCTTGTTTATGCTTGGAGAACAGGTTTACTGATAAATAAATATAATCAGATTTTTATATTTCAGATCAGTTGTTACTCCTGAATGTTTTTTTTTTTTCCATTCACAACCTAATACACAACTATTTGCCCCTTCCTGATTTAATTAATTAATTAATTAATTTAGCATATTTATCACACTTATCACACAAATTTTTCGATCACGCAAAGGTAACGTCAAGTATTATTAAAAATATTTTTAAAAAAAGCAGTTTTTAAATAATGATTTCATTTATTAAGGGAAAAAAAATGCCTGGCCCTGTGTGAACAACTACTTTTGGAATGAATTCTTTGGAAAGCCGCTTTAAATTTCATTTATCGCACCCAGGCCCGATTACTTCCAGACCTGTTGAATCCAGAAATCCCTTAAGTGGAATCTGTATGACAAAGTGAATCATGCTTAAAAACTGTTTTATTATTTACTTGGGTTATAATATAATAAATGGAATATAAAAATTTGATTGATCTTAATCATTTATGTGTGACAAATATATATATATATATATATATATAAAAAAGAATGGGTGCGAATACTTTTTACTTTTTTGTGGATTCCCGTGCGCTCAAATTATTACCATGGTCGTTCTATTTCCAGAGCGTGTGACTCTCTTCTGTTCTCTTGCAGTCTCCTTCGCTCCTGTAATCCTCTCTGCATTGCAATATTAAGCTCTTCCTGTTTCCACAGAGCCCTCGGGGTGATTACCCAGTTTTCCCCTCGTCCGCTAAATACAAAAGCGCTTGAGCGCAGCCCTGCGTAGCCACTTCCCTCCTGTCCTCCCTTTTTTTTTTTTTTTAGTTTAAAATGCACCAAAATACAACACTGGGACTATTTTAGGATACGAGTTGCACTTTATATTTGTTTTTAATTGATGAACTTTTTTTTTTTTTTAAGTCAGGAATTTTTTTTTTCCCCCTCTCTCTCTCTCTTCTTTCTTTCTTTTTTTTTTTCCTGTGTGAAATCTGACTGTGAGTATGGGTTTCATTTGAGGCAAAGAAAAAGGCCTGAGAGTTTTATTTTGGCCAAATCCTGCCCCCTGCCTTCACCCTTCACTGCAGCCTGTCCAACACACACACACACACACACACACACACACACGCCCCTCCTCATTCACACACATTCAGGAAGCCGGCGTCGCTGCCAGAAGCGCTCTCTGTTTCCGGGAATCGGACCCGCGGGCCCGCTGTGGAGCGGGCCGGCACTGACGCGAGAACCATTGTTCCCCACGTCGTGGAGGGGAAGGAACAGCAACAAAAACAAAAACCACCCATGGAAGGAGCAGAGAAAGAGAGAGAGATGGGATAGAAATGGGGGGGGGGAGAGAGCGAGAGAGAGGGGACAAGACGTCCGAGCTATTTCTGTTAGAGAGGCTCCTCCAGTTGCGCGCGCGCACACACACACACACACACACACACACACACACACAGAGCATTCCTGCACTCTTATGATTAGATAGCTGACCACTCGGCCTGCCTGATATATTGTCGCTAATTGCTGTATTCTGTATTAGCGTCTGTGATCTCAGCTGAAGTTACAATGTAACGAGTTTGTCTTCATTCTGATTGGTCAGAAGGTGTTGAGTGATTTCTCTGTAAAAGTGCGTCTGGATGTAGCAGGTTTAATGCTAATGTCTCTTTAATGCATTATCGTTTCCATAGCAACAGTGCAGACCGGACGCTTGCTATAAAGAAGAGTGTGTGTATGTGTTATATATATATATATATATATATATATATATATATATATATATATATATGTGTGTGTGTGTGTGTGTGTGTGTGTATGTATACTCTGTACTAAGTTTAAAGTGTCCCTTTATTCCGCACATTATTGGATGCGTCACGTCCTTTAACGCGTCTTTTTGTTTTGCTCATCCGGAATTTTTCCTGATTAACAGTCGTGATACCCGAATCAGGTGGAGTAATTGTACAGATGTGATTTCCAGATGTTGGTTTTTATGTAAATTTCGCCCAAGCAGTGCATCAGTCCCTTACAAGTTTCCATTTAGTTTTTTAAATTTTTTTTTTAAAAGAAGCATCCCAAAAACTTTTTAATAAATAACGCACACAAACACTCACACTTGCATCTAAGGGCAACTCTGATACAGAACGAACAGTCACTTCACTTCATATTTTACCACCGTGACGGAAACCAACCTCATTCTGTAGTCATGGCAACAAAAGCGACGCCACTCGGCTTGTGCAGTTCAGCACAGCGTTATCGGCAGCTCTCTGCTCAACACATCCCATATGCGAATTTCATTCTGTTTTCTTTATTTTTAAATTATTTATAGCGCTCATATAGCGTATCAGATAATCTCCTTCTTCTTTCCTCTTGGCTCACATGCTCTGCACAAACTTCCAGTTTTCTTTTTTTGTACTAAAACAACCCTTTTGTGTGTGTTTTGTGTCTTCCAGGTTTCCCAAAAAACCAACCAGGTGAGTCAAGAGCAGCTTCCTTCCTCCGTTCCTCCGCCTAAATCATCCAGCGTCCAGCTGCTATTTAAAGAGAAGAATAGCGAGCGCGAGGGGCCGACCGTCGGACGCTCATGCCGTCACGCCGATGAGACGGCGATAAGGACAGGCTGAGTCACAGGGCTGTGGGCTTTTAAGCACGTAGACACAGCACTGATTACGAGATAGATAGCGCAGACGCAGGGGCACTGCGTCACAACAAACACTCGCTCGCTGCCGCGTGCTCGGGGTTACGAGCCGACATGCAGCTGCAAAATTCAATTTGGTTTAACGTGCTTTTATGTATAACGTACCTAGAGTAGAGCAGATTTAAAGGAAGCTTGGTAACCGGGCGTTTCGGGAGGTGCAAACCACCAGAACAGCTTGGCGAAGAATTTAAAGTTCTCTCGAACTGTTTGTACCGAAGAGATAAACAACAAAAGTTTGTCTCTCAGGTTACAATCACGGTGCAAGATGAGATAACATGTCTGTCTCTCTCTAGTTCAATGTGGACTAGTGTTCTTATGATTTACAGTAGCATGAGGTCAAAGTAAGGTTCGGATATTGACCTGGATAATAATCAGGATCAGACCAGGGACTCAGGAAACTGTACCGAATTTACATTTGCTTTTGTTTTGTTGTACAAATATTCTCTGAATTATTGTAACTAAACTAACAAGGCATGTGTTGATGTGGTGTTTATTTATTTATTTTTTTGTGCACGCGTGCAGACCAGGAAGTATTCTGAACAAGGACCACCCCCCAGACAAGAAGCCCAAGAGTGAGAAGGCGTCGTTGCTTCCTGCACATGACTTTGACCCTACAGGTAAGGACTGACAAAACCACACAGTTTTATTTATTGATTGTTGTTTTGAAGCTTTATCGTTCCCTATGAAACACAGTTTCATTCAGTTTAAAAGTAAAAGAAGTGAAGAACGAGGAGTGATGGAGTGATACAGTGCTTTTGAGAAACGAGATATAAAGGCACAATGTTTAGAAAGCCGGGTATCGGATTACGTGAAATCCTCTCTGCGCATCAGGCGGGATTTATCGCGAGGTAATAATCCCGTCCTGAATCAGACGTCGTCTCGTGGGCAGACAAAGTGGCCGAGTCACACATGAGCGCGAGTGCGTCATCTCCGTACAGCTGTGAATGAGATTAAAAAAAAAAGATGTGATGATTTAACAAGCTCTAGTGCTCGTACTGTGTGTCTCCAAGAAACGTGCTTCCAAAAATTTCAAGATGTATGCATATAAAAAGTTCAAATAGTCATGAGAAAACATTAATAACAAACAGAATCGCTGTAAAGTTTGGTATTTGTCAACAGTGATGAGAAATGTTTTGTTTGGTTTGTACTGAATGCACAGAAATGTACACAAAAATATACAATGTCCCAAATAGTTGTGCACAAAAATGCAAAATAGCACTTTTAAAGTAGGAAAACACCAAATGTTATCTAACATTTGACCAAAAAAAAAAAAAGTATGAGTATAATGTTTCCAAACATTAAGGATTTAAGCACAACATGAATATCATTAATCATGAAAACACAGGTTAAGCACAAAAATACATGATGTCAGTAACCAGTTAAGCAAAGGATTAAACATTTAACGACATAAAAAGTTATAACAAAAACAGGTCATTGCATTATTAAACTGTTTAAAAAGCATGAAATCGCATAATATCCTCAAATGCATGATGTTATAGAATGGTTAAGGATAAAGATGCAACATAACCTTATTAACCAGGTTAAGCACGAAAAAGGAAAATTAGAAACAATCCTAACTCATTAAACATAAAAAATGCAACCAAACAGGTTAATAACAGGTTAAGCACAAGAATGTAAAAAGTTATTAAAAGGTCAAGCATGAGAATGAACGTTTATTAACTAGTTATGCATGAAAACGCAGAATTACATTATTAGCCAGTTAAGAAAAAACAAAACAACAAAACAAAAAAAAAAACACAAAATAATTTTATTAATCAGTTAAGAACTTAAAACAGCATTTTTCACTCTGTATTGTTTCCAGTTACAATCAGTTAAAAAACATTTAGGTGTGTTCTGCTTGTTTGTTTTGCCTTTAAAGGTTCTCATTTCCATGTTTCCTGTTTATACGGTTAATTTCTTTCTAGCTGCTCCTACAGTAGGTCCATGTGTATTGACTTCCTTGCTATTAAACACCAGAATTATATTATTGTTATTGATTTATTTATTTAATGATTGAAAAATGTCAATTGTACTGTTCTACATAATGGGTATGAAATATTGCCCACACTTGGGTCATTAATCTAGCATTTGTCTAGTCATGTTCTTAAGTACAGTACGAGGGGTGTTCAAGTCAAACCGGGACTTGTGATGACATTTCTGGTGAATGAAGACGTAAAAGCGATTGACATCTACAGAAGACTTACAGAAGCACAGTGCGGTGATGAGACTCGTAGCTGCAGTAAAACATTTTGAATGGTGCGAATGTTTTAAAGGTCCGGGAATGACAATCCTAGCCGAGGTGGATCAGATCTCACAGCAGTCATCCCTGTGAACGTTCAGCAAGTGAAAATCCACGGATAACTTGTCACATTGGACATTACAGGAACTCGGTTACTGCTACCTCCTGAACTTGCTCCAAGATATTTCTGCCTGTTTGGCACATTAAAGGAGTTCCTGGGAGGCCAGTGTTTTATACGCGAGGCAGGCAGTCTGATCAAGGCTTTGGCGTACTGAGAGAACTTTCTACCTTGATGGTGTCTGGGATAAGTGCATTAGTGTAGCAGGGGATTATATAGAGTGTTTTTATTCTAATAACCATGTTGTTATTCTGCACAATCAAAAGTCCCAGTTTGACTTGAACGTCATCTCATGACTTTAACCAGAACTGCTTCCTTCTGCTTTTTTGCTTTTCTGCTTCCTAAAAATATGCCTTTTTTTAATTGTCTTTTTAAAAAAATTATTTTTATCCTCAATCTATTTTGCTTACATCACCATCATCTTTATTTTCTCCACGTTTGTTTTTGTTCGTGTGTATGTGTGTGTATGTGTATACCTGTGCGTGTCCATGTCCTGCATGTATCCCTGCTGTCAGAGCTGCCCGTGCAGAGCGTAGAGCGAAGGTCCGAGTCGTGTGGTAAGAGCTCACTGAAGGCCGCTGCCGTGGGTGTGTGACTGTGTGTGTTTTTGCCGTGGTGTTCCTCTGTCCTCCTTCTCCATCCCTCCCTTAATTACTTACTCACTCACTCACTCATTCACTCACTCATTTGCGCATTTTACAGTTTCACCGTCCTCTCAGTTTGGATTGCTGGGATTAGTCCTGGGATAATCTGGGATTCATACTGTATGTGACCAGATGTGGTGATTCATGTTCAGCTCCTGTATATTTTCATCCTAAAATGCTAACAACAACAAACGAAAGCCAGTGGGAGGATTAATTAGCATAACTTCAAGACTTTGTGTCATGCTAATGCAACCGCGCTGACTTTCATTCTTCATTGATAGGGAGACTTTTTTTTTTTTTTTTCCTTTTTTTTCCCCCTCATAATTATTCTGACTGGTTTATTTAAAAGCCCATTCTGGTTCTGAATCAGTGTTTTTTTTTTTTTTGTTTTTTTTTACTGACTGGTGAAACATTATGCATGAGTGGAGAGCCACCTCAGAGCCTTACTAACCTGCCTGGCTGTTCGTGGTGTTGGTTAAAAGGAAGAATCTAACCTGGGGATTAAACTGCAGTCCTGATTTCAGATTTCCCTTAAATGCTCCCACGAAGAAAAAAAAAATCAGATGTATTTCGGCTAAGCTTGTTATATTGGCTTTGGTCAGTGACGCACTTTATTTTATAAATTTTTTTCCTTATGCACACATTCACAATTGAGTTGAAATGAAGCAGTCAAGATGTGCTTGATTGGAAGTGAGTGTGCGGAGAAGGACCGAAAGGGCTCATGTTCCAAAGCATCCCGGATCGTCTGTTAAACACTGTGAAGGCAGTGTGTGTTGTAGCCTGGGCTTGTGTGGCTGCTAATGAAACGTACGGTAGTCGCTGGGGGTTTATTGATGCAGCAGGATGAATTCTGTGTATGAAGCGTCTCGAGTTAACAAAAGTACATTCCGCTCAGATTCGGTCATGTGCTGCAAAACTGATCTCGGGGACGCGGCGCTTCACGGTGTGTCTGGATAACAACCCAAAACATACAATCGGTGAAGAATAAAATATTTTTAAACAACCAAGTCGGTCACCAGACCTCAACCAAGTTAAGCTGTCAAGACAAGACCAAAGCGAAGGCAGAAAAAAAAAAACGAGCAAGTGGCAAGTGGAGGTCGCTGCAGTAAAGCCCTCAAAGCAGCTCTCGAGGCCATGTCCGCTCAAGGGTTTATATTCGAATATAAAAAAAAAAAAAACAATCCTAATATTCATGATCGTTAGTTTATCCAATTACTTTTGAGCCACATCCCCTTCGGTCACATCTTGATTGTTCCATTTCAGATCCATTGTAGTGATAAATACATAGAAGCAAAATTTCAGATTTGTTCCAATACTTATAGACCTGACTCTACAGCCAATCATGTGGCAGCAGCGCAGTGTGTAAAAAGAAGCCGAAATCAAGATCACAATCTTAAGAGTTAATGTGTACATCAGAGACTTTGATCATAGTGTGGGTGTGGCTGCTAAATGAGCTGGATATGTTCTTGAGTATGTTTGGCCCACAAAACAATTCCCACGTCCTCAGGTTTTAAACTGAATACTTATGGAGTATGAGTAGTTACCGCTCGAGTCTTTTCGGTCCGAGTTGTTAGTTCTTTTCACACGTGACTCCCATAGACGCTATGCCGTGTAATAGATTCAAAAGAACGAACGACTCAGACTAGAAGATATGAGAGGTGAGCTACTCATTCTGTTTATTATAATATGTCCTTAGCTGCATTGTAATATTTTCATTACTGGAACTATAGCCAAAATTTGTGTATGTAGATGTATTGGGGGACTTTTTAATGGGAAATGTAACATTTTATTCCTGATCAAAAGAACGAAATGAACTAAATGACTCAAAAAAAAGATTCGTTCATTTTAATGAATGAGATTCAAAGAACCGAGCCACTAAAATGATTCAAACTTCCCATCACTAATAGACATTGGCGGACTTTCAGACCTTGTGTCTGTCGGCTTTAGAGACCTTGTAGAAAGTGAAATGGTGTTAATGTTCGAGTGAACTGTCCAGTTCGGGTGTTGGTTGGACGTGATTAAGTGCAGGCGTTGACCCGTCTTGCACTGAGGTCACAGAATAAAGCTGGAAGTGTGATTTAGGTCAAGCGAAGTGGCTGATCGAACACTGGTGCACACACACACACACACACACATATATATACAATCAGTAATAAAAGTGACCATTTTGTAGGAGTGTGTGAATGCTTCTGCTTCATAGATGAGTGTGTGTGAGAGAAGGCGGATGGATGATACATTTAGAGCGTTTCACTACTGTTCAGATTTTAAGTTCTACAGTGTGACCCAATAAAATCATTAGGAGTGTCAGGCCACGCCCACTTCACAGGGACTGACAGGCATGTAGGTGTGTGTCCCATTTGTGCTCATTGGGATTGTGTCTGTTTGGCTACAAGCTCTTGCACTCATCTGTGACTGTTTATAAGGGTTACTTTTTAATACATACACACTCTCTCTCTCTCTCTCAGGGCTCGTTCAGCGGTGTGTGATCATCCAGAAGGATGAGAACGGTTTCGGGTTTACGGTGAGCGGGGACAACCCGGTGTTTGTCCAGCTGGTTAAAGAAGGTGAGCGTTTTAGTGTTTGAGAAAGCACTGAGTATGACCAGAGGCGCACTCGCTCCTCTGCATGTATAAGGACTAAAAGAACAATCAGGGGTTATTAGCTTAAGTTTAATTTCATGAGGACTTGAATAAAAGTGCATGATTATTAATCGACAGCAAACACCTTTCCTTTCAGTGTGTTTAAATAAATCGTATACAGTGGGACTTCGGCATACAAGATATTACAATGTATTACAAATACATTAAAATCATTGCCTTTAGAACTTTGCCTTGCCGTACGAGAAATTTGCCTCAGCATACGAGAGACAGAACTGAACGGCGGCTAAGTTGTGCTTAAGTCCGTGAGCCGTTCAAAACTTGTTGGCGTCAGTGGAAAGCCAATAAAAGCGAGTTTACATATTTTTGAATAAGTTTTTTGAACATTGGGTCTCAGGAATGTTAGCATGAAGAAAAGGGAGCCACTTTCCATTTCATTTTTAAAGAAGCCGGTGCCAAGAGAAATCATAAATTAAGGTTAATTAAGGGTTAATGTCTATTTATTTTATATTTTACCTCATTTACATAATTTTTAAATGTTTTGATTGTTTTTATATGCAAAAATATGATTATAATATTGGAAACACTGGTAAATAATATTGGTAATATTTTTGGTTGGCATTTACATTATTTCCTATAAAAAAATTTGTTTTGCAATACGTATTAAGAACTCGTCCCCGAAAAGGATTCAATTTGTATGCCGGGGTACCGCTGTACTTTTTTTTTTTCTTTTTTTTTTTTCTGTCTCTATTTTGCTTAACTTTGCATTTCTCTTGTCTCTCCTGTGCTGTCTTATTTGTGTGTCTCTCTCTCTCTCTCTCCTTTCTCTCCTTTCTGCCTGTCACATACCCATTTCTTTTCCATCTGTCTCTTCTCTCTCCACCTCTGTCCCCTCTTTCTCTAATCTCTCTCTGGTCAGATGGAGCTGCTATGCGAGCTGGTGTTCAGACGGGTGATAGAATTATTAAGGTAAGCCTTTTTTGTACGGAGTGTATTAATAATGAACTGTATTCGTTAATATGAATCTTATTATTAATAGCAGATTGATTTAGGACGATCCTCAAACCAATCAAATCGCATTGGCGATAGTTTTTTTTTTATTATTATTAAATATGTACAGCTCATTGCTCCCCCTCCTGGCAGATTATAGTAATGCACCAACATGATGTCTGGTAACTGCCTGCGATATCATTGTGTATAATTATTTCGGTTATATTTGGCATTACAGGTTAACGGGACGCTAGTAACACATTCCAATCATGTAGAAGTGGTGAAGCTAATAAAATGTAAGTGTATCATTCATGCTTTATGAAGAACAGCATATACATAGATATGTATTTTTTAAAATTATTATTATTATTTCTCATTGTGTGTGTGTGTGTGTGTTTTACAGCGGGTTCATACGTGGCTCTGACATTGCTGGGGAGACCCCCGGGCCTCCCACAGATCCCCTTATCAGAGGGAGAGGGAGATGGAGATCCTCTCAGCTCCCTCAACTCTCCTCAGTTCCCCGGACCCACTGTGCCCGAGCGCTTTTCCTCTTCTTCGACCTCTCCCTCCGACCGCATCATCTCCCCAACATGGGTAAAAACACACACGTATATACTTGTATTTCTCACTCTCTCTCACGCCCAATCTCTTTCTCCAACTCTATCTGTTCTCCATATTGTCAAATTATGACCTCATTTCCTCACATATGTACCATTTTTTTTTTCTGTCTCCAGCTCTCAATTCCTCTTTCACTAATCCCGAGCTTTTTTTTTCATATTCGTTTCTTTGATTATTTGCCGTTTCTAGTAACTACTGTATGTGCTGCCTTTCATGTCATCCCTCCAGTCGCACTTGTTTTGGTGTTACACTGTACTGTATTGTACCTAAGCGAATTTAAGTTGTCTGTGTGGTGTTTTAGGAGGACAGCGGCGGAGTGTTTAATCAGAAAGTCGACAACTTGCAGAAGATGCTGATAAAGGAGCAGCAGGACCTCCAGGTCAGTGTCGCGTTAGATTTGTTAAGACGTGTCCCGTGTTTTTGTGTCAGTGTGTGTGTGTGTGTGTGTGTGTGTGTGAATATTGTACATCGTTCCGTATGGCATGTACGATTAATATATTAAAACGAGTGAGTGTGTGGGTGTGGCAGAGCTCCGTTTATTGTACTGTGATGACTGCACATTCAGATTAGTTTTGTTTTTCTTAATTGTAATAATTAATCTTCCAAAACAACAACAACCAAGAAAAAAAACATACACGTCACACTATACTCTTGAATTAAAATGTATTATTTTTATTTACTTCTTTTTTGTGAGCGAACAGCTGTTTCGATTGCACTGGGGGTAACGAAAGACAGTGTGGCGCAAAAGCAAGCGGAGCCGCTCTTAATACCCGACATATTGAGTGCGTGTCACTTTAAGCGACATAATACAAGCGCATGGTGTGATTCTTGCACATTTTCACATCCTCTTCTGTGGGAACGGGTTATCTCTCTCTCTCTCTCACACACACACACACACACACACACACACACACACACACACACACTCGAGGATGCATCGTCACACACTGATGGAGGTCTTCACAGCAGCTGTTCCTCTGTATGTGGATCGTAGGCTATGAAGGAGGAGTACAACAGAAACCCTACAACAAGACTACTGAAGGACATCCAGGAAGCGCAGAAGCACATTCCTCTGCTTCAGGGCCAGCTCAGTAAAGTCACCGCGCCTGGACAGGTACCATCGCCACAGACATCGTCTTCACGTCACGTCGTTGCTTTACTCTTGTCTAACGTTTTTTGTCTAACATAGTACAATGTGTGTGTGTGTGTGTGTGTGTGTGTGTGAAGGATGGCCTGCTTTCTCCAAGACCGGGAGAAGGAGATGCAGAGGAAGGAGGACGGTCTAGAGACAGAGACGTAGACTGGCCGTTTGACTCCGAGTCACCCATGAACAGCAACTCGACACCGGTTAGCGCCACAACACCACTGCATTCTTTCATTTTCTATTAATATGAACTAAACACATCAGCAGGCAGTACCTCGGCATATGAATTTCTTCGGCGAGTTCTTAAGGCGAGAATTTGTATTGTGGAACGCATTTTCCCACAGGAAATAATGTAAATGCAGATAATATGTTCCATCCTCCCAAAAATAGTACCAATATTACCAATTTCTAACACTTTATATTTTTTGCACGTAAAAACAATCAAAACATTTAGCGAAAACATAAAAATAAGTCCCATGGTGCTGTCTTCACTACATCTTGCACAAAATGCAAAAAACCCACTTGCAAACTTGGTTTGTTTGGCTTTTCACTGACGCAAACCGGTTTTGAACGGCCCAGGACGTACTCACAATTTAACCGGCATTCCGGACGGCTAGGTTCGTTCGCTCGCTCAAATGCCGAAAATGCTTCACATGCCGAGGCAAACTTCTTGTAGAAAGTTCAGTTCTTAAAGTGAAAATTCGTGAGGCGGTCTGTTTGTATACCGAAGGTACCACTGTTCTCTGGTAATGCGCTTCTTCAGACCTCACTACATGTCTTTAACATTTAACCTAGCCATGTCCTCTGCGTTCAGGTGACACCCTGTACGTTCCCAGAAAGCCCGTACCAAAGAGACACACCGTGCAACAGCCCAAAGTCAATGCCGCGCGTCAACCTCAACTCGTACCCGTCTCACGACGGCGAGGACGTCGTCGACCTGGTGAGAGCACGCTGCGTTTCTCCTCACGTTCCTCTACATTTCCTTAATAATTTTCTAATTAGCTTATCACGCTAACAGGACTATCAGTCCAACGTGGGAAGCCCGATGTCCCGTCTGCCACCTCCCATCATCGGCGCGGAAGACGATGACTTCGACACCGACCAGGAGCAGGTGAGGACTCCTCAGGCGTCTTCTTAGATGGATGAATCGGATTTCCTTTTACTTGTCTGTGCGTTCACTGTCGAATTTGCGTTGCAGGTGAACGGCCAGTGTAGCTGTTTTCAGACCATCGACCTGCTGAAGACTCGGCCCGCACATCTCGCAGCCTTCCTGCATCACGTGGTCTCTCAGTTTGACCCTGCACCTCTGGTAAGAACCCAAAACCTCTGCATTTTCTTCCTCGCACATTTTATGGTGAGGAGGATCCGTAAATCCGTGCTACAGGCGTGATTTTGTGGCTTTCCCTGCTCTAGCTGTGCTACCTCTACGCCGAGCTCTACAAGCAGAGCAACTCCAAAGAGACACGGCGGATATTCGGAGAACTCCACTCCACCTTCATGGACCGATCAGCGGTGAGCACTCGGACACACACTCAAACATATTCATTTAAACACAAAAAAATCTCAGTGCGATCGCTCATCACGACTCATTTTATCTTTCACTTTCACTCAGCACCTGAAAGTAGCGGTTCCAGACTCGATCTCGGCCGACATGGGTAAGCATACGCCGTCACGTTTGCCTCATATCTCCGTTGTGTTCGTGTTTATTATTTAGATTAGATTAGATAACATCGATCAGGTTGCATGAGTCATTGTATCACAGGTCTCTGATTGGTCAGGAGGTGTTTATACTTCACTGTAACAATAGATCGGACAGCTGAGAGACCAATCACAGGTTGTGTGATAACGGTTGAGCGTCTGTAAATAAAATACAGTGGAATAACCGCTCAAGTTTGCGGTTGTAGCAAAATAAACAGTAAATCTACCGGCTCACACCACTCTCACAACCCCAAGTGTTTTATGTCTTATGTGTTACATGTAACATGATGAGTAAAATAAATCATTTTGTACTGGAATAAGTTCAGTCGACTTCTATTGAATTTGTGTTCTGTAAATTTTTATGCAAAGGTTTTTACAAAGGTGTGTGTGTGTGTGTGTAGATCGGTGGAAACCTGATCTGCTTCCGGAGGACATTCAAAGACAGCATGTGCAGCAGCTCCAGGACACACTCCTACCCGATATCCAGAAACACCTGGAAGACTTCAGGTAACAGCACCGCAGAACGCGTGAGCACATCCCTTTTTCCTCCTCGACGTTTGCACTTGGCTCGGGAAATCATCCCTGATTTTAAGT
>JAOVVA010000031.1:13079695-13092141 GCA_028565275.1 Leiocassis micropogon
TTATGCTGCATTTTGAATGAAATCTTTAAATGCACTTTTCACCTTTCTCACTTTGAAAGGCCTTTTTAATTACAACACATGGGAATGAGAAACTAGTTTTTAGAACGGCATATAGTATGCATACTAAAGTATTGAGCCCCTCCCCGACAATTCTTCATATTAAATAAAATGAAATTATGCAGAATAAATGAAAGAAATGGAAACACATGTTTTACCGCAACAGGCTGCAAAGTGCCTAAAGATGCAATCTAAAAATGAGTTATTTGTGTAATAACCACAGCAGCAACCTCATTTCCCCTCTCGTCTGTTCCAACCACTCAACATTCAGAATCACCAGTTTACATCTGTTGTCATCTGCACCTTCATGCCTCAAATTAGATGAAACTGTTCAGGTAGACAGATTGAAATGAAAAATGTGCCAAAAAAAGACAAGAACTATTCCTCAAGACTATATTAAAATTACAAGAAAGTCTGTCTGTTTGGGAAGCGAAATATGAAGAAATAATGGGTGGCTCAAGACTTTTGCACAGCATTGTATAACTGAAAATGCTCATGTGAAGCATTTTCCCAGGGTTTTCTCTTTTTTTGTTTGTTGCAAGTGCAGTAACTCTTGGCACGCTCACCAACATAAAAACTGCAGATGGTGTATTCAGTGATGAACCTTACAACAATATCTCTCTCTCTCTCTCTCTCTCTCTCTACAAGTCTCGGTACCTTTGTTTTTGTTATTTTTCCTTTTTTTTATTACAGCAAATGATAAACACACACCCTTTCAAGAGCACATAACGCCCCGGGGCCTGTCTGAGGTCACGGCGCTCTTGCGTGCCGAGTCTGTAGGAAGGAAAACGTGTCGAACAGGAAAGCTTAAAGCGTGGATTAAGACAGCATGCTAAGTCTTTCACACGCGTCCTTTCAGATCCATGATAACATCAGAATACAGAAGCTTCTTACTGCAGGTTGTTTTTGCGTCAGGTGAAATGATGAGGGTTAGGACGACACTTTTCTCCTCAGCCTTGGCTTGGAAAGCGGTCTGGCGGCTTCTCCTTTTGTTCTTTCGAGCGCACGTCAGAAACCGCTTTCCGAGCTTTTTTTTCGGGTCATACTCGCTAGCTCCTGGTGTCAGTCAAAATGTCATGACCCTTTTTAAAGAAGTAAATGAAAAAAGAATATAGCAGTTACAGACTGTGGCACGGATGAAAAATTGAGATCTGCAGATTGATGTAGGGGTCTAGAAACCCTACAGTACGTGATGCTGAGATCATCCTTATTTTAGCACAGAATCGAGAAGTAAAACTTGGCCTGTTTGTGTGTTTGTGCTTTCTCGCAGGTTGACGCCGACAGCCACAGAGGAGGAGAAGTGGTGAGGGGAAATTTCTTGCTCCTTTCGCTTGACGTCAGCCAACTACACGCTCATCACTCGTACCACATGACCCGCTTTATTGATTGACGTTTTTAGCTCCAGTTAATATTTAACAAGGTCTTAACGCACATTAAGAAGTATCCCTTTCCCCTGTTAAACAAAAGTGTATGGACGATAGTGTACCGTGTTATGTCTCTCCCATATGGTGAGCATGCTGGAGGTGTGTGCAGGCAGATGGTAGAGAAGACAGGAGGCTCGTGTTGCTCACAGCAGAGGATTGTGAGGAATAGTTGCGCTGTTGCCCAGCGTGTAGCCGGGTTGTTGCGTAATCACCGCGGCCTCCTTTGCCCCACATGACTGCATGAGAGAGCAGGTTTTTTTGGTACTTCCCCGACAACCGTTGCCGTCACTTTAGTTTTAACATTCAGCATTAGCTACCCCTGCTGGACAGAAATATAATGACGCAGGAAAGCGACGTTGCACATGTCCACATGACAGTTTTTTTAAAAAATATTAAAATCTTCTACAGTTCGGACAATATGCTCATCTCTAACAAGCTCTGTTCATTTCAGTACCGCAATGCAGTTTGTCATTCAGGCCTATATGAAGCACCTCGGGGTGAAGGTGAAGGAATCTCGGGGGTTTGAGAACAAAGCCAAGTTTGTAAACCTTCTACCTAAAATCAAGGTAAAGAACTCTTAAACTTGTGTCGTTCCTCGTGCACACTTTTCTGAAAGTTTTTTTTTTCTTTACCAATATAATGACTGTTTTTGCTTTGAGCAGAAGACTATAAAACCGGAGAAGGATGGAAGTGTGGAGGAGAAGCAGAAAAAACCCCTCTTTCAGATGATACGCGGCCATAGCAAGCGGCCCAGTCGAACCGACTTCTCCTCAGGTAAGCCAAGCCAAATTTCAGAGCGAGCATGTTTTTATATAAGAATAATTGCATGCTATGGTTGTTACACAACTAATATAAAAGGCTATTCAAGTATCGCTTGACGTTGACGCCATACTTTTTCCACCATCTGTGTATATATGCGCAGTTAACAAGGCTCTAGAGCAGACTAAGCAGCGCATACAAAAACAGCCGTCGCAGATCTCTGTAGGGCCGACTGATCAGCCTGAAACGCCTTCGATGGGCCGGTCGCGGAGCAGTCAGTCCAGCGAAGGCCCGGATGGCAGCACGAGCTCCATCAGCTCCCCTTCTTTCAGCGCATCCCCGTTACAGAGCTCTGACAGCACAGCCAGAGATGTAGAGCCAGGTGATGTGTTTAATTGGTTTCCTGTCCTGCAATCTAACCTCGAGTTGTTCCTTTAAGCTTCTCTCTAACATGTTTGTGCCCCTCCCACATGATTCATCAGGCGCTCTTCCCTTGTCAGCGTTGCCCAGACTTGGAGAGGTCGGTCCTCAGGGTGAAGGACAGGATTCCTCGTCCTCAGGCACGCACTTTGATTTCACCTACGCTCTGGACCATCTCCAAGAGGAGGAGCCTGAAACAGACAGGTGGGCGGTACACTTTGCATCCATGTTGATCTGTTTGTTTTTGTTGTTCAAGTTTTTATAGTACAGAAAATCCACACACAAAACCCACACACAAAATCTCAATGCTCCGCATGTAGAACCGCCCTGCAAGACACACGAGGTATAAATATCACAGTCATGTGATTCCCAGAGACTCACTCCGCTCACCAGTGGTGCTCAATCACGCTACTGCTTTTAGCGTTTTGTGCCTGCGGTGGATTGCTGCTGTTATTTATTTGACGCTGGGACGTATACAGTACAGTACCATTCATTTGTAAGGTTGACTGGAGCTGAAAACATAATAGTCTAGACAGTCATGTCAGTCTGAGAATCCTTCCAGCTTCACAGCTATTTCTGTCTGCTTAAGCTCCAAACGGCAGTGTGACTAAATGAGGACTTTGTTCTTAAACCCTGCCTGGAACACTAGGACATGTTGAGGGAGCTGTGGACAGGATGTAAAACAGTGGGGTATGTGAATGTCATATCCGTGATCTCATTCTACTTGTCTTCATGTATGTAGGAATCCTGACGGAGGGACGCCGCGACCAATCAGAAGGTGCGCGTTTTTTTTTTTTTATCTGATTATCATCATTAAGATTAGTAGTAGCAAATAGCAAAAACCTAATTGTGTTTCTGGGTGTGTTTGATGACTGCAGGATGGAGCTGTTGAGCACAGGAGAGGTGCAAAGCGAGGACGATCAGGCGTTTGAGGTGGAGACCGAGCAGGACCCTCCTAACTGGCAGACGCTGGTGAGCACGGACGTCCTCGCTCTGCTGCCACCGCATGAGATCAAGAGACAGGAAGTGATCAATGGTGACAAATCTTTGTTTATTTGTTTCCAAACTCGATCAGCTTGTGCCCGTCTGTTTTATCCATCAGGTGCAAAATTTCACATGGTCACTCACATTTCTGTGCAGAGTTGTTCTACACAGAGCGCGCTCACCTGCGCACGCTGAAGGTGCTGGATAACGTGTTCTACCAGAGGATGACCCGAGAAACCATTTTGCCGCCCGCGGACATCAAAAACATCTTCACCAACCTGGAGGAGATCGTCCAGCTACACAGTAAGAAATGAGAGATGCGCCTAATGCTAATGTAGCATAGTTATGATGATCTCATTGTATTCCATCCTCTTCTTCAGCAACTGTAACGGAACAAATGACGGCCATACGGAAGAAGAACGAGTCGACCGTCGTAGACCTCATAGGAGACGACTTGCTGTCCTGGGTGAGAAAACTATGTGTCGCTTTTCTTCCTCTTTTGAAAGCATGATCGTTTACTTGAAACGTAGATGGTTGTGTTTCCTACTTGCAGTTCAGCGGAGCGGAGGAGGAGAAGATCAAGTGGGCAGTGGGAACCTTCTGTAGTAACCAGCCCTTTGCGCTGGAGCTTATAAAGAGCAGGCAGAAGAAGGATCAGCGGTTTGCTTCCTTTGTGCAGGTCAGACAGACTAAATTCTTGTAGTGAATGTTTATTTATTTAGTTATTTTTTCAAAGTTTATCCTAATGTCAAACTTACAAATCCAGTTTGTGGTTTAAAATGTGTTTTTTTGCGTCACAGGAGGCAGAGAGTAATCGTCAATGTCGAAGGCTCCAACTGAAGGACATGATTCCCGTGGAAATGCAGAGACTCACCAAATACCCGCTTCTACTCGAAAACATTGCCAAATATACCGGTAGCAAATTATTTTCCTCATCATCCCTTTAAGACCTTTAACCCCTCACCACACATGCTAAACAATTCGCTTGTGTTTCCTGTCAGACGACCCCGAGGAGAAAAGCAAAGTGAAACGAGCCTGCGAATGCTGCCGTCAGATCCTCAACCATGTCAACCAGGAAGTAAAAGAGGCTGAAAACAAACAGGTAAGCAGACTACAGCACAGCCTCAGACTGAATCTGAAGGACTACTGGATTATCTTGATTTTGTTGTTTATCCTTGTTGTTTTAGAGGTTAGAGGACTACCAGAGAAGACTAGATCTCTCGTCACTGAAGCAGAGCGAGTACCCCATGATTGCGGAGTTTAAGGTAAGATTAGACGATTCACTACTTTACAAGTAGTTTTATGTTATTTAGTATGTTTTCTTATTTTAAAAAAAACGTTTTTTTTTTCTGTAGAACCTCAACTTGACGAAAAGAAAGATGGTACATGAGGGACCACTGTCTTGGAAAGTGAATAAAGATAAGACTATTGGTAAGAGTTCAAGAAACCACGAATTGTAACATTAAATGCCCCAGGAGGATGCGGCAACATTTTTCTGTTTTTCTGTCCTGGAAATTGGAGTTTAAAAAAAAAAATGACAAGCCTATTTAACCTACAAATAATGTGTGTAATTTTCCAAAAAAACACACGATCTGCTCTATTCTAAGAAACGTTCATGTATTATGATGTGTTCAGAGCTCTACACACTCCTGCTGGAGGACATCTTGGTGCTGCTGCAGAGGCAGGACGAGAAGCTGATCCTTAAGTGCCACAGTAAGAATCTGGCAGGCACGGCCGAGACCAAACACATCTTCAGTCCGATCATCAAGCTCAGCACCGTGCTGGTTCGCTCTGTAGCAACAGGTGCGTCAGGGCAAAAAGTGGAAAAAGGAAAAGAAATGAATGCTGGTTCTAGGAGAGGCTAGGATGGCATGATATCAGCACTAACTCTGTGTCCAATTTGCCGTTTACAGACAACAAGTCATTTTTTGTGGTGTCCATGTCTGATTACGGGGCACAGATCTATGAGCTGATGGCGCAGACTGTGTCTGAGCAGAAGACGTAAGTACAGTCCTTCTGAAATTTAAAGCCTACGATAGAAGTGTGACACTGTTCATTCAGGGAGGTTTGCAGTGTGATGACCAGTTTAAAAGCTGAAACCATTATGGAATCCGGTTTCCTACAGCATTACATCATTACCAAATCGCCCTTTAATGAAGGATATCTCTGGGTATATTTACAAGGATTTAAAATTTCACATTGTCCTGTGCAGCATGAGAGATTAATGCACTAAAGCAGTATTAGTAAAATACCAGTCTCGATATAAGACGCTTCACTTTTTAGATTAAAATGTTTTATACAGTGCTCGCCCTATCATCCGGAGATCGTGAGTTCGGTTCCCGGGTGATGCTGTAACCTCTCGCAGCCGGAGGTCTAGAGAGAGCTGATTGGCCGAGCTCTCTCAGAGGGGAGGGATGAGAGGTACTTGGTGCTCTCACATTAATCACGGCTCTACAGCCAATCAGGGGCGTCTGTGAGCTCATGCAAGCAGAAGGAGCAGATAGCGCCGTCCTCTGAGTGTGTTACTCCGCCCCCCAACGGTGCGTGAGCGAGCACTTCGATAAGATGCGGTCGGCTGATTGGCTATCACGTGGCTCTGAGGAAATACGTGATAGTCTTCGGCCCTCCCGACTGAGTGGTGGTAGTAGCCTTAATGTGGGAGCCCCCTAGTGACTGGGAGGAATTGTATACGACTATGAAAAAAAAGAACTAAAATAAGTCCATGTTTCGAACCTAATACCAGAATGATTTTTATTTAGCAAAATAAGGTCACCTTATTTAACTCTTGTTGGGGTTAGTGAGTACACAAGTAACATGTTGGAGTAACATAAGGATGATAAATTCTGAAACTCTTATAGCTCATTCTCATAGCTCCTGTTTCTGTTGTCCAGGTGGCATGATCTCATCGGGCAGAGAGCAGACTGCATGAAGAGCCTGCCTCAGAATGAGTGAGTTCAATTACTGCAATCATTTCAACATGATAATGAGTTGCACTTGCACTGCTACCAGAATCGTAGCCTTCTTTCATTTGTCTAGACATCATAAATCAATTTGTAAATACTATGTCCGGCTGCTTTCTTTGTAGCAGCGAGCGGGAAGCTGACGACGATATAAAAATGAGCAAAGATCCGGATCGCATCTCCACTGGAAGCGTCCAATCTCCAGGTATCTGATTTTTGGGTTTGTAAGTAGGAGTGTCAGGAACCGGTCCGTTACTCAGATCCGGGTTGTGGTTTAATTAATCTTGAATAAGTGCAATGATTTTACATTGTTGTTACAGTATGGCCTGCAATTATGAAAGAGATTCAAAACAGATTCATGTTAATATTCAAAAAGCTAGTGTGTAATTTTTTAAAAATGTTTTTTTAGAAAAAGATGCTACGTCCTGCTCAGAGATCATGCAGATCCCTCCAACAGGAAGCAACCCGTTTGATACCAAGTCAGAAGATGAAGGAGAAGAGGAAGGAGAGGCGGAACAAGAGGAGGAAGGAGAGGCGGGACGAGAGGAGGAAGGAGAGGCGGAACGAGAGGTGGAACAAGAGGCAGGAGAAGAGGCTGAACGAGAGGCGGAAGCAGAGGCAGAACAAGAAGGCGAGCACACGGTGCAGGTTCAGGAGGAGGAGGAAGAGGAGGCTTTCCTAGACCATGAGCTTGCAGAAAGACTTCTGTTCTTGAAGCAGCGGTCGAGGCACGCCATCGCTGTGGAGGATCTGCCTCCACTGATGGCAGACGAGGCACTTCGAACCCGTGAGTTTAGTTTGTTCAGTCGGTCACGTTGAACTACTCATTGTGCCTTGCATTTAACCAGTCAAGTGAGGACACTCTTTCTGGCATCACCCGCACATTGAGCTCTGTACCAAACTGAGCATGGGTCCTGTGTCGGGTTGTGCTCACGAAATGTTGATTGGTAATTTGTTATTGTACAAATTGGTTACACTCCCCCGAATTTCTGTCCGTTTGTCCTCCAGTGGCTGCTCTGAGGCAGCTCCTGATCAACCACATGGACGGTCGGACGGAGGATGTGGACAGGGACGGAGAAAGGGGTAAGGTTCGGCAGCATGAGCGGAGGGCAGGGTCTCTGCAGGGCTCAGAGGAAAATGCTGCCCCCGATGGCTCGGTGGAGAACGGCGCTGAAAGACCAGAGACTGAACACGTCAGGACAGAGAACCGTCATGAGCTGCCCTCGGCGGACACAGGCTTCTTTGAAACCTCAGAAGACTTTGGTGAGGAGATCAGATAATGGGAGTTGTATTTGTGTTGTGCTAATAACAATGATCTTCATGATTTATCGTGTTTTACAGGCAAGCGAGAACTTTGTATTGTATTGACTGCTGTATATGGGATGATGGTTAGATTGATTTAAAAGTTCAAGCCTAGTTATAGCCTTTAATTTTGTTAACATCCTGTCTCTTTTCTCCTCGGGCAGTACCCAGTTACATGGTGCTGGAGGGTTATGGTGTATCAGCTGAGAGCAGCACTGATGACGATGTGCAGGTCTGCAGCACCGAGCCCACTGAAGCAGGAGACTCGGGCATCGACCTGAAGAAGCTCCTGTCCTCGGCGTCCTCTCAGAGCAGAGGACCCGACTTCAGCAGGCAGGTCATGACCCACTTGCGCCTGCTTCAGGCCAGCCTGCAGCAGCTGAAGGTAACCTCAACCTTAATGTTCATTAGAGCTCTGGATGCGACAAACTCGAATGGAAATTGTTTGACATAAATAACAAAATCTGCATGAACATGAATGTGTATGATTTGCAGCGCTCACATTTGACTCACATTAAGGCTTTATATCAGAATTTTATTTAATAGTTTGGAATCGGCGTAGATTTGTCACTTACCTCAAATACTCAGTTTAATAAATTGTGTAACAAAGATATTTTTACTGGCATTTGGCCTCTGTACACCAGCACATTGAATTTATAATGAAACACTCAAGATGTGAGCAAATCCAAGACGACCTTCAACTTCAATTCAAGGGTTTTGACAAAAGTTTGCTGCATTTAAGCATTCAGGAATTACAGTACAGCTGGTTCCGTACACACAGATTCATAAATAATGGAATAAACTAATACAATTACAAACTTGTGATACTTGGAAGAGAATCCTTTGCACTCATGACTGCCTGAAGAAATTAATCTTGAATGACAGCCTCTGTAAACTTATTTAAGCTCATATTTCCTCTTAATATAAACATGCTCCAATGCTGTGGTTTCCAGACTCTCGGACTGACGCTGATGGTTAACGCTATCAGCAACAAGCATGCAATGTTCAAAAAGGACCATTCTGAATTTAAATGATTTTCTGGTGTTTTCTCTAATTTGGTGTTACTTCATTAGTGCCTTTGGTTTAGGATTGCATTAACAACTTTCATGAGGTTACTGTTTTGTTAAGAAGCTCTTTGCACTGCGATACTATACTGTAGTTCTAGTAGAATTCATATCTTTTTAATATTTATACTGAAGTTTGCTCACTAATTTATTTATTTTTTTGTCCCCCCCCTAGGATGTAGAATCAAAATATAACCAACTATGCCAAAGGCACTCAGAGCAACCAGCTACTGAATCAGAAGAAATCAAAGGTACTGACTCATTCATTAACATGTAAATAGCCTAAAAAACACTGCCTGGCCAGTTCATTCAGTCACCTTTAGCTTTGATTACAGAACACAATGTGCTGGCCAGTTCATGTGTCAAAATGTTTCCTCATGCTCCCAAGTTTTGATAATGTGTTGAAGGATTTATAACCCGGTTCCAATCATTTAAAATCTCCTTAGTTGTTTTCTTTGCTTGATACAGTGGTGACTCTTTTTTTTTTGTGTGTGTAAAACATTAATACGCGAGTTTGTGTTTTGTTTCTTTACAGATAAAAGCTAGTGTTCCTGGAGCTGTGGTTTCCTGCTGGAAGTAGTAGTGAAACAGAGTGTACAGGAAGGTGTGCTGTGGTCCTGCTGCTCCCTGCTCAACTCTTGCGCATCTTTAACTGCCTCTCAAACCCTGAACCTCACCTCACATACATACATGCACGCGTGCACACACACAGTACACGGGAAAACCCCCGAAGTCCTCTTGTCTTGCTCGACTTTCTGAGGGAAAGAGCTTTGGAAATTGATGAAGACGTTCCATCATCCCCTGGTGTTAGCTTTAGCTATTTATTTGGAGTTATGAAGATTTGGATTTGAAGTAGCTCCTCCTCCTTTTTAATAAACTCACAAAGTCAAAGGAAAAACAGGACGATGGCAGCATGGCACTGAGGATCAACTAAAATCCTGGACGGGGACTTCAGCTCTTACAGATGTTACTTATGAAATTAACAGGTTTAAAAAAAAAAGAAAAACTGGATGAAATTGGGTTTGATAGCGTAACCAGTAAAACGATGCCAGAGGTAGTTCGACTCCAATCGATTTATGAAATTAAATGTCCTTCATAAGGACTTATGCTACATAAATCCGGATGGACTGTTCTTATTTTGTATGGATATGAATGTTATTACTGCCACGCACATCTGCATGAGGGCCTGATGTGGCCTTAAACTTCACATCTGACCACTAAACTAGAGCAAGTATAAGTTACTGATTCCGTGCCAAGCAGCTCGGACCTAAGCTTCAACCATCAGGTTAATCATCAGGATCTCCATTTTTTTCCCCCCATACAGTTCAGGTTTCTTTCTTATAAACCCCTTCTCTGGTTTTAAGGTTAGAACGCTGAATAATCTACATTGATGTAAACGTCGATGCAAAGAGGAGTCTTACTCTTACTGCTGTTACCGCGCGGAGGTGGAAAGCGAGCTGTGTGCACATCTGAAAAGATTCTTGCTTTCCTGTGTCCTCACCACCAACCCGAAAGCCTCTGTCCCTGTAACTCTAAGCTTTTTTTTTTTCCTTCGCCCTCTCTACTACATTCTGTTGAATGACGCTACTGAAGATCTGTCCGGTCTGAAGTGACCAGGAGAACTTGATCTTGAACACAAGGCACTATGTTCTTCTATTGTACAAACCAAACTCGAGTGGAAGTCTTACCTTACTGGATGGTTATAGCATGGCTTTTCCTTTTATCCGGGACGTGGGAATGAAGGGATATGAAGATAAAAATGATTATAAAATTAAATGAAAGGACAAAAAAAAAAAAAAAACAGACCTGTTACGGTCTTTAAGTGTAAAATTGTACAATTATGACCAACACTGCATCTCTTACAGAGACCCAATTCCTTTTTTCTTTCTGCTTTATACATTTTATAAATATATATATATATGTGTATGAGTCGTGTATTATTTTAACAGAACCTACTAAAAAGAAAAAGGAAAAAAATAATAATAAATGACTGCAAGTTCCTTAAATATTAATGATGTAATCTGTACTTTTTGTTTTGGCTAATGTTTATAAGGTATTGTATTTTATTATATTATTATTATTGAGCACTATTACTGATCTTTTAGCCTTCTGAGGAAAGAAGATATGAATAGCTCGAATAGATTATATTGCCTAAATACGACTGAACTGTTCAAAATGGAAAATTATTGCACACTGTATGAGGTTTTTTTTTTCTTCTCCAGCCGCTGTCGAAGAAAGCGGGGAGCGTATCTGGGTCTATTACCAAAAGGACAATATCAGAACCACTTCAATATGCTGCAGATTTATTCAATAAACTGGAAACACGAATGGTGAAGTTGAGTTTTTATCTCAGTCGCTACTCTTTGCAAGGTACAGCGAGTTTGGAAAATGTACAAAAAAATAATAAAAAATCAGCATTTAATATAAATAAGGAATAAAATGGGACATGCTAATACAGAAAAATACATGACAAGGTTATTGCTATTTAGCAAATGATTCTTGCGGATTACAATAACTTCAATTGTCATTCTCTCACCTGTTCTCATTTTTCATGCAAACTCCACGCACACAGACCACGAGGCAGGAATCGAACCCGGACCCTGGAGGTGCAAGGTGACAGTGCTAACCACTACGCCACCATGCCGCCCCTCCCTTGTCATGTGAAAAAAAAAAAAAAAAGGCCTCCATATACAGAAGACTTTGCTGTTGTGGAAAACCTAAACAAGTCTCTCTTAATTCTGATTGTTACACTGTTACCTTCCGTAAATGTTGAACTGATTAATGGTGAAGTGTTTATAGCAACAGCATGGACGCTCGACATAGAGACTATAATGTATTAGGACAAGCGAGTTAATATCGCATAATCATTAGAAATTACGCCCGACAGCATCGGGGTAGAATTTTAGATTTCTCAATGTGAGAAAGTGAGTGCAGTTACAAACTGCGACACAAAACTTGCCTTAAGCCTGAAATCCACAAACTCTCACTCGACTGAATCTAGGTTCACGCTCCTCCTGTCCAAGCTGCAGTGCTCATATACATATCTGATGATCAAACATCTCCATTTGTGAGATGTTTCTGCTTCTTGGCTGCCTTTCCTCCACGCTCTCTCCCTCTCTTCTGGCCACTTTTAACCTCCTCTTGCCTGAACTGGTGCCTGAAAAAGCAACAACCATTTGACATTTTATCCACTATCGATATTGTGCTATGTGCTGCACAGTGTCTGATCTAGGATCTGACCTGGACTCCCAGCGCCTGCCGCTGTTCCAGACTCGTCCGAATGACGGGAGCCAGTTTGCGTCGGTGTGCGAGCTGTGGTCGAAGTTGGCGCCCACGCGGTTGGCTGGAAGTTTCTTCAGCTTCTGCTGCTCTTCTGTAAAAGAGATTTAGAGTTAAATGCGCTACTTGCACACCTACTTCCGCGTTCTTTTCAATAGGGCTCAGTCAGTTCCGGTTTAGCAATGGCTACGTTCTAC
>JAOVVA010000031.1:13092241-13102855 GCA_028565275.1 Leiocassis micropogon
GGAACACAACAGTGTACGTTGTATACCTTCTGCTGTCTCTGAAATCTATAAACACACTTTTTTCTGAACATTTCCTCTAAACTCCAAAACAATGGCCGACAAACCGGAACTCAGCGAGCCCTACTACTTCAAAGCGGAAGTACGTAACGAGTCTGCGTGCAAGTAGTGTATTCTAAGTTAAATCGTTTAGCTTTATCGTTTAACACACTTGTGTGGTTGGATTATCCATTTAATCACATTTCTACCCCAACTGAATGAAAGCTGCTTACTGTGTTTAAGAAAATCCTGCAGAGACGGGCCGATGTCCTGCGAGCTCCCCACTCTCTCCTCCTCGGGATCCTCCAACAGCCATGGAGGCACCGCCCCTGCGACACGACATGCATACAACTCATAGACATTCGTTCAACAGTCTCCATTAACACACACAATACCAGTACAACTCACCTGTGTGAACGTTTCCACTGGCAAAGCCGTCCTTCATGGGAGACAAATTAAAAGTTAGACTCTTAAGCGTGATGAGGAATTTAAAGCCAATGACATCATTAATGCTTCACCTGATAGCCAATGAAAGTGAGGCCTTGTCCTGAATCGTCCCACTGAGACTGCATGAAGGGGTCGTCGTGGCTTGGCCCTGCCTGCTCGTTCAGTGCACTATGACTGTAACATCCCGTCTGCTCTGAACCAGTGCTGTTAAGATACAGGAGTGAAATCTAGTGCAGCTGAACTGTTATCAGTATTAAAAAAATTAAAACATAATCAAAATGCCAAACACTGTTCTGTATCTTGTGGGGTACTTAATTACAATACTAAAACTAAAAGGAATGCTTTGCCAAAAAACATATATATATATAAGGCTTGTCTCACGAACACGTAAAGGTTTCACCTGAATATTTGTCAAGATATTTTAAACAGTTCTCAGATGCTTGCTTCAAATGATCTTTTTTTCATTAACAAATTTGTAAAATATTCTTCACAACTGGAATTATACTCATCTGTTAATCTACTAAACATCTGCCTCACAGCCAGGTTTCAAACTACTTCAACCTTTTTTTCCTTTTGCATGTGGCTTAACAACACTACTTGTAATATGTCACTGGTTTAAAATCCACCTGCTTGTCATTTTGTGTGGAATTATAATACAACATTACCAATTTTTACATGAGGAAAAAACAACAAACCAAGATGGCCGACTTGAATGTAAATTTCATCCTAATGTTAATTGGCTTTGTTCTAATTGAATGTAACATTTGGAAGTGCGGATATGTTAAAACCATCAGTGACGAGGTGGTATGATCAGGCCAGGCTGTGATCATTCGGCCACAAGAGCGTTAGTGAGATCAGGTACGTGTTCTGCATTCCAGTTCATTCCAAAAGTGCACAGATGTTAACTATACAAATGACGCACACGCACTGAGACTAAGCATGGGAGATGATTACCCACAATCCCACAGCACTCGCGAAAGAGAGAAACACCATTGGCTCAGTTGTGATCACGTGATGCTAGGCAGATAACGAAAAAATATTTCCTCGTCTTGCAAAACACTCGCAAACCAAGTTACTCGCACTACAAAGCTTTACTGTACACATTTCTAAATTAGCTTACTTCAAGAATCACATTTGTTTTTACCTATATCATTATAAACTGCTTATTATTAAAAATGCCACCACCATAGTTTTGGTGAAATATTATTTGCTGCATATATGGGTGTTTTCTTGCTTATATACTGTAACTAAACCATTGCAAGAAAAGACAAAAATACCAAAGTGAGGTCTACCGTCATACACCGCTGTCACTTGTATTCTGATTAAATTCTTTGTGCACGTATTATCAGATCAGCGTCCATGTAAACTGTTGTGCCAGAAACACTAAATGAGACTTCAATCTGAGTGAACATTTATACATAGGAACTGACTGACAGTAGAATGAGCAAAGCTTTCCATCAATTACAGCTGCTTTAGCTCCAGTACAGAGACATCGGACACCAAGCGTCCTGGCTGACTGACGGATCGAGTGCATTTGGTTTAAAGACACCCAGGTTAGATTATTATTCACCGCTGTGTAAGCACGCAGGTCTGGATCTCTTACCCGATGGTCTGCTGGATGTCCTGCTGCTCCGGTTTAGCAGACTGCTGCAGGTCCGGCTGAGGCTGGGTTTGATTCAGGAAATGCCAACAGTAACAACCCACACTCATCATACATCCTGTATGTTTGTTAAACATTTCATCATTTCTTTCTTACTCTTTATATGACTGTTTACTGTAATGAATAATAAAACCCCCACAATCTGCTGCGACCCAGAAGAGGATGTATCTGTTTCCAGTCTAGGTCTTCTGCTGCATGCCACATTCTTTAGATATTTTTAGTTTGCTCAAAATAGTAAAGGCTTTCTGTGAGGCTGCTTTGTTGCAATGTCTAACATACTGTATGTGAACTGAATTTAAGAGCTACAGCGACTGTCGTGTTTCATGCACATCTTTCACACACGTCCGGCTCTCCCACTGAGATATGGATACTGTCGCTTCATTCCTGGATAACAAACCTCTAATAGTGCCTGAAGCACCTCCTGCCTGTGTTGCTCCTGCGACCGGATGAAAGCAGCTTGCTAGACACAAAGAAAGAAATCTTAAAATTAGTTATAAAATCATATCTGTAATAAGAAAAGGCAATATACATACACTGCCTGGCCAAAAAAAAAACAAAAAAACTTTCGCACACTAAGATTTCATTAAAGCTTTGATTACAGCACACAATTTGGTGACAAGTTCATGTGTGAAAGTGATTTCTCAATGCTCCCAGAACGACTCTTTCCCAGTTTGAGACCTGGAACATACCCATGCCATCAGGGAAGAAGAAAAACTCTGCAGATGTGATAACCTAATCGGTCATTTAGTTTCACATTTAGGTCATCAGCTATCTTCATTTTACTGCCACATAATGTTGCTGAGCCTAGACCTGAGCAACTGATGCAACCCCAGATCATAACACTGTCTCCAAAGTCTGATCTTTACGCTCCCTAGCAAATTGAAAGCATAAATTGTCCCTTGCGCTGTATGAAAAAAAACCTACTTCTTTTAAAAGCGTGTCCTCTTTCTCTTCGTATTGTTCGAGAGCTTTGGCAACTTCTTCCTTGAATCTGAAACAGCACCAAAAATCTTTCATACGTAATAAAAACAAACAGTATTATGAGAGGGTGAGTGTCT
Source organism: Leiocassis micropogon (assembly GCA_028565275.1). Taxonomy (NCBI): domain Eukaryota; kingdom Metazoa; phylum Chordata; class Actinopteri; order Siluriformes; family Bagridae; genus Leiocassis; species Leiocassis micropogon. The sequence continues at coordinate 13,095,443 of JAOVVA010000031.1, forward strand.
ATCTGTTCTACCGTTCTGTCTCCTGCTCGGTGATGATGAACTTCTCTTTGTGTTTATGGTCTGCTTTGTTCTTCCACCAGAAGGCATTTGTGTTTTTGCGGTGCTCTTGACTAAAAAAAAACAAAAAAAAAACACACCAAACACACACACTTTGAGTGATCCATTTTAACCGTAATCATTCATGAGGTTATTCAGAAGTGTGTGAAGTCTCACGTGCTCATGTGCTCCAGCAGTCCTGAGTAAAGCACGGTGATTCTGCCATCGCTCACATGTTTTTGCACCTCCTCTTCGCAGCAGTAGCACCAGAACTTTGCTTCGTGCTGCGACGCGTCGAACTTCTCCACCTGCGGACTTTTCAGGGTTCGCCGCGCTTCTTTCACCTGCAGCCAAAAATAGTGAAAAGACATACAGCATGCTGCTAGCCGTTTTCTTGATTTGTTACGCCAGGTTACTGGGTACTTGATCTGCCCCGTGTAAAACACATAAATGAAGCTGATTACAAGATGTCGAGTGTAATTAACTGGAAACCAGTTCATTGTAATGGAAAACTGGCCACCATTAAAATATTTGATCACTAGCTGAAGAGCTCGTCAATAACAGGGAAAATCAGCTTTAATGCAATCAGTAATATTATTTCAGGTTGAAGCCCACAAACATGTCTGTCTGCAACAAAGGTGAATGAAAGGTTTTTAAAACTGTAATTTTACCAAATATATAACATTATATAGTGTTGGTTTCCAGTGGATTGGTGGATAAATATTGGGAAATTGAACATGTCATTTCATCTTATTACAATCAGCAGGAATTAGAGAAGATATAGAAAAGGTTACGTTTACGACTTGTTTACCCTAAGTTGTACTTCTTTCGTCATCAGCCAAATACACTCCCTGTTCGGTAATCGGAGAGTGAATCAAAGATGAGAAATCGAAAAATTAAGTTTCGTCTTAAAACGACTCCAGAGTGTTAAAATTCACTTAAACCACTTCAGGACTGTTATTTCAGCTGTAAAAATATAGAAACTAATTCCAATATAGATATAAAATTTAGCTTTGTTTTTAGCTTTGTTTTTTTTTTTTTACATTGAGCAAGTAGCTTATTTTAAAGTAGATTATTAAATCCGGACACAACTTTTCATAACATAATTTTTACTCAACATTTTAATTTTACTTATGGTGCAGGTTAAACTTAATCTAAGTTTCATTCAATTCTATCCAGCCAGTTTTGAGTGATGCTGTGACATTATGCTGTAAAATAATCAAAGAAAAAGCATAATGAGACATTTTTCACAGCTTAAAAAAATTAATAAAATGACCTTACAAACACACTTTAAATATTAAGCACAAATAATAGTCAGACTATTTTGTCCCTATACAAACCAAACCAAACAAAACTGAATTTAATAAGATACACAATTATTTAACTCGGTTAAAAATACAGTATATATTTTATATATACACATTTTTATTTTATAAACCTCAAACACTCCCAAATAATTCATTGCTCCCTGCACACGCGCACTACACACCTCATACACATTATAACCAACACGCATCACTTCCGCTTCCTATCTAGTGCACTTAACTTACAAATTGGAAACGCAGCCGTTAGCCGAATGACTAGCGCATTAGCTTCCTGATATTCTCCGCAAGCCTAGCTTACCTTATCCAGGAATTTAACCAGAACCACTTTCAGTTTGCTCTGGTGGCTTTTCCCGAAAATGTGACCTTTTCCAGAGAAATCCGTTTGTCTGCATATGGCACAATAAAACGCACCCATTTTTAAAAACTCAGTCGCTTCTCTTGTTAGCAAACAGCATCGTTAGCGTCTGCGCGAAATGTTTACGGACCGATGTGTGACGTATCCATTACCACCCTCTAGTGACCCGGATGAGCGCGCCAAATTTCAACAGGGGCTCATTACTCATTACTGCCATCTGCAGGATTCTCGCTAAACTGCACTATATATATATATATACTCACTATAGAACACCAAAATTTACCCCAAAATCCAATGTGGAATTATTAAAGACAGCAGTGTCAGTGATGTCATTGTGCTATTAACTAATCTGTGCAGTAATCTTTCGAAATGTTTGCTTCTCTCTCCACAGAGCAGATTCAGTCAGAGCTACTGCTAACACACCAGCGTTGATTATTTTCTAATACTGGCTTATTTTATAATTTCTCCAATACCCCAGGATGCAAACTCGCTCACTTATTGTCTATACTGCTTTATCCAGCACTGAAACTATAATAATCTCCTTACAGACACCTGCAACTATATTTTCAATTACACTCTCCCACCACCAGAAATGCATTTATTTGGGGTATCCACTATAATTTTTTTTCTCTGGGGACAATCGTCATTGTCCGTCTTCCCTTTCTGACAAACAACATTGTTCACACTTTATTGCAAATTAGTGCAGATATTAATTTATTTCTTTTCTACAATCAAACTTGAAAGCAAGTCAGGAAAAAAGCCACAAAAGAAAAAAATAAGTTTAAGTAAACAAGAAAATAAACCAGTGCACACAATCAGAAACCACATTGTCCCCAAATCCAGTCTTCTTTTTAACACCTCCAGGCTCCCGAGCCAGATTACAACTCAAACAGTGCTTGCATCATATCTGTAAAGGAGGAGAAAAACAAAGACAGCCAGAATGAAAATGCGATTCCAGCACACATGCCAGCTGAATGCCAGGATGAGGATCTGACCTGGGTAGTTCATGCTCCTCTTCAGCATTCTGAAGGAGTCTGCAGTGAGCGTGTGGATTTCGTTCCTCAGTCTTCTTCGACCGTCCAGCGTCAGGTGCCACAGGCAGGACTTCCTCTTCCCGTCGCTGGTCACCTGCTGCGGCGTCTTTCTGAAACTGTTGCTGAAACACAGGTTGTGGCGGATGGTGTTTTTCCAGCCGTCGGGCGCCGTTAGGAAGAAAGGGAAGTGCTCCCTGGAGAGATGATTAACAGGATGTCCAGAAGATGGAAACAATGATCATATAATCAGTAACTGTATCAGGGAAAACTGTGGCTTTTACAGAAAACAAAGAAGGAACATGAATAAATATATATCCAGTGATTTGTGACGTGTTTTAACTTCACGCAGATCTGTGATTCAAAATCTCAAAATCTCCAATTGCTTCAAAGAGATTGTTCCCTTCATTCACCTGGTAAAGTTGTAGATCTGCTGGACGTTCAGACTCCCAGAGCGGCTGCTGCTCAGTGCCATGGCGATGAGGATGCAGTAGTTGACGGGCGGCCGTGGCCAGGCGCCGTTCTTCAGGTTGCAGCTATCCTGCAGGACTCTCTGCAGCCGCCTGCTTTGAGCCCGAGCCAGGCCCAGCCTGCGTGACGCCGGCTCCTTGGGTGCCCGTCCTCTCCTGGCGCCTTTCACCTTATGGTAGATCGCCACGTCCTCCGAGGATGCGTCATCATCTGTGAGCTTGAAAGAAAGTAAAAGCGCCTTTTTGGGAGAAATATTTAAAATTTTGCATCCTTGTGTTGAGAGGAATCTGTGACTATCCAGGGTTGGGATGTTGACATTTTTTGTTACAGTGGTAGAAATCCCAGCACCCTATAATTAAATATATTTTTCTTATAGTTATTAACCTGGTCACTTAAATTGAATCCAAATCTAAAAAACTAGTAGTTAGCACAGTCACCTTGCACCTCCAGGGTCTGGGTTCGATTCCCGTCTCCAATATCTGTGTGTATGAAGTTTGCATGCTCTCCCCCCAAAAGACATGCAGAATAGTCTAATTGACGTTCCCAAATTGCCCGTAGCGTGTGAATGAGTGAGCGAGCGAGCATGTGCGAGTACCCCAAGTCTCCTGAGAGCCCCGCGACCCTCTTTACAGGATAAAGCCTTACAGACGATGAGAAAGTCATTTAAGATCAAAGCTGTGGTAACACAGAGCTACTGGTCTAAGAAGCAAGAGAGAAACCTGCCACATTTATGATGTGCTGCTTTTAAAGTCTCACCTGATACTCGCTCGAGAGAGACGCATCATGCAGCGATTCATCCAGACAGGTTTCGCCAGACCACGACAGCCGGTGCAGGTTTTGTCCTGGCACAGGAAGGGCAGGACCTGACACAGATCTGTCTATTGTTAGTTTCGGAAGCGATGGCGTTTTGTCTCGAACAGGGTATTTGATGGGGCAGGCCAGACAGGGGTTCACCATCAACCACAGATTTGGCTGTATTACAGATTCTGAAAGAGGAAGATGTAATGGTAGGATTTCAAGAGGCAACAATGAGTGTGCCTACATGGCACAATAGTATTATGGATTAATTCATCTGTATATGTGGAGAGAAGAGCAGAAGAAGCAGATTGTTCAGATCATTATATACAGGATATATTGACATGACTGGTCAAGATAGGTTTAAAAGGTATTAAAATTTGGTTTCATGTTTATGGCACACTGAAGACTGGAAGGCGACACGGTGGCTCAGTGGTTATCACTGTCGTCTTGCACCTCCAGGGTCAAAGTTTGAGTCCCACCTCGAGTCTGTAAAGTTGCACATTAAGGTTGACCTGCAGTTAACTTTATTTCACTAATTAACTCCTTTTTAAACCCATGATTTATTTACGTTACTTGTTTTTTGTTCTTAGCATTGCAGAAGTAACAGTGAAGTGTGTATACTGACTATATGAAAAATATACAGTGTGCAATCATCTACAACCTGACTTTGTGATACCGTCTCTAATGCTCCTGGATATCTGAAATTTGCTTCAGGATCATAATCCATCCATCCATCCATCCATCTAGCTATCAAGCTATTCATCCATCAATCCATTTCGCCATCCATCTATCCATCCCTTCATCCATGGATCCATTCTTCCATGCATGTATTCATCTATCCATCCATCTAACCATGTATCCATCCATCCATCCATCCATCCCTCCTGTAGTGGCCGTTTATCGTACCTTTAACTTTAAGTGCCACTTAGCTTGCTAATGTTAGTTATTTTAGTTTTACGCGTGTTCCAACCTTTATGTGTCTGCGTGTGTGTCCTTATAGAAACAAATCCACAGTCTTGTGTTGTAAAAGATTTATTCTTTGTTTCCAAATGAAGCTTGGTCCAGAACTGATTAGCATCTAAAACAAACATTAAATCCTTTCTGCTCCAAACGATTACACACGTCATGTTCCAAGCTCCACGAGCACGGTCAAAAACTTATATCGAGCCACACTTGGCAAGCACTTCTTTCAACAAAAAAAAAAACTCGCCCTTGCACATGCCCGATAATTCTAATACACCGCCACTTGCTGTCATAAAATAAACCCTGCACGTTATTAATATTTCAAAATAAAAGAACATGTTAAACAATTTGGCTTGCACTATACAAACTAAGAATATATTAACCGCAATAATATATAAATTTACGCATCAATAACCAAACAACATATCCGCAGTATTCAGTGGCTCGTACACCTCCATCCCTGTACAGTATCTATCCATTTATCCATCCATATACAGTATCCATCCATGTATCCATGCATATATAGCATCTATGCATGCACATACAGTATTTATCCATCTTTATACAGTATCCATCCATCCATATACAGTATATATCCATCTATCCATCCATTTATCCATCCATCCATCCATATACAGTATCCATCCATATACAGTATCCATCCATCTATCCATGCATATACAGTATCCATGCATGCATATACAGTATTTATCCATCTTTATACAGTATCCATCCATCCATATACAGTATCCATCCATATACAGTATCCATCCATCCATGCATGCATATACAGTATCCATCCATCCATCCATATACAGTATCCATCCATCCATCCATATACAGTATCCATCCATATACAGTATCCATCCATCCATCCATATACAGTATCCATCCATCCATCCATCCATCCATATACAGTATCCATCCATCCATCCATCCATATACAGTATCCATCCATCCATATACAGTATCCATGCATATACAGTATCCATCCATCCATCCATATACAGTATCCATCCATATACAGTATTCATCCATCCATCCATATACAGTATCCATCCACCCATCTATATACAGTATTTATCCATGCTTATACAGAATCCATCCATCCATAAATGTATCAATACATCTAATAAATGGCTTGAGGGTGATTTTTCCTCACCTTTGCTCTCAGCAGGAGGGTTTGGCTGATGAAGCTCTTCAGGGAAAGTTTTTCTTGAGATTCTGGCATAATGCCACTGGGCCAAATACTGCTCATTCCTCTTGTCGTCTGTGGAAAAAATAATAAATCACGTAATTTTAAAAAAAAAGGGGGGGGGGGATCCCAAAGGTTTTTCCTCTGTTCTGAAGTAGATGTGTTGTGTTTTATACCCTGATAGAACTGGTCGGTGGTGGTGCTCAGGTGAATCTCCTCGTTCATGTCCCAGTCATGAAGCCCCGTGCTCAGGTGGAGGTCTAGAAATCTCTCGCTAGCTCGAAGCTTGAGAAACATCTTTCTTTCTCTCTTTTCTTTCTCTTGGAGAAACATTGTTCGTCGGGAGCAGACCTATGTTCACACCAGCTGTGTGTATGTGTGTGTGTAATTAAAACCTATGTTCACACCAGGTGTGTGTAATTAACGCCGTTTAATGAGAAACGAGGCGTTTGTAATGAGGAGGTCAGTCTCTCTACTGCGGCCAAACAGTGGTGGAAATCAACAATAAATGTGATTGTTGGGAAATAAATTGTATTTTGAGCTTAATATTAATGTCCCAAAGCAAATGTCTCAACCAAAGTTACAAACTTGATTTTCCAAAAGTGTTCAACACTGAATTCCTTCAGTCAGCTCATGGCTTTATACAGTAGCTTAAGCATTTAGCTGTAAACATATAATGAACACACAATACACTTATTTTTAATGAAAGACACATTTCTACTATCAAAGTCAAAGAAAGGGGAAAAAAATGGAATTACAGGAATGGATGGAAAAATAGTTCTTTAGTATTGTAAATGATTTTTTAAATTGATCTTAGGAAATGTTCTAATATTTTGAGATACAGGATTTTTGTGGTCTGTAAGCCACAATCATCAAAATTAAAACAAGAAAGGCTTGGAATTTCCAATTTACATGTAATGAATATACCATACAGTATATAAGCGTTACATTTTTCTAATTAAATTACTGTGCGGGTTCCCTTGATACACACCCCCAAGTGCTCACGGTTCAGGAGTTACAGAGGAACTTTGGATTCATTTCAATTCAGTTTTATTTGTATAGCGCTTTTAACAATTGTCATTGTCGCAAAGCAGGTTTACACAATCAAAAGAATTATTTAAGTCTGTATGGAATGTGAATGTGTATGAATCAAAATGGTCACATAGTCCCTGATGAGCAAGCCGAGGGCGACGGTGGCAAGGAAAAACTCCCTGAGATGGTAATAGGAAGAAACCTTGA
>JAOVVA010000031.1:13102955-13123566 GCA_028565275.1 Leiocassis micropogon
CCAAACACAACAAGTTGAGTTTTTACCAAAAAGTTCTATTTTGGTTTCATCTGACCATATGACATTCTCCCAATCCTTTCCTGGGTCATCCAAATGCTCTCTAGCAAACGCAGTGTGTTATCTACAATGTCTACAATCCTACAATGTGATTTTCTGGAATTCTTTTCTTATTTTGTCTCTCATAGTTGAGGTATACCTATGATGAAAATTACAGGCCTCTCTCATCTTTTTAAGTGCGAGAACTTTCACAATTGGTGTCTGACTGAAAACTTTTTTGGCCCACAGTATGTAAGCTTAGCCGGTATGTGTTAACAGTGACGCTTCAGACATCACACTGTGTATTTGGGTTTTCAGATAGGTCAGGTAGAACGAAAGTTATCATCCTTTTTATAACATGAAAATCCAATACAACTGGAATATGGGAATGATGTCACCGAAATGTAGGACTCCCACAATATGCATATTATTTCTGTATATATATATATATATATATATATATATTTATTTATTTATTTTAGTCATAGAAACAACCAAAAACAACCAGAAAAACATGTGATAATATGTATATGTGCTTATTTCTTTGTCTATTTGACCGATTTAAAAATTTTTGCTCAGTCCTGTTTGTATAGTTAGTTAAAATAAAATTAAATTCAGTTGCCTATATAGTGCTGAAAAAAAGGATACGTCACTCTACACTGCATAATCCTCAGCCATATACTGTATGTGTTTCTTAACAATTAGCTAGAATACTATTAATAGTTTTAAGTGCTTCAGTAAATAAGTATAAATATATTTCACCCAAAGGTGATGGAAATATTTAGAATTAACAATATTGTTCCTGTGAAGATGTTGTCTAAGGAGCCAGGTTACCCAACAGTAGTTCTGCCTAAAGATGTCAAAACCTATATATTGTTGTTGGACAGTTACATAATTCAGTTAAATAATTCAATCAGCTGTCAATCACAATTAAATGATCACATTTTCCTTTGCCACTGTAGACTCTTTCCATAAATCTCATCATAACAACGATAAGTTTCTTTGTCAGCACAGTTTATCATAAGGTAGATCATAAGCCATACAAGAGTCCCACGGACTCTATACATTTACATTTTAGGCATTTGGCAGACGCTCTTATCCAGAGCGATTTACATTTTTATCTCATTACGCATCTGAGCAGTTGAGGGTTAAGGGCCTTGCTCAAGGGCCCAACAGTGGCGACTTGGTGGTTGTGGGGTTTGAACCTGGGATCTTCCGAACCATAGTCCAATGCCTTAACCACTGAGCTACCATCTGATTTTGTCAGATTTGCATTTGTAGAAAAAGAACTGATTATTCAAGAGAACAATACATACATTTTGTATTGATGGCCAAATTCTGATACTCTAGGTCCACGTTCTTGCCAGCGTAGTTACAGGGGGGCAAAGTCAGCAGCAGGGAGTTGAAGAATCGGCTTGAGATTATTTGGCCTTCAGTCGATAAAAGGGCGAGTGGAAAATCTGCACCGTACAGATGAACAGGAGAACACATTTCAGTTCAGTTATCCATCCACAGAATATATCTCTAGTCTCCGGATTGCAAGGAATAACAGCAGCTCGCTTTATCTTACCTTGAGCATGTGTTAGGGGAATCAGTGTCCCCGCGATGAGGAGTACAGCCAGCATCGTTGTCCTCTGTGGAGTTTTCTCTGTGAAGTCCTTGATCACACGGGACACTGAGACGGATGAGCCCGATCGAGCTGGTCGACAGAAAGGAAAACAGGTTTCCCCAGGTACATCTGAGACGATAGCTCTTCCAGCATACACACCCTGATGATGGACAATGCATGGCAAAATGTACCCTAACTGACATGGTGGCACTATTTACACTCAACTCTAGTCTTCCATGTATGTTTCATTCACTGCTGACATCAAAGCAATGCCTGGGGGGAGGAATTTCTCTCAAGGACTCGCACAATAATCATGAAATAAACGTATCATCCTAACACTTGTGTAATAAATATACAGTGATGGGAAAATTTGTCCAAATTTCCTGTACTGGAGTAAATAAAGAGATATTCCAGGGAAAATAATCACACAAGTAAAATTAGAAGTTCACAGAGTCCAATTTACTTGAGAACTTGATTTTACTTGATTTACCTTAAATATGAAAAGCAGGTTGTATTTGCTAACAGTAGCCTTTACGTCATAGTAAAACTCTCTCTCTCACTGTCTCTTTCTAAACTGTGAACCTGCTTCTAATTTTAAACACCTACTTCATGATTGAGTTCACAGAGGGAATGCAGGTCATACAATTTGGTATATTATGTTACGTTATGACTGCTTTAAATACTAAATGTCACTGCACAAATATAGTGAAGTAGAAAGTACAGATATTTGTTGTAGGATGTAGTGGAGTAACTGTGAAAAGTAATTACTAACAAAACCACTCAGAGTTCAAATGTATGAAGCAAATGTACTTAGACAATTTTTTTTCAATTTCATTTTATGTACATAACGCTTTTAACAATGGTCATTGTCTCACAAAATTAAAAGAAAATTATGGAAATGTGTATGAGCAAGAAAAATGTTTATAGATCATAATGATTAGATCTTAGTCCCTATTCTGGGAACTACCAGAAATCCAGAGTTTTGTGATTTTAAGATGTGTGACGGATTGTAACGTGTCAGAATCCGTCCTTTGGCTACGTGGGAGCTAAACCATTTAGAGCCTTGTACGTAAGTAATGCTAGTTTGTAATCAATTCTAAACTTAACAGGTACCCAGTGCAGGGATTTTCTAGTGTTAGGGTTATATGATCATATTATATACTTTTAAAAGTATCATATTTCTTGGAAAAGTACATAGCTGTTTACATTTATAATGGTGACATAAAAACGCCAAACTTGCGCATTTTGGGCAAATAAACCTTGTCAAATGATAGAAGTAGAAGTTTATTGATATAAAGGTCAATAGAAGAGATACAAAGTTCTAGTCTTTTTAAGCTCCCTCCCTGTTTTTTTTGTTTTTTGTTTTTTTTACACACTAAAAAGTTAACCATGGATCAACCTTCTTAACTATATAAAATTATTCATTTAAATATTTTTCTACTAAACATCTAATAAATAAAATAATTTCACTTTGCATTGCATTTTATTACAAATAATTTCAGGAAGATTGCCAAGAAGATTAATGATCATTTAAAGACTCGTCTCATACACCCCGCTGAGACTCACACACCTCTGCATGCATGCAAACAAACAGCTCAGATTTTGAAAAGAGTTTCCCATCAAAGCATTTAAGTGGTTAGTGGAAATGATGGAATGAATGAGTGGTGCTATTTAAGGAACGAATGCGAGAGTACATGTGTGAGTCAGATTGTCAGAGATTTGTTCTTACATTCTGTAGGTAACATGACATGCTGGCTTTTTATGTCTTGTTAACTTTAGGAGACAGAAAAACAAATGAGAACCCGGGAAAAAGAGAGAACTGTAATCATTGGTAATTTTCTTTGGTATAAAATAAACAACAACAACAACAACAAAAAAAACACTCCAGGATGCTCTGTTATAAGAAAACATGTTTCCAGTAAACAGTAAATTTCCAGGTAAGTATAGTTTATATCAGGCTGCATCACATCAGCTTGTCCGTGATTATTTTCATAAAACAATCGTGCTGTCCAGGGTTTTATTCCTTACGAAAATGTTCAAGCATCTGAAATTTAAAATGCAATTCTTAAATATACTTAAATATATATACAGGTTAAAGGCTGATGTGCTGTATGATTCTGCCTCAAGCAACTTTGCTTTGTATTGTACACGAGCGCTCTCTAGTGGAATGTTAGTGCATGACACGCAAAAAGAATGTCATAATTATAATGTATACTGTATATTCATTCAAATTCATATTATTATTTGCCACATACACAACCATACAGAATATGATATTCAGTGAAATGCTTATATATATATATATATATATATATATATATATATATAAAATAAGAATAATATATAAGAAGAATATAAAATGTAAAATATAGAATCTACAATTTTGTTACAATAAAATAAAATAAAGTAAAGTATAAAGCAGAATAAAAAATAAAAAATGTATACACACTTCAGGAAAAGAAAAATACAGTAGTATGATGTATGTTATATTAATATAATATATTATCATATACAGTATATCAATATATAACATATAGCAATCAATTTTCTATTTTTCTATTAAGTTTTTTTTTTTCTGAAGTGTATATAATTTTTTTCTGTCTGACTCTGTCTATATTTCAACAGTTATCTATGACCTTTCTTAAAACTCGAATTGTATTATGGTAGTGATATGTAGTATTATGTTTTCTCTAAAGATGTCAGTAGTCGCACTATCATTGATGTTATCATGTAACCATGAATTTTTCTGCATATTTTTTTTTACTTATTGCGGTGTGTATACAATCCTTTTGGTCCCAAACTATATAGAAAATGTATACAGTGTAAAATGCACAGAATACTCCTCTGCTCTAATATTAACTCTGTTGAAAGTCATTAACGGTCCCATAGCTTACTATTTCTTTAACAAGTTACCACAGGTCACCCAAAGTGTGTGTGGTGTGTCTGTTATTGCTCCAGCTGAAATACACATCAAATTATGCATTTTTCAGGTGAGGTCACATTAGGTGGAAAATCTAATTGGCTTATTTATGCTCCAAAAGGGAGCTTTTTTTTATCATGTATTTGTTTGCACACAGACCCATCTAAATGTTTAATAATGACTAACAAGGGAATCTTGTAAAATACATCCCCTGTTTGTGACCATTTTTTTATTCGTATAAATATCTTAATATTTTTGTCAGATTCATCGCTAATTTAAGTCGAGGTTCAAAATCGAAGTTAAAGAAAAAAAAAAACCTTAAGTACTCTTAAATAATAAATATGAACTATGTAAGATATAAAGTAAGGACCAATGTAAAGTGGTGAATCTGTTTAATGTTAAGTATTAAACAGTTACACATACAGTCATGTCCAGCATTCAAATGTACAACACAACATTTCAATTACAAAACAAATCATATTATGCATCACAGAAAAAAAATGAACACAAGCAAAAATAAACAATGGGGATACATACAGTAAAGACACATCAAAGACAAAGGTTGAAATTACATCACTTCAAAATGCTTTGGACCACTTCATAAGGAAAAGGCAGAAAAAAAAAATCAAACCCCCTTTTCCACTACATTAGTACTTCCACTTCCAAAAGCATGTTCATAAAAGCTTAACTTAGAAAAAACAGACATTTATAAAATAGGAGAGTAAAAATCATTTGAGTGAAATGATAAATGCTACACAGTGAAGTCAGTGATAACCACACGCTTATAATTCGAAAAGCTTTGATACTTGAAATATTTGCATAGTTTAAATTGACATTGCTGCTCGTGCTTAAGTCGACTAGTGTCATCTAAATATATTATGCTAAAAATATGGGTTAAAGATGAGAATAGATATGTAAACATCGTCTTAGAAAAGTAATATCTCTTTAAGTCTTTCAGAATGATGGCTTTAACACCACCGCATAGAAACTTGAAATGTTGGAGAGACCTGATGTTTGATCATAATATAAACAAATCAAAATTAAAAAAATAGGTGAAATGTTGTAGAAATGAACAAACTTCCTTTTTTTTCAGCATGTGATTGTGAAACTTCAGTATTCCATCGGTATGTAAATGTAGAAATCAGAGCATAGTTTCCTTTCATGTCAAAACAAACTGTAAACATTTTATTTTCACTTCTTGGGGTGGGGTGCAGATTCTAGGTGATTCTTTCAGTGGTGATATGCAGTACTGTTCCAACGATACCAGGATCTGGAAGAAAAGAGGGGGATAGTTCATAACCCATTCACTGAGACTGCCATTTAACGGACGAGGAACTGAGATCACGAGCATGCATACGATTATATAGGCTGAATGCAATTAGTATGTAATTAGAAACAGGTCAAGATCATCCGAGACGCTTTTCAGCTCATCACGGTTGTAAAGAGTGGTTATTTGATCTTGCCTTAATCTTCCTGTCTGTTCAAATCTAAAGGCTCTAGAGAATGTTGTTGCATGAAAATCCATCGTAATCTCAGTTACCTTCATTTTGATGTTTATTGTCGATGTTAACCCAAGCTCTTGACCTGTATCTGATTAAATTTATGTATTACACTGCACTATGGATGACTGCATGAGTAAGAAGGTTAGTACAGATACATGCTACCTTAATATATCTGGTGGCATCATTATGCTATCAAATTGACAAGTCTGATTACCCTGCAGGATTGAAGGATTGATTGACCGCCTGTGATGTCAGAGGACCGGAGGAAGATAAAGTGTTTGGAGAAGACCCGCGACTCGGGCTGTTGGGAGACGAGCTGCTCGACACTGTGGGAGAAAAAGAGCGGAACTTATTACCTTACTTGATCAACGAGTATAATATCTTTTATACTAGTTCTAACAAACATATATGGAGAAAAGGTCTTACCACCTCCAGAAGGAAGAGGACTGAAGGGTCTGTTAGGTGCAGGCTGAAATGAAAAGCGTTTGTATAAGTTAAACAACAGCCATTTAGAAGAACAACTTAATACTGTACATCATCATTTTAAGTGGTTGTGATGTTCTCTTGGGAAATAATACCATCAGATTGGTAAAAGAAAAAAAAAAAACCTTACCAGTCTGGCATTGTAGTTGTGTGATTTAATAGGTGAGGTGGCAACTGGGCAATAGATCCTCTTCTCCTTCTGTCGTCGGTTGCAGAACCACACCCGCACCACTTCCTTTTCCATCGACAGCTGCTCCGAGATCATAGTGATTTCCTCCGAGTTTGGTTTGGGATTCTGTAAAAAAAAAGAAAGAAAAGAACTACTACTTATGTGGCAACTCAAATCAGTTTTGTCCTGCCAAAACCTGAACCACCTTGTAGAAATCCTTAAGTTGGCATCCAAGCAATTTGTTTCGAGTCGATTGATTTACTCACATCTAGGAAGCGTTTCTCCAACGTGAGCTTGATGTTGGTCTCAATACTCGTTCTCTTTTTTCTCTTCCTCCCATATCCTTCCATAAGTGGTGGCAAAGTGGCAGGATTAGCCATCGAGTCCGAGGGTGAGTTTTCTGAAAAACGATCAATGGTTAAAATACTAACAAAAGAAAAACATATATGTTTGGTACTCCTGACATTATATATGGTCACTCTGATGTTTACCTGCATCACTGAGCCACTTCTCCAGCAATGGTTTGAGCTTGCACATGTTCTTGAAGCTGAGATTAAGAGCCTCAAAGCGGGAAATTGTGGTTTGACTGAAATCATTTCCATAGAGCTTCCCCATAGCCAAACCCACATCTCCCTGAAAGTAGAAGCGTCAGATTAACAGCTCATTAGATGCCCTTTAAATTTTGGTCCGTTGCCTACTTTTGCCTATTTTTTTTTTTTTTTTTTTTGGCGAACAAGCCTTCATTGAAATGCATTTCAAAGCTCGTTTCCCTTTAATGTATTTTATTTACATCTGTCTGCAAAGTTAATTTGAATTTTTAGGTCATTGCCTGCGTAAAGCCCAGCTTGATGCGTCTTTGCTTGAAGGACTTCGCAAACTGCTCCAACTCCTCCAGGTCACTTGGTTCGTCCTGCTGCGACGCACCCACGTGCTTAGGCACCTGTAAGTGAGGCATGTCCAAGTGTGCGTCCATGGAAGACCCAGCCAGGCCTGCCCGACCCATCGCCTGTGCAGATAAAAACTATAGATCAGATAAAAAGATTTGAAGTTCTTGATCTAGTACATGGGAATCACCATCCAAACAGCATTGTTCTTTTTTCCTGACACACCTAAGCCAGTTGATTATAAATATACAGTAGCAAGCGAGCTTCTTTACTATACTAATCAGTTTCTTTTGTCTCCTTTTCTTAGTTTTAACCTGAAGCTTTTCATGCAGTTGACATCCAGTAATATTATATCAGTAGATCTGGAGATGGGGTTCTGAGAAACTGCAACAGGTATAACCAGGATATGATAATTTCTTTTGTTTACCTGAGGTGTTAAGGCCAGTCCAGGCTGGTGCTGCAGGAGACTAGGCTGGGACTGAGAGGGCAAGGACAGGAGATTCGGCTGCAGCAGGGCTATAAGGCGATATAAACAAGAATTAATATAATACACAAACAATAAAAAAAAAGAGAAGCTGATGAGGAAATGACTGTTAATAGCAGCTGTACCGTAAGTGATAACAGGAACTAACCTGTATCAGGGATGTTCTACAGTATTAAATGTAACTAATACAAATGGATAAAGATGATATGTCTGGTATAACACTTGTTATATATATATATATAATACTTTCCTGTGGTATAAGGGAATAACACTGTTATGAATGAATATTCAGCTTTGGGGTTTTAACGGTAACTCTGCTACACATCGCATCAATGAGCTGTTGATCATTTCCCTACTACACCACAACTCTAATTCCTTATGTGACACTCTGTTGACACAAGGACACCTGGGGTAAACATATAGAGGATGCTTGATTCTGATTGGTCAGATTTATTTTCCACAGTAGTGACAGTCGCTCTGATTTTAGGGCGAATCAGGTTTGTATTTGCTCGTTCTAATATGTTATCATTTCTGTAGTAAGAAGTCTAATCACTAGGATTTGCAATGGAGGACATACGTTGTACATAACCTAAGTCAAATGGATATAATATATACAAATGTTGATATATGTGAGGAGACATTTATGGAACGAGCATCAAAACTTTGTAACAGTCTATAAGAGTAGTTTTTTGTTCATTAAAGAGAAAAAAGTGAGGCTGATGAAGGAACGGACATGTTTTAACCTTTTTAGGGCCCAAGCACTATGACGTCATTATGTTTTTGTTGCATCCAGTGACAAAGGAACATTGTAGAGGTTGTTCCTTTAAAACTGATATTTTAATCATTGATATTGTTTGAGAAAGTATAAAGACTGACCTTGGTGTCCCGTCTGAGCCTGGGACAGGAGGAAGGGTGAAGATGAGGAAAGGTGTGAGCCAGACATGAGGACCAGCTGGGGAAGTGGGTGCAGCGATGGCAAGTCCTGAAAATACACAGCACAAAAGCATTCATGATGCCTCCATTCATGGTCTATAAGCCTACCATCAGAATACCATGTGATTTAGTGTATGATCCATGGTAGGAACGTTGAAAATGGCGTACCCCAGGCAGCTGCCCTGTAGGAGCGGGTGAACCCTGCGTGAGATGACATGTCTTATGCGATGACGACACAGAGTGAGGAGAATCGTTCAGGTCCTCTGTCTTTATCTAGAAACCAGGAGATACTATGTCATAGGTTGTGATCTAAACTGTATCCCAGAGATACACAAGAAACATTTGTGACAGAAGAAACTAATTCGGTAAATCCAGTTGGTGAGCATAAACTGATAAACTATTTAGTACTACTTTGTATTATGTATGAGTGTATGAGCTTGGATAGGAGTCACGTGTACGCTGGTGTCCGTTTGTGCGTGCGCGCGTGTGTGCGTGTGTATTCACTCCAAGGCTGTCTGACTTGTTCTACCAGAGGGAGCTTTTGAAAAACATTCCTTCCCTGCCCTCAGGCTAAAGCCTATGCAAATGAGAACCTGAGGCTAGTTCCTGTACATGGGACTCTGTAGACTCGTCTGCATAGCATTACATGAGAAAAAGGGCCAACATAACTTATAATAAATCAAGGTTAATTATGAGCTCTGTGAAAGAGATTAGCAAAAGCTCTACAGAGTGGCCGTTAACGTCTATATACTGTAGGGAGTTGCTTGGACATGCAAACTGAGTGTTGAATACTGGTTAAGAAATTATTAACATGTGTATTTACCTGTCTTGTGAAGTCAATGCCATTTTGTTCGATTTCTGCAAAAAGATGAACAGAGTATAATCGAATAATTAGTTCATATCATCTTTCCTCATTTGAAATGTTTTGCTATATATAAATACACAGTACATTCTCTACATGAAACTAGCAAGTAGCGACGTTTTATCACAATTCTCGCTGTCTCTGTGGCTCTTTAGGGGCCTTGTATCTTACGTTAACCATTATGGAGACAGAGTTTTGTCAAGGGCTCTACTGAGTTCAAAGGTTGTTAGGTCCAGGTAATCTGTCCTGATTTGATATTCAAATAGGGCCGTGTGAGGCTGTGGTTAGCGCATCAGTGCTC
Organism: Leiocassis micropogon; assembly: GCA_028565275.1. NCBI lineage: Eukaryota > Metazoa > Chordata > Actinopteri > Siluriformes > Bagridae > Leiocassis > Leiocassis micropogon. The sequence goes on from JAOVVA010000031.1 coordinate 13,113,139, forward strand.
GCTCGTCCTGTGCTATGGAAATCTGCGCTCCTCCCCGAGCCAAACTTCCAGTATGGAAATGAAGCGCCCATGCAAATGGGAACGTATCCATGGTAACCTTTCGCAAGCCCTCATATTTGAATGTTTACAAACCCCCAGGTGCATCGCTGACTTGATTCTTTCTCTGTTAAAGTCTTTCTTTCTTTCACATAAACATCGCAGATACAATAGGGGTTTTGTCTAAAAAAAAAAACTAATTACGATCAAATAATATTATCCAAGTCAAATCATTCTAATTTACTAAAACCAGTAACAACAATAGCAGGTAACATTAGTTAAGTGCAGTACGCAAGATTAGTCTTGCCTTATTACTAAAAAAACAACAACATTGTTTAACCCCAAAGAATATTTGGGAAAGGTTTTGAAATGTACATGAATATCCTGTCTAAATATCCTTTTTATGCATAATTATTCAAGTAACTCAAGTACTGTTGTGTTTTGCATAGCTTCACATTTTATATATATATATTAACTATTGTGTACATCTTCCACTTTTGTAGCTAAAATGCAACTGCACTAAAGATCACAGTAGTTAATTTGGGCCTCTGATGAAATGTTGGAATATCACAACAGGTTAAAACTCCTTCAGGGGACAACAAAGAACCAGTGTTGATGCCTGTTTGTTGTATTTTGTGCTATATATCTTTGATATTTGCTAGAACTAGCCCAGGAGGTACTGCTGTAGCAACAACAGACTTTAACCAAGTCTAATCTGACATGTAACAGATCTTAGTACATGTTTTATGAAAATGTCAATGTTGAATACGGTATGTTCTTAACTTATTCTGGTTATGATAGAACTTACACATTGGGTTAGGTTTCAATCAACATTGTCCGTTATTGTATAGTCAGAAACTTAAACCAAATATAGTATTTATACTAGTTGTTTAAAGTAGAGTATAAAAAAAACTATTTTGAGAAATAAAACACATTATGATTATTTATGGTTATATTATAATACTTATTATTATAGTATTGCTGATTACTATCAAACTTATTGCTGTACAACTAGTAGTCTAGTTGAATTTTCCATCTCATTTTTAATCATAGTCATAATTCTAGTTGCACTTTTGGTTTAGTTATTTCATAGTCAGATTTGTAGTTATCATCTATTGTAGTTATTTTCATATGTAAAATTACAGTTATATATGGTTTTATATATATATACATACACACACACACACACACACAATCTTAATTATAGTTCAGCTATTATGATTAGAAATTGGTTATAATGTTTATACACGTTCATTATAGATTTGTTGATTATGTAAATATATTATTTGAAGTTAATGAGTTTTATTTAGGTTGTAGTTATAGTCAAAGTTATAGTAATAATTTCGTAGTTATACATATAATTATATATTCTGTAGATATAATTATAACATATAAAGTTGAAATGACTTAATTAAAGGTAATTATAATTATAGCTCAATTATAGTTCATACTTTTGGCATGGTTACTGTTACAGTCAAAGTTATGATTGTGGTCATAGTTACACAGTATTTAGTTAAGGCAAAATTATTTTTGAAGGTAGAAATACTGTTATTTACAGTATAGTGTCATAGTTATTGATATAGTCAAAGTTTTATTCATAGCTATAATTTTGTAACTATAGTTACAAATAGTTCAAACTAGTGATGTAGTTCTTGTTGTTGTTATATTTCCACATGTAACATTTAGCGATTTAATTACAATCATAATTATTAGTTATATAGTTAATTACTGTAGTTAATGTTTGACTACTAAAATTCCACTATAAAAATGTTCTGTAGGAAGTAGTATAAAAAATATAGGGAAATGACTCTTTATTACTCTACAAAATATTACAATTCTTTTTTTAATGATACGATCATGTTTGCACCTGTGTACAGGAAAAGCCTGAAACTGATATTTAGTATTACAGGAAACGATGCTAGACAAAACAATCATTTAGTATATTGTGCTCTCTCTGAATCCAAGTTCCTCATTTCAGCCCCTTGTGTTCCGTACGGAGGCAACTAACTATGTGTCGGTATGGCCTGAGGGCATGAACGCTTCACTGCAAACAGTCCACCACCCCCACGCATATTGCATATGCACGCATGCACACACACAGACACACACACACACACACACACACACATGCATCCTGGTACACTGTTATGTCCTTGATGAACATTATAGCCTTAAGCTCTATGCAGCTTTTTGTCTCCTTATAGTTCGGGAGCTACAAACCTGACTCACCATGAACAGGTTCAGATAGTCTTAACTTTACACATCTGCTCAAATGATCGACTCAGGAGTTTTGCTGTAGAATGGTAGGGGATATGTGATGAAGTAGGCATATTACACAACTGCTCTTGACTTATCTGTGGTAAATCCATGATTTTAGTTGTTAGTCAATAGGCAAAAACGCATAGTTTATGCAACAAGCAACTGTGTTAATGTCCCGACTGAAGATATTACCAGAACGTGTGGTATTGTGCTATCACTGAATCAGTGACAGCGGTAGGATAAGGTGGCAAACAACAGGGGGAAACACACAAACAAACAAACCATGGGATTCATGCGAGACAGTGGTATTGTGATGGAGTTGTGACAGGCGAGAATGTCATTAAGGGTTTTGCACAGACCTGTCTGGGAGAAAGACCATAACAGCCAAGACAAAGAGGAGAACTCACTGGTCAAAACCACAAACGGCTCCGACAAGAGACACACGGAAGCTTGTGTCTTTCTCATGAAAACACCTCAACCAATGGGAGAGGTGTGGTAACAAATTCTAGTTGATATTAGTTAAAAATAATGCACTAAGAAAGTGTTAATAAAGCATTAAGCACTAAATAAACAGTGATATTACTATTATGCTAGTTGAAATTTTTTTTTTTTACATTTTTTTTGTAGATTCCTGTGCTTGGATCTCTCATGAAAAAAACCCCCACACGCCTTATAATATAAGAACTTTTATAATATTTATTATAAAGGTTATAGATTACATATGTAATCTATAACCTTTATAATATTTACAGCATTTAGATGCATTGACTTTATAGCTACTGTCTGGTTCACGATAATAAAAATAAACTTTCTGTTACTTTAGAGTCAAAAACTATGCAATTAAAATATCGTACCTATAAAATTTTGTGTGGACGCATTCATAGACTTTATAAAAATGTTATCTTTTTTTGCAGCCTTTTCTAATCCTGTAAAAACTTAAAGTGTTATAATATCATAATTCAGAAAATAATTTCCTTCAAATGTTTATCTTTCTTTTAATCACCGCTTTCCCGTAGTCAGGAGTATAACAGGTTGTAACGGTATGCTGAATAATTACTCCTTATCTCAACTGATTATGTTAACAATAAGTAACTAAGTAAGTAAATATGTATTAAATTCCGTATTAATGGTTGAATTCCATCCAACTCAGATACAGGTCAAGGTAAGGGATGAATAGCTTCTTACCTGTGTGTTCATGCTGAGGATCCCTCTGCTCGACTGCCTCTGTGCTCATCTTAATATCTGTAATGATAAATATAGCTGATTTTCCTACTTTATGCGCACACTGGGCCAATTCATGGCCCGGTCAGGAAAATGAACTTGAGGTTTTATTCTAATGGGTCTGACTTTGAAAAGGTCTCCTTTATGTAAAGGGCTAGTTGTAATATTCATAAGGGCTGAGGGGATCCCTGCTCAGCCTCCAGCCGCCAGCCACCAGCCGCCACTGGCTCGGGCCCTCCTCCCTAATCTCTTCTAGTCAAAACCATTTAAATGGGTCAATATGCTGTGCAAGCATGAGATATGATTTTGCAAACCAGCTACAGAAGCGACCTACAGGGAAGCGAAGAGTAAGAGAGACAGAGAGTCTGTCTGTAAGTCATTTCAATTTAAAGTACTCACCTTAAAGAAAGCAGATTGTGGATGTGCTTGGCTTGATTTCTTCTACAATCCTGAGTCGGTCATGAATGAAAGAAGGAGCAAGATGCACGCAGGAGGTTACGCAGAAACTTCAACATTTGGCACAAGTGGGTTCAGGGAGAAGTATTCACCTTTTTCACGATCCCACACAAGCTGATAGACAGATGATTTGCATAAGGCCCACAGTGCGTCCTATCCAGACGCACTCTTTTTGCATAAAACAACATAGGGGGAGACGACAAACTGCAGAAACTCAGGTGAGTCTGTGTGTGTGTGTGTGTGTGTGTGTCTGTGTGCATGCGCGTGTGCGTGCGTGTCACTTCTCAAACCTGAAATGTGTCAGTTTCTTGCCTGCAGTGTTTATGTTGACACAAAAGCATGCTAGTGAAGGTTTAAAGGGGCGATACAGTAATGAGTGAAGTCCACTGGGACATTCACTACAAAAGTAAAAAATATATAAAAAATCTACTAAAATCTAATTTTATCAATTTGAACACATTGATGTGTTTTTTAAATCAGATTTCTAATAAAACAACTAATAAACTACTTAATCCTGCAATTTATGCTCCATCTAATAATTCTGCCAATTTATTTCAGAAAAAAATCTTTACTTTCTAAATTATTGCTCAATATTGCTCTATAATCATATATTTGTAAAGTATTAATGTAAATCTGAAACCCTTTAACCTATTTACTATACTCATCACTGTAATCTACCTCAGCAGTTTGTATTGTTAGCAGCTAGCTATTACAGTAGCATTCAACTAGCTTAGCAGAAACAAAGCTCTTGTTAGCAAACATGATAACAAACAAAATTTCATGGATACATGTCACAATGTCACTGCCTTGATTCATCCAAAGTATACTAGCAACTTTATTTATTTCTAATTTGTGAAAAAAGAAAAGCTAGCAAACATTTAGCAAGCTAGTTATCTTCAGGAGAAGTAAAGGGAATTATCTTGCTAGCTAACATTTAAGAGATAATGAATAAAGTTGTTGGTAGTAAGAATTAGCTTTCTTTTCTTTTCTTTTAGTATAAAAATATAATAATATGTTTTTACTTTTATTCTTTTCTCTTTTTTTCACCTCAACCCACTAAAGTAAAACATTTGGACAAAAGTGCTTTTTATCCTCTTATTAAAGCTCACAGACCCCCACAGTTTTCTAGAATCATTGTGTTTGTCATGCTAATACTTCTTGTCCTCTCAGTGATTTTAAACCAAATGTACATTTTGATTGATTTTTACAGGTTTGTAAATATTTTAACCACAAACACTTACACAACTGTAGCTTGCTTTCCATCTGTGGTAAGTTAACCATGCTCGTTACGTGACATGCGACAATCATTTTCGTACATTCAAGTGTGTAACTTTTTACAACACATTTTTATGCGAGATTGATTTTTAAAAAAAAAGCTGTTTGGATGAACAGCTTTTAATACTTTGTCTTTGAAAGCAATGTTTTGACTATAATTTGACCAGATTTGTTTCTGCTAATAACATACACTGCCTGGGCAAAAAAAAAAAAAAAAAAAGGCACACACTCTAAGATTTCATTCAGTCACCTTTATGTTTGATTACAGTTTGTGTATTAAAATGATTCCTCATGCTCTCAGAAACCACTCTTTCACAATTTGAGTTCTGGAACATGCCAGTGCCATCAGGGAAGAAAAACTCAACATTGATGTGATACCCAGGTCATGACCTTTTTTCTCTTGCTCCAAATTCCAATATTTATGTTCAAGTGTCCCGTATGTGTGTGTGTATGGAAATGTTCTTATTTTCACTGTTAGATTCTTTACTGTTGATTTTTGTGATCTGATTCTGGATTGTTTACCCGATGATGACTCATGATTTGCATTATCCTTCCAGGTTTTGATAATGTGTTCAAGGGTTCTTAACCCAATTCCAGTAATTTCAAACCTCCTTAGATGTTTTCTTTGCTTGATGCAGCTCATTAATTTGACCCTTCTAAAATGGTGACTGTTTTTCTTCATGGTCAGGCATTGTACAGTACTTTGACTGTAATAATTCAATAAACCAAACATATATTTCTTGATATTCTGAATTTCTAAACCATCACTGGACTGAACATTAGAGGTCTAAATATAAACTACATCCAAATTTTGTAATGTGTATTGTATTTTGAATACATTTTTTTTCCTCTTAAAAAGGTAGAACCCAACAAATAATATAAAGAATGAGATTTAATATATTTATATAATTTTGAATAGATGTAAAGAGCAGGTGCAAAAGCGCACACGACACTTATGAAGTCACACAATGAACATCAGCTAGTACTATAGCGTCTTTGTGACTTTTGTCCTGGTTATGGTGTTTGTTTAAACAGGACATCCTGATAAGACAGATCACGCCTGAGGCCTCCTCCCATCATCTCTCTCTCTCGCTCTCTCTCTGCGCTATGTTACACAACTAACACTAGAGGGCAGAGATCAAGAATGAAACACTACGGCAGACAACAAAACCGTCATGAAGGGACATGTAATCTAGAATTCCAGCATCCTTGTATGATGTGGAATTAACCATGCGCATACATATTCAGGAAAAAATGTAATAATCTCGTCACAGATTCCATCATTTAAAACTAGTTTAGTTTTGATAGATAACTGAAATGAAACTAATTCACTGTTGGATATTTGAGCCACGGTTTTCAGTACCCTGGTTCTTTCCTTAAATAAAGGTGCAATTACTTGACAAAAAAAAATAAAAATCCGCAAACAAAAGCTGAAACAAAGATTTAAAAAATCGCCAGAAATCTAAATCAAATCAGTGATTTAGATTAACATATGGTAAATCGGACCGTTTCAACCAAAGAAATCTACAGCGAACTAACAACAGCTAAAACTAACTAACGAATCTGTCAAAATTTATCAATTATAATAATAACAATGTTAAAAAGGTTGAATACTAAAAATGAGCCAAGATTAAATAGATTCAAAATAAATCTTGTTACATACTGTACCTTATGTATTTGTCAAGGCAGTTTGTATTTGACTTCTAGCGAGATATTCATCTTTCTTTGAAGCTAAATGCAAAAAAGTCTCCTTATGATTAAAAAGAAAAAGTAGTACAGTATGTTAATGTCAAAATATTAAATTCAGTCTATTTACGTAAGAGATTCCTGTGTTTGAAAACCCACTGCTATAATCTGCAACAAAGAAGTCTCCTTCCATGGATGTTAAACAAACCCCTAAAATATTTTTTTATTTGACCAAATTATAAATTTTTCTTGTTTGTTAATAGTTTTTTTTTTTTTTTTTTTTTTTTACATATTCTGATGCGTGTTATTATTTGCAGAAACTCCAACATAAGAAGAGCATGTTAATGTATTCCTGTGATTGACCACGTAACCTGTCAGAGCTGCTGTTTGAGAACGGCCAAATTATCGGCCAACATCAAGCTCAGAAAATGTTAAAACTGCTGGGGTTTGAGGTAAGAACCGTCCAATGCATTTTTACAACCTGAAAGGATAGTGCTGAACTGTCAATAAATAAAATCATGAACAGAGATTTCTTAAATGTTTGAAGTGGCATCGTAAAAGAAAAAATCAGACAGTAAAAACCAGAGCTATGTTTAACAGTGAAAGTAAAAGGATTTCAATGAGAATTTCAACTCAAAGGATTGGGACTAAATATCCATGTGTCCATAAGGGAACCACTTGTTAGTGAGACTAGTCTGAAAAAAAGACATCAATTTGCTAGGACTGGATAAAGATTGGACTTTGGAGCAATGGACAAAGGTCATGTGGTCTGATCCGTCAGGGTAAGAAGGGAAGCACATGCACCCATCATGCATAGCCCCCACTGTACAAGTCTCTGAAGGCAGTGTTCTGAAATAATGGTTATCACATCTTTGATGTTTTTCTTCCCTGATGGCACAGGAAAAGTCCATGATTTCTGCAATTCGTGGAAGAGTCATTCTGGAAGCACGAGAAATCATTTTCAAACATGAATGATAATTTTAAAGAAAAATTATTTAAAAACTATTGTGTACCCCAGACCATAAAAAAGGAAACAAATAAAACAGAAGATTCTGAAATACTTCAATCTTTATTTAAACTAGCATATGCAAATAGTTATTCATGCTGTTTAATCATCTTCAGATTTGGCTCATTGCAAAAGAAAAGCCAAAACCTGGAACACAATTTAAATATCAAATCCACAACTCTGTAAGACTGTAAGAGTCAGTATAAGTCATTATATCCAGCAAGGAAGAGAAACCTGAGCATATACATTTGCAGATCACAAGCCACCAACCTTAGACTAAAGTGTGCATAAAACATGTAAACACATAACCTTTTAATATATATGAAAATATTTAACACAGTTCAAAATTATGAAAGAGTGCCATATAAGGGTGCAATCCGCTAGGAAAATAAATTCCTAAAAAGTCCCAAACACGATAACAATATTGCATTGTGTGAAAGGTTCGTCTATCCGCCGTAGTGTACGCGTTCGTAGTAATGAGGTTATTGAAATGGAAATGAGATAATTAGTCAGGGTTGTGGTGAGTGTGAGCAGCACATTTGGCATCACTTGAATATATTAGCAATAAATAGACAACACAGAAACGTGCCTTAGCTGCCAGCATAGCTTGTGTCTGGTTCGTAAGACTAAACACATTTCACGGCTAAACCTCGAGATTAAAAAAAAAAAAAAAGTACCGGTCGTTAAAACAGAGTTGCGAGTTACTAACACTCACAGTTTAGTTTAGAGCTTATGTGTAATTTACTGTCAAAATGACAAAAAACAAGAACCTTTAAAATGTAGCAACACTTCTGGTCTACATGTAGATAAAACAAAAACAAACAAACCAAAAAGATATATATCATCACCTGATATTTACTACAGTTGAATATTTAAGACACTTCCAGATAGTCATATAATATACAGTACATTCACTGACCACTTTAATACGAACACCTGATCAGCTCATCATTTATGCAAGCATCCAATCAGCCAATCATGTGGGAGACTACAACAGATATCCTAATGCAGAAACAAAGCAAGAGCTTTACCATGTGGTCAGTTAAACAACAACAACAACAACAACAACAAAAAAGAGAGTCCAGTTTGGGTGAATAAGCTAACAAGAGTGAGACACTGATGTGGTCTTCTGCTGTTGATATTGTGTGTGTTTGGAGATGTTTTTCTCCTCACCATGGTTGTAAAGAATGCTTTTTTGAGTTATTGATCAACAGTTCCTGTAATTTCCCAAACCAGCAGCAACCACGTCATGGTCAATGTAGTGGAGATCTCGTTTCCACAGCTTATAATAATGATTAACATGAAGCTCTTGACCTGCATCAGCACCATGACTAGATTTTATGCACCATGCATCTGACTGGATACCTGCATACATTTGCAGGTGTCCATGTTATCCAGTGGCCAATGAGTGTTTAACACTAATAACATAAGTAACAACAAAATAAAAATAACTACCATGAACTGACGATAAATTCTACTACACAACTTCTTCCCGTTACATTACAGACACAGAAAGTGACTAATGTTAACAAAAATTATGTGACATTTACAGTTCCAGCAATGAATTCATGTAGAATCCAATCAAACACCTCTTTCCCAGGGAAATACTGAACCTTTGAGGTGACTTTCTGCCCTGAGTCTACACTGTAGTGACAGCAGAACTAAAAACAAAGTGACTTGTCCCTTAAGGCAAACCTGACGATCCTGGAATCTAAAAATATATCACAATGAGAATATAGAGTAACAACGTTAAAGTAACACTTCAGAACTCTTAGGACCTACTCGAAGGCACCTTATCACTTAAGTTTTTTACACAGAGGGTGAACCTTTAGTGTACCGCTAGTATTCGTTATACGTTATTAGTAACGCGCATACAGCGGCGCCGTTAGCTCTCCTCGTCCCACATGCACAGCTGCTTGCGTGACGTGTAGAAGTCGAAGCGGTACGCCTTGCTGCAGCTCCTGATCCCGCACTTGTACGGGCTCGGCCCGTGCCCACGGCAGTACTTCAGCATGCACGGGTACCACTCCAGCCTCATGGTGTAGCTACACAAGCACGGCTGCCACGGATCGGTAGTAGCGCTGCAATTTGCCACGTCTGCGCTCTCTGCGTTCACGGGGAACGCCTTGAACACGGAGCCTTCCACACCTGCACAGAGATATACACACTGTAACATATGATAAAGAAAATGAAGAGGCATTTTTTTTTTAAACACAGCATCAGAGGTCAAGCTCTAATTATCATTTGGTGAATAGTGACAGTATGGGGGGAGGGGGGGGACAAAAAAAAATTCTGGATGTGTAAAATAATCAACTTTGAGGTGGTTATTGTAGCGCAAATTTGTGTCAGGTCACATTTTACCAGGGATATACACTACCGTTCAAAAGTTTTAGGTCACTTGCAAATTTCTTGGTTTTTGTTTAGTGATTTATTTTCTACATTCTACAACAATACTGGGGATTTCAAAACTATAAAATAACACATATGGA
>JAOVVA010000031.1:13133413-13145774 GCA_028565275.1 Leiocassis micropogon
AAGTCACAATTATGAGATGATAAATCATAATTATGAGAAAGTAAGTCACAATTATGATAAAAGTCATAATTCTGAGAAAGTAAGTCATACTTCTGAGAAAGTAAGTCATAATTATAAGATATTAAGTCACAGTTATGAGATGATAAGTCATATGAGAAAGTAAGTCATAATTATGACATATTTAGTCACAATTATGAGAAAAGTCATAATTCTGAGAAAGTAAGTCATAATTATGAGATGCTAAGTCACAATTATGAGATAAGTCATAAGTCTGAGAAAGTAAGTCATAATTATGAGATATTAATTCACAATTATGAGATAAGTTATAATTCTGAGAAAGTAAGTCATAACGATGGGATATTAAGTCACAATTAGGAGATGATAAGTCAATTCTGAGAAAGTAAGTCATAATTATGAAATATTAAGTCACAATTATGAGATAATAAGTCATAATTCTAAGAAAGTAAGTCATAATTATGAGATATTAATTCACAATTATGAGATAATAAGTCAATTCTGAGAAAGTAAGTCATAATTATGAGATATTAATTAACAATTATAAGATAATAAGTCATAATTCTGAGAAAGTAAGTCATATTTATGAGATTTTAAGTCACAATTATGGGATGATAAATCATAATTATGAGAAAGTAAGTCACAATTATAAGATATTAAGTCACAATTATGAGATGATAAGTCATAATTCTAAGAAAGTAAGTCATAATTATGAGATATTAAGTCACAATTCACAATTATGAGAGAAGTCATAATTCTGAGAAAGTAAGTCATAATTCTGAGAAAGTAAGTCATAATTATAAGATATTAAGTCGCAATTATGAGATAAGTCATATGAGAAAGTAAGTCATAATTATGACATATTAAGTCACAATTATGAGAAAAGTCATAATTCTGAGAAAGTAAGTCATAATTATGAGATCTTAATTCACAATAATGAGATAATAAGTCATAATTCTGAGAAAGTAAGTCATAATGATGGGATATTAAGTCACAATTAAGAGATAAGTCATGATTCTGAGAAAGTAAGACATAATTATGAGATATTAAGTCATAATTATAAGATATTAAGTCACAATTATGAGATGATAAGTCATAACTCTGAGTTAGTAAGTCATAATTATCAGATAATCATAATTATAATTATAATTAACCTCCCCTAAACCTTCCCTTTATCCCAAAGATCCTGGCAAGATAGTAGCAGAGCAGCTATGTTCAAATCTACATAGAAATATCATATGCAAACTGTATCAGTCAGGATTTAGCCCTCATCACGGGACAGAGACAGCGCTTGTTAAAGTAGTAAATAACCTATTGGCCTCTGATCAGGGAAGCGTCTCTTTGCTTGTGTTACTTTACCTCAGTGCAGCTGTTGACAACATTGATTATAGTATTCTCCTTCACAGATTTCACAGAAAATGTAGTAGGAATTAAGGGAATCGCACTCTCCTGGCTCAGGTCCTATTTAACTGATTGGTATCAGTTTTATTATTTATCAGTGTAGTGTCCCACAGTGTTTGGTTTTAGGCCCACTGTTTTTGTCTCTTAAAATGCTTCCTCTGGGCAACATAATTCATAAGCATGTTATTAGTTTTCACCGTTATGCTGATGACACAAAATTACCATATGGGGAAAAGCCAGCTTAAGTTTGAGCAATGTGTAAATAACATAAGAGACTGGATGTTACATCCTTCTGCTTAATCCTGACAGGACAGAAATTCTGGTACTAGGACCACAATAACTCTGGATGGACTTTCTCTTCCATCAAGTACAATGGTAAAAGACCTTGGTGTGATTATAGATTCCAATCTTTCATTTGAAGCTTATGTAGATAATATTACCAGGTTAGACTATTGTTGGACTATACTGTCTGACATTAGCAAGTTTGAAGTTATGAGCATATCACCCCTATCTTATTCACACGGCATTGACTTCCAGTGAAATTTTGTATCAATTTAAAAATACTACTTTTGACCTATAAAGTATTAAATGGTCTTGCGCCACAGTACCAGAGTGACCTGCTAGTGTGTTATGATCTGCCATGCTTATTTCAAACAAAGGATGCAGGCTGCTTGTCAGTACCACATATTATGAAAACTACAGCAGGGGGCAAATCTTTTCCTTCAAAGCCGCAAAAAATATGGAATAATCTTTCACTTAATGTTTAAGTCTAGGCTGAAAACCTATTTATTTAGCCAAGTATTTTTGTTAATAGATTTGCCTTAGATAAAGGAGAAGGTCTGGGGGACTTATGGACGTAGAGTATTATGGTGAACTGGTAGGTTTAGATGCTGTCTTCCCCACTCTCACTTATCACTCAGGTTTGTTGATGGTGAAGTGATTGGTCGCTTTACATCTCAGGGAGCCCTCATGTCTGTGTTCCCTTCTGGCTCTCCCTTTTTGTTATGCTGTCATAGTTAGTCCTGCCGGAGACCCTGCTTGCACTCTGCACTATATATACATTCACTTTATACATTATGTGACTGTGATCATACCTAACTGTTATGACTTCTTCTCTTTTTCTTTTCTCTTCTCATCTCTAGACGCCTCTGGACCTGCCTGACTTCTGGTGCACCACTTCTCGTTGGAAATTCTTTTGCACGCATGGTGGCCTGTGTGGTCTGCTTGGGATTTGTGTGGTGACTGGGGACAGTTCCATTTTACCATGAAGATGGTCCAAGCCTCGGCTGATGCAGACAGCTGTGTCTCTGAGGACATGTGACTGCAGTCGCAGCCTACATTTTACATGAGCCTCCAATAATGAACTGGACTCCATATGAACTTAAAGACATCAACTGTTATACTGAACTTTTAGCTGCCTAACACACAGTATAAGTCATAAGTATTAGAAATTAAGTCATAATTATGATATTTGGAGATGTATTGTAGGATATTATAATTACTAAACTGACTTATTAACTCATAATTATGCTTGATCATCTCATAATTATGACTTATTGTCTCCAAATTATGACTTAAAATTGCATAATTATGAGTTTTGTTTTATAATTACGACTTGATATCTCATAATTATAGTATACTAAGTCATATTTATGAGTGATAAAGTTATAATTATGAGACAATAAGTCATAATTATAAGTCAGTAAGTCATACTTATGATATATTAAGTTGTAAATATGAGACAATAAGTCATAATTATGAGTTAGTAAGTCATAATTATGAGATGTTAAGTCATAAATATGAGTTAGTAAGTCATAACTATGCGACAGTAAGCCATAATAATGAGACAATAAGTTATAATTATGAGACATTAAGTCATAATTATGAGACACTAAGTCATAATTATGAGACACATTACTTAGTTACTTAGTAAATCATAATTATAACATAAGTCATGATTATAAGTCATAATTATTTTTAATGTATTTTATACTTTTGGACTTGCTGTTCTTGAATCTAACCCTTCTCAATTATTTATTTAGGCCTATTTTTTTTTTTTTTACTTATTACATACAAGTTGTATGTATAAACATCTGTATAAAAAAAATAAAGCCATCAAAGGAAAAAATCCACATGTTAAAAATTTTTCCTCAATGATTAATACATTTCTTTAAATTCTTTGAATTCATTTATTGCAATAAATCACGGACACCTCCAACCTCCAGGGATGGGGGGTTGAATCTTGCCTCTGGTCTGTCTGCATGGTGCTTGGTGGGTTTTCTCTGGGCACTCAGGCTTTTCTCCTACAGTCCAAAGACATGCAGTGTAAGCTGAATGGCATTTCCAAATAGCCTGTAGTGTATGATTTAGTGTATGAGTGTGTTCCTGCAATGGGTTGGCAACTGCTCCAGGGTGTACCCTGCCTTGTGCCCTGGGATAAGCTCCAGGTGGCCCTGTACAAGGTAAGCACTATAGATAATGGATGGGTATTAATCTTATATTGTATGACTATGTGGGTTAGTGTGTCCCAGATTCTAGAGGAAGAAAGGAGAGGCCCAGAATCCAACTTGCTTAAAGTCCTCTGTGAACTTTCCACATTTGGTGATGATTTGGGGTGCCATGTCATCTGCTGGTGTTGGTTCACTGTGTTTTATCAAGTCCAAAGTCAACACAGCCATCTTTCAGGAAATAATCAAATATTTTAAGATACTGGAATTTTGATTTTCATGATCTGTACTTCATAAATACTGAAATAAAAAAAAACAAGCCTTGAAATAGTTGACTTGATGTGTTTTGACTATATGAGTGTTTCACTTTTTGATTTAAAGTATGTTACCATTGGGTATATCATTTGTGAACATGGTATTAGTCTCCACTTTAACACACTTATATGTTTCAGCAAAGCCAGCTCAATAAAGTTAAGGAATTTGTAAAAAAAAAAAAAAAAAAAAACTTTAGTCACTGGATGCTTATTAACTGCATTCTGCTTAATTCTGACGAGACAGAAGTACTGGTAGTAGTACTAGTAAGTTTTCTGATCACACCGTAACTCTGGATAGCCTTTCTATTTCATCATGTGCAGCAGTAAAATACCTTTGTGTGATTATTGATTCCAGTCTCTCATTTGAAGCTTACGAAAGATAGCGTAATTAGGATAGCCTTTTCTATCTCTCTATATTGCAGAGATAAGAAATATAATGTCATTATACAATGTAGAAAACGTTGTGTATTTGTTAACTCTGTGTTGGATTATTGTAATGGCTTACTGTCCGGATGTTCCACTAAGTGCATAAACAAGCTCCAGTTTATGCATTGAGTTCAAAATGCTAATATTGACCTTTAAAGTACCTGAGTGAACTGATTGCTTTTTAAGATCTACGGTGCATGCTTGATGCAAAAGATGCAGGTGAATTGTTGATACCTTGCATAATAAAGACTACAGCAGGTGGTAGATTTTTTTTTCTTCCAAAGCCCCGACCACATTTCTTACACAAAGTTGAAGGTTCAGCATTAACCTCTCAGGTTTTGATAATGTGTTGAAGGATTCCTAATCCAGTGCCAGCATGCAGCCCAGTAATTTAACCCTTTTGAAATGGCAACTTTTTTGTTTTGATGACCAAGCAGTGTGCACTTTGACACTAATACTTCAAGAATCCAAATCAATCTTTAAAAAGGTTTGTAAAAAGATTAGCCTTCACTGCTAAACCATTTGTAGTCAATTTTTGCTTGATGCAGCCCAATAATTTGACTCTCCTCAAATGGTAAAATATTGGTTCAATTCCCACCCAATTCCCAAACCACTGGATGCAGTGCCGGTCCCAAGCCCAAATAAAATGGAATAGTTACGTCAGGAAGGGCATCCGGCATAAAACCTGTGCCAATTTGTGTGTGGATCAGGTGGTCCACTGTGGCAACCCCTCGACGGGAGCAGCCAAAATTCCAACAACATATTACATTTAACATATACATTTTCATCGTTATCATTATCATTATTATTACACTCATGAATGATGCAGTAATAAAATCGTTCTTTGTGTTGCTTTTTATGGCTTCCAGACTTCTCAGTAGAATTTCTTTATTTTTTCCCCCTAACCACACACACATTTTGCACATCATTTTATGCAAAAGACATGTATATCTGTCCTGTTTTTTTTTGTTTTGTTTTTTTAAATACATGATTAAGCCGCATGCCTCAGGTCCACTCTGTACAAAGTTACATAGTGTCAAAACCCCACAGTTCTAGAGCAGCTTTTCAAAATCACCAAACCAATAATCAGGACTCAGGCAGAATCTCAGTGTTTAAGTCTAGGCAAAAAACGTATTTGTTTAGTCAAGCCTTTTGTGAATAGCTTTTCCTGAGCAGATCTGGAAGGGTGTTAAAGTTTATGGTGCGCTGAGATGTTTGGATGCTGTCTCCCCTCACTCTCACCCATTCAGTCAGGCTAGAGGGGGCGGATTCTGTATATAAACTTTGTGTTCCTCTCTTTTAGTTAGGCTGTCCTGTTAAAATGTGCACTGACGCAAACCATTTTGTACCAAAGTTTTTTATCAGTGAGCAGCTAAAATTAAAATACATCTTTTAAATTACATATATAATTTAAAATAGATTAGCATTTAAATTTCTATTTAATATTTTTTTGTGTTTTTATTTAATTTCTGAAATAATTAATAATGACCAAATGATCCATTTTCAATTCTAAAGTATTATTAAATACTTTAAAATAATTTATATTTGCATGAACATCAATTTCAGGCGCATTAAGTTTTTTTTCCAGTTTTTTTTTTTTTGCTATCCCAGCCTTGGCTCTGAGAAAATCCGGGCCTCTATTAACAGAAGTCTTTGTGTTAATAATTTACAGTGGTTAGGGTCGGCAGGGGAACAAATGTGTAGTGAATGGAGCGTGGAGTCTGCAGTCTGGACTGGTTTCAAAGTTCTTCTGCAAGACTAAAAAATTCAATACAAAAACACAAGTGACAAAATAAAACTAATAGCTATAATATATATAGTATAGTATATAGTATAATACAATATTTTTTTTTTTCACATTTCTGCTTTCATGTTTTAAATCCATTACAGCACTCCACTCCTCATTCCAGCCAGGCTTTACCATAAGTACCAGCTTTGTCTTTCGTGCCACATATGTGATGTCCCGTCAAAGACATGCACTGACTCGAGCACATAAATTTCGGCAGCCTGTGAAGTTCTTTGGGATCCTTTTCCCTCTGCAGTGAGCTCGGGTAGAGTTTCAGACTACCCGGAGACACTTTGAGGAGTCCTGAGCTGCTTTAATATAGAGGGTAAAAAAATTTGAACGAGAACCTGTGCTTTGGTGGAAGGAGTGATAAGAAAATGAGGAAATGTATGGCAAATACAGTCTGTCCATAAATATTAAATACAATTAAAGCAACAATAAATATACTGTGGTTGTGATGCTATTTTTCACTGCTAGAGGAATTGAAAAGTGCTTTATCTGCATTTCATCTTACACCTGCTCTTAATCATGTAAATGGAAAAGATGTGCAAAGCGATGTCGGATTAAATTAAATAAAGACGTTTTTTTGTTTTTTAAAGTAACTTTAATCCTCACTTTGTTTAAACACGGCAGAGCTCTAAAGGGAAACCCTGTGCATGCAATAGGTTATTATTAGAGAAGCTTTCTCACACATTCAGTAAGATTATGCCAAGCATAATCTTTTTTCTGTATCCGAAACTAAACTCAGTGTCTTACTGCTATAAATGACATTTCTTTGTCTCCTTTGTTTTGTCCTGAGGATATGCAAACTTCAGTGCAGAAAAGATTTGTATACAAAGGTTTAAGGAGGTAATACTTTACATAACATCAGGATCGGGGATAAAGTTTAGTGCGTAGCACTGGTTCATACTGTGCAAATGTTTTGGTGGTTATCGTTCATTTTAGAAAAATGATGTGGATGCAAATAGTAGATTGGTGTTATTTTGCAAATCGAGAGGAAAAGAATTTGGCTGAGATGCATTTTGCATTTGCCTAAATCAGCAGCGTCTGTAACAAGAGCATGATTCAGCTTACTTGTCTGTCATGTCTTGGATTTCTCCCCTGCTCCTGGTAATGGTATCAGGCCTGTTTCATTCAATTTAACCTATTTGTTTCGCGGAACCGAATGCACCAAAAGCTTTATCCACTCTAATATGTTAATATAGTATAACTGAAAAAGATTATAAGTCAACACTATTTGATATCATGCAAGTTAATGAGAAAGAGGGGAAAAAACAGACATGCACGTGTGCACACGATCAGGAAGTTGCGATAAATGGCAAGTTCGATTCACATCAGCGGACAAGAACATTTCATATACAAAACAACAAACCTTTAGTTTAAATATGTCTGACCTTTGGTTTAATATGTGTGACACCCTGACGTATTGTAAACTTTAATTTTTTTCCATTGGTAGATTATATAATAAGTGTAAAGGGCAGAGGAGAAACTTTAAGTTTAAGAAATTCTTTAATTATCTAATTTGAATTAATAAAGCTCTGTGTATTTCCACCTTCCTGTTTTTTTTTTGTTTGCATATTTGTCACATTTAAACGATTCAGATCAATCAAATTTTAATATTACACAAAGATAATCCAAGTAAATACAAAATGCAGTTTTTAAAATTATGGTCTCATTTATTAAGGGGAAAAGAGTTGTCCAAACCTACAGTACCAGGCCCTATGTGAAAAAGTAATTGTCCCAATAAATGAGCTGTTTTTGGAAAGCTGAGTTGACGTTTACTGTACTTTTCACACCCATATCTGATTACTGCCAGACCTGCCGAATCAAGCAATCTGTTAAATCGAACCTGTATGGCAAAGTGAAGCATGCTAAAAGATCTAAAAAAAAAGCAACATAATTCAAGAACAGATAAGAAACAAAGTAATTAACATGTCTCAATCTGGAAAGGGTTACCAAGCCATCTCTAAGACTTTGAGACTCCAGCTACAGGAGTGGCCGGCCTACAAAAATTACTCCGAGAGCACAACGACGACTCATCCAGGAGTCCATAAAGGAACCCAGTACAACATCTAAAGAACTGCAGGCCTTACATGTCTCTGTAAAGGTCAGTGTTCATGATTCAACAGTAAGAAAGAGACTGGGGCAAAAATGGCATCCATGGGAGAATTCCAAGGTGAAAGCCACTGCTGTCCAAAAGAAACACAAAGGCTTCTCTCACATTTGCCAAAACATCTGGATTATCCCCAAGACTTTTGGGCAAATATTGTGGAAGGTGTGCATCCCTGACGTAAAAATAACACAAAGTTTTATTAAAAAGAACATCATACCAGCAGTCAAACATGGTGGTGGTAGTGTGATGGTCTGGGGCTTCTCTGCAGCTTCAAGATCTGGACGACTTGCCATAATTGATGGAACCATGAATTCTTCGCTCTACCTGAAAATCCTGAAGGAGAATCCAGCCATCAGTTTGTGAAGCTCAAGCGCACTTGGGTTATGCAGGACAATGATCCAAAACACACCAGCAGGTCCATCTCTGATAAAAACTAAATGAAGGTTTTGGAGTGGCCTAGTCAAAGTCTGGGCTTAAATCCTATTGAGATGCTGTGGCATGACCTTTAACAGGCCGCTCATGCTTGAAAACCCTCCCATATGGCGGAACTAAAACAATTCTGAAAAGAAGAGCGCGCCAAAATTCCTCCACAGCGATGGGAAAAACTCATTGCCAGATATGCAATAATATGTGCAAACGCATGATTGCAGTTGTTGGCGTCAAGAGTGGCACAACCAATTATTCAGTTTAGGGGCAATTACTTTTTCACATAGGGCTGCATCGTTTTGGACAGGTCTTTTCAATTAAAAACCGTATTTTGTATTTACACTGGTTATCTTTGAGTAATATTAAATCTAAACCATTTAAGTGTGACAAATATGCAAAAAAAAAAAAAAAAAAAAACAGAACGGGTGCAAATACTTTTGCACGGCACAGTATGTCTAAAAGTTGACTTGAGCTAGTGTCTTAAAAAATCAAGCTAGTATTAAAATATTTAAATGTTAATGAGAATCCCACCAAATGACATGGCAGGGTGAGTTATAGAGCGTGTGTTAAAATAATAATGACACATTCAGTCTGTATTTCAAAACACAACAAGTGTGATTTATGACGATCAGAAGAAAATGTCTCTCTCTGCTGGCTATGAGTAGAAATCTCTTTCTCACACACACAAGATACACACACAGGCTTTGTTTAAACAGCATTGTTTTTCTATGAGTTCCTTTGAAAAGCACTGTAGACAATAGTGGAGGTGTCAGACTCACCTAGGAGATAAGATCCCGCATAAAAACAGGTTTAAAGTTTAAACATACACTTCTGACAGACTTTGTTTTGGACACAGTTCCCGGCCTTCCCCTTCCTGGCACATGGTTTTACTTTTCTTCTTTTATACACATTACAGAAACTATCAGAGCAGAAAAATGCACTGTAGCTAATGCACATATAACACATAGCTGTTATTAGTGATCTAAAGCATAGTGAAATAATGATAAAAAAAAAAAACCCACATGGGATTATTGTCCTGATTTTAAAAGTGTAGCTGAAGTGACGTTGAAAAATGAAATCTGGTACCAAATGTGTCTTGGAGTTTAACTGTAAAAACAATGTTTAAATATAGTTGCAAGCAACGATGAGCGGGCCCAAGCACTCTGCGATATCGTCATCCAGGCACACCACACATCCTGTGTGCTTTTTGAACATGTTAAGACCTCCGAAAAGCCATTACCGCCCGGTGCAATGTACAACCTGGGTACTTTTTGAGCATGTTAAGATACATACCAATACCATTATGACATAATTTTAGAGTAGGCAGAATCTTGGCATCCCCAGATGCTGGAAAAAAAGCCTCACGTATAATGTCACTCAATGTGCTGTCACTCGATGTGATTTCAAATTGATTGACATCACACTGAGTGACATCATAGTGTGATGTCACTCAATATAATGTCACTCAAAATAATGTCACATAATATGATGTCACACTGGAAGTTATTAACCACTTTTCAGCATAAGTTTAGGACGTCGTTTGAGATATCAAAAATACCTCCACAATTTTGTATCCTCAATGTCTTGAGATTACATAGGCCCGGTTTGATGGCGATCATATAAATTCCCTAGGAAGAATGCATCAGATTCCATCTCCAAAAAGTGGTGGGTAAAAAAAAAGTCCTTAGAAGAACAAGAGGGCCCTTCCCACACTATGCCGTAATTGGGCAGATTTCATAGTGCTTGGGCCCTAAATAACCCCATCTGTGCACATTTTATTTCACGAAACACAAAAATTATAATTATTTATTATTTTCAAGTAATCCGCATATTGTAACAGTGATACATGGGGTACGGGAAAATAAGCAAAGTGTGTTACCACAAAATGCCACATAACTGAGAACTGATTTAAATCAATTTGTGTAAAAGAAATACATCCCGATCAGCCACAACACTAACACCACCTCCAGGTGAATTAAAAAACATTGATTGTCTGAGAACTGGTGACATGATCATGACTCATCTACGCCAGTAGAAGATAGCCCATCTGGTCTGATCCCACAGAAAAGCTAATGTAGCATAAATTGCTGAAAAAAGTAAATGCTGGCCACAATAGAATCAGAATCAGAATCAGACTAGCCAGTGCATCACAGCCTGTCGTGCACAAGGCTCAGCAGGAAAAGAGTTCAAGGTTGTTGACCCGGCTTCCATATTCTTCAGAACTTAGATCACACCAAAAGGATTGGGCTCTAATGTCTCAGTGCCAGACACCACAGCACCCCCTAGAGGTCTAGTGGAGTCATGCCCTGAGAGGCTAGAGCTGCCCTGGTGGCACAAGGGAAATCTACACAATATTGGGCATAAGGTTTTGCATTTTAATGTTATGACTGATCTGGGTACATATGCAGTACTGTGCAGAAGTCTTAAGAAATTAATATATATAAGAAATACATGAAGTAGATAAAAAATGTTTTACTGTGACATAACATGGTGTGAGCTTTGACACACTTTACTGTATCATTGATTACTTTGTTGGTTCATTGCAACCAAAATATTAAATGAAAAGACCTATAACACTTATAAAATAAAAAATAAAATAAACATGCTAGAACATATCATCTTATTTAAGCAAAGTGAAATGTATATAATATATATATATGAATATATGACAATATCTTGAAGAATCAACATTCCAGTCAAGCAAATAAATACATTTTTTCAAACATTTCAGGAAAACCAATTTCCTTCCGTCATCATGTTTAAAGATACAAATACAAAGCTGTATGTATAAAATGCAGGTGTGTTTAAACTAAATGTTAAATTTGATGTAATTGTAATATTTGTTTATTAAAGTTATTAAAGTTCTCCAAGTCCTTATAAAAGTATTAATATATAACAGGGCTATATTAATATTATTAATATACTAGGACTGCACTAGAACTAATAACTATTTTGATAATGGATTATCTTATTTAAGCAAAAAATTGATTAATCAAATTGAGAATACAGTACCACTAATACTCAATAGCTCTTATTTAGCTATCTGCTCTTAAATTTAGCTTGAGGTTGTTTTGTGCATCTAATAAATAACAATCAAGATGAATACTACATTAAATATGTCTTTTAATTAAATTTACTGATGAAATAAAACGAAGGAAAAGCAAAGTAGCAGCGATAAAATATAACTTGATTAAAGCTTAAAGATGGTGGATGGCAATTATGAGAGTTAATGTTGAAATGTTAAAAAGGATGAAGGGGCGGGGTCAACTGGAAGGGGCGGGGTTAAGTGAAGTAAACACATGACACCTGAGGAGAATATGGTTAATTAGTGTGTTGCTGTGACCTTAAAAAAAATGGTATGAGGCGCCGTATAGGGCTTAAATCAAACTTCACTCATGCACACACATATGAAACACTCACACATACATATATA
>JAOVVA010000031.1:13156581-13186581 GCA_028565275.1 Leiocassis micropogon
GTAGTTTTGAAACCAGTACTTTTACACTTTTACTTGAGTAAAAAGCTTGAGTTGATACTTCAACTTCTAAAGAAGTCGTTTTAAACCCTAGTATCTCTACTTCTACCCAAGTAATGAATGTGAATACTTTTGACACCACTGTCTCCTACTCTCTGTCACTGTCGCCTTGTACCTCCCAGAGTCCGGGTACATTTCCCAGCACGGGTCCGTGTGCATGGAGTTTGTATGTTCTCCCAGTGTGTGTGTGTGTGTGTGTGTGTGGGCAATACACTGGCACCCTGTCCAGGGTGTACCCTGCCTCGTGCCCTAAGTCTCCTGGGATCGGCTCTGGGCCCCCTACAACCCCTGTATACAGGATGAAGCAGAATAGATGATGAGTTAGTGAGTGAGTGAGTGAGTGAGTGATGAGCAATCTTCCAGAACATTCCAGGTAGAATCAGTGTTGACTAACTGAACTAAAATTTTCTAGTACTTTAAAGAATTGCATAGAACTTTCCATAGTCATATATACAGGGACTCACAACTCAACACTTCAGTTTAGTTCTAGATGCCCAAGACCCATCTGAATTGATCAAAATGGCAACAAGAAGCTTGAAGCATTCTCCATAGGCATTCATCTATGTATGTGAACAATTTATCAAGACAAGAGCGAAAAAGCAAACGTTTAAAAGGAATAATGGCCATTTTCTATACTTTTACAACAATTAAGAAGTACCACATACTATCCAGGAACAAAATTGATGTCACATGGTGCTATAGAATATGATTGCATTATTTTAAATGCATTCTTCTATATAAATATAAAATATAGTAGCATGTTCTATACATGCTTTTTCCTTCTAGGGTCATGGTGGATCTGGAGTCTGTTACATGGAACTCTGTGTGTGAGACAGGAATACACCTCCATCACAGGGCGCCATAGACACATGCTTGTTCACATCTAGAGGCAATTTAGACTAGTCGATTCATCTACCAGCATGTTCCTGGGCGGTGGAAGGAAGTTGGAGAAACCCACATAGGGAGAACATGACAAACTCAGAAACAATCTGTGGACAGTAAGGCAACGACGCTACCCATTGCAAACCTACTGTATGCTGCTGTCTGTGTTATAGGATCCTTCAAAATGTATCATGATCTCCTCAACTACAGCAGTGGAACACCTTGAACATTGCCATGTTATTAATTTAGCTCCTGGTGTACGTATGTTCGTCAGATGTTTGTGTTATATAATAATTGCTTATTATATATTATTAATGCCAATATTTTTTAAAGGGACTGTACTGTACAAGGGAAATGCAGACGATGCACCAAAATGAAGTCAATGCCAGGGCACAAAACATAAGAATGTACCACCCAAGAAGACTAAGCGTGTGACTATTTGAATTTAAAGAACAATATACACTGCCTGGATTTAAAAAAAAAAAATCACCATTTCAGAAGGGCCAAATTGTTAGGCTGCATCAAGCAAAGAAAACAATTAAGAATATTTGAAATTGACGTTAGGAAACCAAATGAACGGAGATCATTTAAACACTTGGAGAAGTTGCATGTTTAATAGTGATAGTAAGAGCATTTCCATACACACAATATGATGAGAACTCACAGGATTGCGACTAAACAGCTGTTATGATCTGGGGTTGCATCAGCTGGTCAGGTCTAGACTCAGCTGACGATCTGAATGTACTGAATGACCAGGTTTATCACATCTATGGAGATTTTCTTCCCTGATGGCACGAGGATATTCCAGGGAAGAGTGGTTCTGGGAGCATGAGGAATCATTTTCCACATGAACCAGACACTACATTGTGTGCTCTAATTAAAATGAAAGTGAAGAACTTCTTTAGCCAGACAACTTTTTTGGGGGGAAAAAAAATAATCACTCAAACACTTATCAATCAGCACAGCATACTGTTTATTTCCAAATCTTTCAGTGTCATGTCTTTGAGAAGGATTTCAATGTGTTGTCATTGTAGCTGGCTGCACTGTAGTCACACATTTTATACGAATAAATACCATATCCCTCATTTATATACAGTGATAATCATTTGAGCTTTTAAATAAAGCACCGATCAAACCTTACAAACCTTGGTGTTAATAAATGATCGACTTTGCAGTTAATTCAAAGTGAATGCTAGCTTCATTAAACCTTCCACAAGTGAAGTCGAAAAGTGCTTGGTCTCTGAAGAAAATTCTCTTACATAAAGCCTGGGATTTACGTCTATAATTAATGACTCACTTTGGACAGCTGGGTCAAACTCATTTGTGCAACGAAATCTGGGTCGTCTCTGCAGCACCCGAACGATAATGTAGTCCATTCTCAGTGGGAGAATGCCTGAGTAACTGGAAGAATAGTGTTTGTGTTGTGTGTGTGAGGTGTAAATGTCATATAGTGCTGCTGCACGTGGGTGGCAGCTGCTTTCGAGAGCATACTCATGTGCTTAAGAAGCTGCACCCGAATTAAAAAACAACAGTGTATGTGTGTGTGTGTGTGAGAGAGAGAGAGATAGAGAGAGAAAGAGAGAGAGACCGAGACAGACAGTTGGGTTTGGTCCCGAGTCTAGAGTAACCATGGAGACATAGAATTAAAGCAAATATGCACCCCTAGCATTTTAATGATTAAAACAAAACAACAAAATATCATACACGGTTCAGTTAAAATCAGCTTGGGTGCAAATAGAGGAGCTCTGATTCACTCTCTTGATTTCTTTCTTCTTCTTCTTTTTTTTCGTTTCTCCTGTACATCAAAAAGGGGCTTGTCTCCCCCTCACACCAATCATTTCATTTCATCACAGCATCAGTCTTATTGTTTCGAGTGTGAAAGGATAAAAGTGTCCCCCATTGAAATGAAAAAAAAAAAAGAACAGCTTTGTGCGACAGATCAGGAAATCGGGTCGTGGTTTTGTTTCGAAACCACCGCCGCTGTTTCCCCGCTGCAGGTGTGATATTCACTTGTCCGGCAGGCACCTCAGATCTCTTTGAACCTGAAATGAAACGAGCAGATCAAGCCTGAGTACAAGAACTCAATGCTTCACGATTATTCATTAGCTTGTTCTGATTCAATAGGAACCATAATACAGGCGGAAATGATCAACTACTAATTAAACCAGCGGCTCGGTTGCATGTCAGATGGTAGCGTTGACTAGAAAAAGTGCTAAAATAAAATCCTAATACAAATGTGTTATAACAGAAGGCTCTCTGATAATGACCCTGATAATTAGGCTGACGTCACAAAAAAGAAACCTGCCCCCCCCCCAACGTATTTGTCCCTTTCATAGGAATAAGTTGAGTTTGACTGAGGACACGGATAAGACACTCCGTGTGAAAAAACGGCAGAAAAGACAATAACTGTTACTTAAGGATAGTTGGGTTAATATAGACATACAGTATTATTTCTTTTCTTCTAGAAACTGTTTTTTTTATTTATTTGGAATTTTTCTTTAACCTGATAAGCACACTTGATGAACTTTTATTTTATAATCATTATCTCCAGCAATCTCAAACAGTTAAGGCTGTAGGTTGCTGGGATTTTGATCGGAAGGTCAGCGGTTTGAGCCCCAGTACTGAGGGGGGTTCAATCCCAAGTTGCGCTGTTGAGCCCTTGAATAAGACCCCTAACCCTATGTGTTCCAGTGGGTGCTGTATCCTAGGTGACCCCAGCTAATAATTATTATACTTATTAGCGTTCAGCGAAGTACAATTACACTGCAAATTTGATTTAAAAAAATCTCTATATTTATATATATTTTTATTATTATTTATTTAAACAGGTAAAGATGATTTTTTTTTTTTTAGTAACATCATGTATTTTCTTTTTAGTTTAGGTTAAAAAAACCCATTTTCATTCACTGCCGTTAGAAAAGGAATAAAGAAAGACAATAAAGTCATTCAGTACATGATCTAATTTCCAAATCACATTTCTAATACATATAGAGCAAGACGTGACTGGTTTAATATTATGTTAGGACTCTAATGTGGAATATAAATCCTAATCATAATTCTCACCCTCTCTGTCTTGTAGTACACCATCCTCGGACCTCCTTAAACACCAGCCTGGACAGTAGCTACAGAAGCAAGGAGGGAAAAAAAAAAGGAAAAACACAAATGAACGTGAATGTGAGATGTTACTTTACTTTACTGAATACTTTGAATGAATGAATACATATTGAAACTTTTCCAAGTTTAAAGATATTATGACTCTTACCACACAGGCCAATACATCAGCAGTGATGAGCATGTAGAAAACGTTATTCCAGCCAGTGGGAGAGATCAATCCTGCCAGAAGAGGCCCGATAGCAGCACCTAGTGGACAGAAATCACAGCTGTGATCAGGCGACACGCGGCTCAACCTCCAGCGCATAACAAATCGGTTTACTGTAAACTGTAAGAGACTACGACAAGTCAGTTTTTTGTTGCTGGCAACAAAATGTAACGATCAGCCGGTGAATCAACGACAACAAAATGCTCATTTTAAGGAAAAGGCAACATTTCATCCATACCTATTGATCCTGTGCCATCAATAATGGCTGTTACAGTAGACAGAGCCCGGGCGTTTCCTCTTAGGCACTCATGGGTTCCCTGTGCAGAGAAGAACACATTTATGAGCCTAAGCATAACACCAAGGTGTCAAATTATTAACTTATATACACAGATATATATCATATATATAAAATTTAATTTTTATCATTTAAATTATAAATTTCTTTTATATATTTATAAAAAAATAAATTGATTATTTGCAGGCCCCGTCCCTGGTTAGACTTTTACATCAAAATGCACGGTTATAAATAACATTACGGTTTGTTACTATGGTGACACTTGTGAGGTAGCGTAAGAGAAAGAGGCAGAAGGGTACCAGGTCAGCTGACACGGCCGTGGTGATGAGGGCGTAAGGTCCGTTCACAAGAGCACCACAAAACAGCAGCATACCTGGAAGTAAAAAGGAAACCGATAAAGAGAATTAAGAGTACAACAGAAGAAATGTGTTAAGCGAGGATCAAGCTTAACTATGACATTTTCAGTTCCTACACAGATAAAAATGATTACACCATGTCTTCCAGAAACACATAAGGCTGTGGGTGTGTCTGCTCACCGACTGTGGTCGGCACGCCGTTCTGTCCGATTTGGTTGTACAGGAAAAGCTGGTGACAGAAAATGAATGTAGAAAAGAGAATAAGAGAGAAAGAAATTACAGAGATATCTGTTCATCTGTTTTCAGAGGTTTCGCGGGTAAACTCACACACACTCTGCTGCGGTGTGGGCGTGAGATTTGGCCTGGGTGCTAAAATCTGAGCAAACTGCTGGGTGTGGGATGTGTGTGTTTTCTTGTGGATGTGTGAAGAGTTCAGCAATCGTGCGAGTAGTCCGTTTCTGGCAGTACTGAGGGATTTAGGGATTTTTTTGTATTTTGTATAGCTCGGTGCTAGCTTTGTTTTTTGTACTGCTCTGAGCTAGCTTTGTATTTTTTAGAGTTCCATGCTAATTTTTATTTTGTGCACGCGTGTACTGTTTACTGTAGCACTGTGACTACCTGTGTGCGTGTAAAACATTTTATTTTGTGTTTGTAAGCGCGTGTGAACAGCGCGCGTGTACTGTTTCTTATAACACACGTGTGTGCGCGCGTGTAAAGCAAAAGAAAGTCTCATTAGAGAGGATAAAGATCCATTTTCTCCCTCTCTATCGTTATGTGTGCGCGCACGTAATTTGGCACTGTGCCCCTTCACGCACACTCTCGCCTTTACACGCCCCACCCGCCCTCGGCTTCAGACACACACACACACACACACGGTCGTGATTCTTTTCAAAGGTAAAGTTCATTTGTTTGTTTGTTTTACTTTACAGCAGTGATTCCGTTAGTATGCCTCTCACGCGAGTGTCATTAGCGATGTTCCTTGCAAATTTTTCCGACAAAATAGTCTTTCCGTTAATGTGTGTGTGTTTGTGTGAAATTCAAATAAGAGAGGAGAAAGGTTTATTGTGTCAGATGAGAAGTGGGAGGCTGATTCCTCCTCTTACTTCACACACACACACACACACACACACACACACAGTGCCTGCGCACATAAACAGAAACACTTATCTGTCGGGATTTATTTTTACTTTCGTTTAAAGGTAAAGTGCAGGTTAATTTGTTTTATTTTTAATTTATATTTTGTATTCATTATTTTTATGTCTTAATTTTTTGGGCTTTGGAACGAAAAATTTGAGTTTCTATTATTTCATATGGGAAATTTTGCTTTGATTTACGAGTGTTTTGGAATACGAGCCCGCTTCCTAAACGAATTTTGCTCGTAATCCAAGGTTCCACTATATTTAGTACAGATCCATGCTAAACATGTATTGTGTACTTTTACTAGATTTGTATTTTGTACATTCCAGCACTAGGTTAGCTTTGTATTTTGCTTTGTAAATTTCTAGTTCTGTGCTGGCTTTGTATTTTTAAATTTCCAATGCCATTCAAGCTGATATGGAGATCATACGTCTGACTGCCATTTATTTAGAAACAAATGTGATTCTATCTTTTGTGTTAGTTAAGAACATTTAAAGATCGGAGGTTTAATGAGTGATAGCATGAAAGTGATATTTTATGTAATTCTTTGACTTTACACATCTCAAAATTATTTCCCAGCCCGAGTCCTTCTGTCTAAATATCTTAATGGAAGAGCATTTTTTTAACAACTCTTGCTTCACACTGATTTAGAAAGTCAGGCTTTAACTTTGTCTTCACATTGATTTGAATTGGCTATAGTTGTTAGAAAATGCAAATTCAATCAATATTAAAATCAATCATGAGCATGTTGTGTAACTTGAGTGTTTCTCACCCATACAATCACAGAAACACTCACCATAGGAGCAGCAACGATAAGCATGACACAGCAGGTGGAAGCCCTCCCACCGGTGTAGTCTGAAACAAGCCCAGCTAGGATTCCGCCTGCAAAGAAGAACATTAACACACACATTAAACACCTTCTGTATCTGCAGGAATGCATGCAGGTTATACTTGCAAATTTGCAACTATACAATACTCCAACACTGCTTACCCAAAATTCCCCCGACATCAAAAAGTGTAGACATGTCCCCTGCTGATTTGGGATCAAAATGGGCTGCAGAAAAGAGTCAAATCAAAAGGTGATGCAACGTACAAACACACCATAGTAAAGCATGAGGAAAGGTACTGATAAACACACGCTCTTACCGATATTGGCGATGTATAGTGGTAACCAGTAGAGGAATGTATAGCTAACAAGCTTAGCAAAAAGCAAGCAGAGGGAAAACTCCACCACTCCCTGGAGAACAAGACAAACCAGTCTCTTGTTAAAACTGTAACTCATCCAAGAAAGCAATTTAAGCTTTAGAAAAGATCTGAACGTAGTGCTCAAACAGTACACTATTGCAGATGACTTGAACTATTCTGCAAAGATTTACACCACAGTTACACAATTATTTATTGGTTTAACAGATGCTTTTATGCAAAGTGGCTTTCCAAATGAGAGAGGAGAATTAAGCTGAATGTTATTGCTCTAAAAGGGTTACAGGTGCTATATGTAACTTTTTTTAAATTGTTCCTAGTCCTTAGGAAAAACTGTGACTGGCAATAATGCAATGCAATGGCTCTTGCCAACATCTTTTCAATAAAATATATATATATATTTTTATTTTTCTGGCCTACAAATAACCCCTGCCCACACTCTTACACTGAAGCAGAGCCTGCTTAGCTTATTTTTCTTATAAAGTCAACCATACACAGTAGCAGCAGTCGGTGGCAACCTTGATAGCAAGAAAATCGTGGTGTACTTTGACAGAGGCGACAGGTTCTTGCTTAATGTCTGGTGTCCTTTCCTCTTCAGTGAATTGATTTTTCTGCCAGGTTAATTCAAACTGCTCTATGATCTTATTGACGGATATTATAGGAAAAACGAACACTCACCGGTATCCTGAGAGCTCCGAAGAAACTAATGGCCTCCGATTCCTCATCATGAGCTTCCACCACTGCAGATGTGTGATTGTTGAAGATCTCCTCGCTATTCAACGAGTTCCTTAGCAAGGGTTCATGCTCTGGACTCTCCTAATCATACGTATACACAGTTAGTAAAACACATAATGCTTACCATATATACAGATTAAGATCCTACACCATGTGGTCTTACATGGTGCTGCGGTGGGCTGCAGTTCACGTCTTCTGGATCTGAAAAGAAAAAGACGCACAGAATCATAGGTTAGAATGATGTTACATTATAAATTATATAAAAACACCATATACAGTATCGTGCAAACATCTTAGGCACCATATTATCTTTAGTACACATTTTGTTATATATGTTTGTCATGTCTGCATTATTTTTGTACAAAACCATTCAATGTTGCCAACCGTAACTTAAAAATTTAAAAATAAATAACATTAAAGAAGAATATTTGCATGCCCGTGAAGAAAAAACATGAACACACAAAACAGCTTTCAAATGAAAAAAAAAACAAAAAAAAAACGCAGTGTAGGGTTTTGCATGAAAATAGAAAGGAGCAAGTGTGACAAAGTCAGCAGATTCTCCAGCATGATCAGTAAAACCTAACAGCTGTTTTATTTATAAATCTGCACAAATCTGTATCTAACACTACTGATTATTTCCTTCCAGTTTTCATTCCAAATATTGACCTTTATAGAAGTTTATTTTATGTAGAAATGTTTTTATGTGCCCAAGACTTTTGCAAAGTACTGTAAATAAAACAGCAGTTTTATATTTTACTGAGTGTGCTGGAGAATATGCCAGGGTTCTTCTGGTAAGTTTCTCACATTTGCTCCTTTCTATTTTCATTTAAAACCCAGAAGCCTACATCAGATTTTTTTGTTTTCATCTGAAAACTATTTTAGTTTTCCCCATAATAGAGCAATGCGAAACTTACACTCAACCAGGAAGAAGAAACAGATGACCCCTGTAGTGGCGATGATGATGCCAGGCACGATGAAGGACATGCCCCAGGCAGTTGAGACGAATGCACCGGCAATGAGTGAGCCCAGGATGTTCCCCACAGAGGTGTGCGAGTTCCACACGCCCATGATGAACCCTCGCCTACAACAACAGCCAATAAGAAGACATTTAGAACAGTTTATTTATTAACCTGTACATTTCATACCACATTGTGCTCTGTTTTTCCATCAGTCAATAAATTAACTACTGCAGTGTGCATGGTCAAATATTCACATTTAGAAGACTTGACAATGTTTCAAAAATACAAAAAAAAACAACCTACAAGCTAATTTTCTGTATAAATCTGAACACGAGAGTAATCCTTCCTGTGAATTTTGTATCTTTCTAAAAGCTGAAACTACATTTTGTTCCTTCCGAACATGTCTTGGCAATTCTAGAATTTCCCTCATGCCTTTTTCACAGCAACAGATATTTCAACATCCATTTGACGTGCTGACTTTCTAAGCATACTGTATGTGAGTCATGAAAGTGTTTAGCAAAGAAGGATTTATGAGGATTTGCAAGAAAGGTCAATCTGACCCCGAAAGAACTTTTTGAGTGTTATCTCAACTGCTTGATTAGCTGTAAAAGAGCCAAGCAGATTTCCAGATACTTTAAGTTAGCTAATGAAACAAGGACACGTGCTGGCGCTGAGTCAGCGCCAACTAATCGCTCTGAATCAGTGGTACTCACTTCCCCTTTCCGAACCAGTTGCCAACACATGCCACCACCGCCGGCCAACCTGTTGTCTGAACCAGCCCATTCAGGACCTGAGAGAGAGAGAGAGAGAGAGAAAGAGAGAGAGAGAGAGATAGGCAATATTTAACAGAGAAAAAAAAAGTAAACAGTCACGCAGCCTTGAAAGAAGAACAAGTTGCACTGTAATCATTTCCCCAACCACTAGGCATGTGACACACTTTTGCTAAGCTTAGCACACTATAATGCTGCTATTAGTCGACTGAACCTTAATCCTTCTTTTGAGATCTGATGCAAATTACTTTCTAATCGAAACTAAGACCAGCTCATGCTCCATTTTCAGCAGTCCAAAAAGGGAAATATAATGAGTGACAAGTATCACTTCCATATTTTTTATTATTTAAACTTTAAAAGATCTCGAGCAGCTGTGATATTATTTTTTGAACTGCTTGTTGCTGAAACAGCTTTGAAATTATGGATGTAATTTGTAATGTTTGAAGAGAGTTTCCAAAAACTTTGTAGTACCCAATGCAATTAACTTATTATTATCGTGTTACAATGTCTTGCTGCTTCATTGGAGGCCTTAGTTTACATTTTTTTCTCACCCGGAAATCAGTACAAACCGCTTTGTTTTTTTTGCCATTAGTAACTCACAAGGCATGCATATTTTTGAGAAGAAGCACGAAAATGTACGGAATTATTTTCATTGCAGCCTGTAAAAAAATATACTGTATAAATGCAACACAGCAAAGTGTCTTGGAGACAGGGAAAAAAATAACACAGCGGTTGCTTTCACCTGAATTAAACAGTAGTACCACATGGAGTGAATGTTCCAGTAGAAGCCCAGGCCGAAGAGCGTCGTGAAAAGGCCGCTGAGTAGCATCCCGCTGGTGAGGTAATAACGCAGGGGCAGCCGCTCGCCAAAAATGCCACTGTCAAATAGAACCACAAGGTTAAACTTTCTAGACGAGAAAACAGAAGATAAACGGAAAAGCAGCAGCTCGGTCCGGTCAGCTGTTATACCTGAAGAACATGCCGATGGCGTAGGCGACGAGAAAACAGTTGTCCAGCCATCCGAACAGGTTCTGGTAATTGTCTCGGTCTAGAGAGCAGAAAGTGAATTTAATATAGAGAACTGCACTTGTGACTTCTGTAAACAAACACTGTAAGATTAATTTAACTAATGAATGAAGGTTCTTCCGCTATTCACAAGCACATGTTGGTATGGTAGTAAGTACAAAAGGCTGCATTCATAATTGTGTGTGATGCAATAGAGCGTTACTCTCATCCGTCAGTGTTTAATCTGAATTCACGTTTTCTATCAATGTAAAGTTCAGATTTCTTTTTATTTTATTATTGCTGCTATGATCTTTTTTTCCTTTATTTAATTGTTATTGC
This sequence comes from Leiocassis micropogon, assembly GCA_028565275.1. Taxonomy (NCBI): domain Eukaryota; kingdom Metazoa; phylum Chordata; class Actinopteri; order Siluriformes; family Bagridae; genus Leiocassis; species Leiocassis micropogon. Next base: position 13,167,636 of record JAOVVA010000031.1, read on the forward strand.
GATTATTATTACATGCTCTATGATGCATCTTTACTTTCCTTAAGTACCTGGAACTGTGCATATCAATTGAAATGTTATTACTACTTCAATTTTTTATTTTTTTGCAAAAGTGCCATATATAAAATGTTTAAGAAAACAGGTATAAGTCAATACACACCGAAAGGAGCCCAGTCACACCAGGTGGAATTGTCTGTGATATTGAAGTCAGCAGGTCGAACGATATAGGAGCAGTTTCGATGAAGCTGACTCTAAAAAAATACAAGTTGACAAAACAATTTAAATATCTGAAGTGAGAGAAACACAACCATTCACACGTTTCCGATACAAAAGAAACCTTTATCTATCACTCATTACCTTGACAATGCTGATAGGTTTGCGTGAGAGATGGTACGCTGTGTAGAACAGGAATGTAAGGAGGAGGATAAAGCCTCTGTACCTGAAGAGAAAAAAAGAAGACAAAATAGATGATTTCATAAGGAGAAGTGTGCCAAAGAAATGACATTGTGTTTCCTCTACAAAGAGCAAAGTGTACAGTTTTTCTGAAACTGTGAAGTGAAGCTTCTAGATAGTGAGGAAATTCGCTAAATGAAAGGATCAACAAATTAGCAGTATGCTAGCACGCTTTTTTGAAAGAAAAATATGTAGTTTTCTCTTAAATTATGCTTTCACTTATTACATTTTAAAAGAAGAGTATTTATATACACAACATTTTCAAAGAATATATCTGTAAAAGTCACAAATTGACTTTAAGGCATTTAGCTTCAAGGCATTTGACCTAAATTCCTAACAAATCTTAAGAACAAGAGTGAATACCTCTATAATAATGCTATGTTCTCTATGTATTTATTGAGTTGGTGTGTATTGTGACAGAAAGCTATTAGCATTTAGCTTCAACAGAAATACAGCTAGCATAATAACTTACACATGATATAATCCACACAGGTTGAAGCTAGATGCTACATAAAAAATGCCTTGACAAACACAATGTACTTAGCAACAGCTAGCTTCTCAACTTGCTAGCTAAAATTTGAAAGATTAGGAAAAAAAAGCTGTAGGTACTGTAGTTGGTCTTTTGTTTTGTATGTCATTTCCCCACATTGGATTGTTGATGAAGACACACTAAATTACTATCAGTAACTAAAATCAGTGTGAAGTGAGGAAAAAGTCTTTATTTTAAATCTTATCCACGCTCTATCCAATACATTCCAAGAAAACAAGGTTCTTCAAGGGTTCCTTTGTGCATTTATTGGCTTAGCCTAATAATAATGTTCTAGTTTGGAATCGTTTTAGAAAGAACTATTCTGTTATTCCTTTAAAGTCTGTTCCATGTCATCCCTTCTGCTTCAACAGAGACTCAAATGGAAAATTTGTTTGAAAAATACTCATTTTATCTTATGACCACTGCATGCTGTATACACAACACAACACAAACTGTATTGATGGAAATGAGCATCACATGAACATAAATTCCTCCCTGTGATTAAATTTTTTGAGATGGACATGACAGTAGCATTAAGACTAGACTGAAGGATTTGACCAAAATTTTCCCAGAGGATATGTTTAAATGCATAAGGTACTTTTACTTCCCACTTTTGCCTGCAGTGTGAACGCAACTTTTTGCAACTGAAAAAATAAATATTTTAAGCTCCGCCTCTTTGGCATCATTATGTCATGTAACATATTCCTGTACATGTTTCCATAGACTTCTCAGTTTGTGCAGAATTAAAGAGTTTGGGATCTATTATCACCTCTGCCTGCATTTACATTGCTTGGCTAGGTTACACAGATATCTCGTTATTGTCCGTGGAATCTGCATACAACTTGGCACAAGTTTTACAATGAATCCCCTTCCTGATGCAACCTTTCCCTTTTATCTGGACTTGGGATTGGCACTAAAGATGTCCTGGATCAAGTGGCTAGGTTGCAGGCATTGGCTGGGAATCAAACCTGGACTTGGATCTACCATTTAAACAGATGACCACAGTTTAATATTAAAATTATTATAACTACACTTTGTTTCCTTCTTTGAACTATTTACTTCAAAGTAAATTCCTGATTGTAGCTCTGTTTCTATATACAGTACAGGTTGCAAGCATGCCTTTTGACTATATATTTATGTCAGATTAGAAAACAGCCCTCAGATATGATGTACTATATTAACACACTCTTTTCGGCATCAGTATGCTGTTTTGAAAGTTGTCTTCGGTACAGGAAATCAGCTAACCGCTTGCACGCTTCAGCTTCTGCACTTACCTGTTTACATTTCCTGACTGGGAGCGACCCAGGGCTTTCTAACACAGTATGTAGTCTGTGTATACTGTAAAAGCAGCCTTCCTTCCGTCACATGGCTCACATTAACAGCTCCTGCGCTTATTATAAAGTGATTTCTGTGGGTTAGAATCTCTGTGTATCACTTAATCACGGAGGTTTATTGTTTCTAAACGCAAGAGACTTCAGGCAGAAACAATCTTTATGTCGTTATGTATTATTATTATTTTTATGATTTTTGGAAGAGCTGTAGTTATGAAAAAATGTAACAGAAAAGTTTTTCTTAGATATTTTTTTCTCCATCCAGCCAAACAGGCTATGTTTACACTGCAGGCAAAAGTCACAAAAAGGTACAACAGCTCTATGTTGAAAGATATACAGACAATCAAAATACTATATTGATGCAAACATACCCTTTATACAGCAAGCTTGAGCACATCATGTGTGACACTGCAAATATGGGTCAGTTTATGAGCGTCATCTGTTTGGACTTGTATCAGATATGGGTGACATTGAAGACAGCTAGCAAGATTCATACTACCATCATCCTTCAAGTCAAAATTTCTCATAATTAACCTTTTTGCACCTATAATAAATATCGTTTTAAGCTCTGCCTACTTGCCATTATTATGTCATGTAACATATCCCTGAAAAGCTTGTTTAGCCACAAATAGGCTACTTAGATGCTTAAGTAATGTTGGAGCTTAAAACGATATTCTCTTTAGGTGCAAAAAGCTGCGTTCAGACTGCAAGTTTTATTTTTATTTTTTTGCAGTGTGTTCAGATGTTCAGCTCACGTTGCAAAAAAGAAAAAAGAAATCACACCTGGATATGGAATCAAAATCGAAAAGACCTGTGGTGTATAAACTGATTTATTGAATAAAAAAAAAACCAGATCCACTTTTGCCTGCAGTGTGAACGCAACTTTTTGCAACCGAATAAAAAAAAAACATTTTAAGCTCCACCTCTTAACATAACAAATCCCTGTACATGTTTCCATATACTTCTCAGTTTGTGCAGTATGATAGAATAGAAACATTAATGATTAATGATTGATGTTCTTCCGTAAATATTGTTTTCAATAACTCAGAACTAAAATCTCTTCACATGTTCATTCCTGTCCCTGATTAGAAAGATTAACATGGTTAATTAACAATTAATTACATTGACGTTAAAGCTTCAGGACAGTCTTCGTCTCCAGTGTCCTCCTGCTTGACAAAAGAGAAGAGAAAGGAAAGCAAAGACAACAAAGAAAGAAAAGACCGATCCACTCACCAGCTGTCCCTGGAGAAAGATGTGATCAATCGAATTCCTGGAGCTAAAGATGATCTCATGTTTGCAGATTTTTTTTTTTCTTTCAGTTTTGTTTTAGTAATAATAAAAAACGGTCAGTGCTTTTGAGGATTTCTTGAGTAAAAACAAAGAAATAAATAAAAAAAAACGCAGCTTTTATATAAATATGCACGGAGTATAAAATATCTATAAAAAACTATATATACACACACAAAAATCCTGATCGGATCTGGGTCGGATTGAATAATAATAATAAAAACCTGCAGCTTGTATCTAAAATTATGAAAAGCCCTATAGTCGGGATATGTTCCCTCGGATTGTTTTCCGACCCGGAAATTTCAGTAAACACTCGGAATGTCGGACGGTTTCCATGTTTACTGTCTGCGCTCGGTAAAAAATCTGCCGCCTATTAATACCCGCTCGGTCAGTCCGTCTTCAGCGCATCACATGAGTGTTAAATCTAAAATAAAGAGTCTAAAATAAAATCGATATAAATGTATGGAAAAAGGAAAAAAAAGAAAGAAAAAAAGTCACCCTCCCCTTACACGAGCGACATTTCCACAGGCGAGCCGAGCCGCACCGGGTGGTGACTCGAGCGCACACGTGTGATTGTCTGCCATGACGTCACCAGTCGCCGGGTTAACCCTTTAGAGCTCTCTCTCTCTCTCTCTCTCTCTATACACACACACCGATCAGTCATAACATTCAAACAGCCAGAACATGGTATTTGGTGCTGAAAGGTGTCTCACCTACAGTATGTGAAGCACTATTTTTCATAATCCATGCTTCATTTTTTTTTTTGTAAATATGCATACACATAAATATTTTTATCAGATAAAAAGAAACACATTTGCTAAATACAATTTCATGCCATTTTTTATGTAGTGTCTGTAACTGTTTTTGAATACAGATCTCTACATGATCCTAATTGTCATTCGGATGAAACTTGGCCAATTTAGACTTCACATGAAAGTACATAAACCTGAAAAAGTGTACTATTCTGAAATGGAAAATTGTTGAGATATAGCAACATGAATTTGACACGGTTACGGACACTATATGCTTTTTAAGCTTTTACCAAAAACCAATTTAAGCAACATTTTTTACAGGTCATATGGCTCTAGAAGCATACACCAATTCTCATAAAGAAAAATGAATAATTTGCATTTTACATTATGATTGTGATACAGTATAATGCCGAAAAATGGCCATTTTTGGGGCACATATTAAATCATCTCTCCAAGACGGCTAAAGTTATTGAACTTCTTAAATTGAAATTTTTATGAAAAATATTGCTGAATCAGTTAATGCTGGTTTTGAATAGAAAGGTCATTACAACTTTGGATGCAAAAGGAAGGCTGCTCAATAGTAAGCGGGTGGTCATAATGGTATGGCTATACACTGATCAGTCATAGCATTCAAGCAACTTATGTAATGTAATGTTGTCTAGGTCCTCAATGTGCCTCCACAACAACTCTGACCCGTTGACACTTGTCATCTGGCACCAAGACCTCAAAATCAGATCCTTTAATTTCTATAAGATGTGATATTGGGCCTCCATGGATCTGACTTGTTTGTTCAGCATGTCACACTGATGCTCAGTCAGATTCAGATCTGTGGAATTTAGAGGCCAAGTCAGCACCTTAAACCTTTGCCGTGTTCCTCGAACCATTCCTGAACATTTTTTTGCAGTGATTAACATGCTGAAATAACACAGAAGAAATACTGTTGTCTGTATTTGGTGCGCAACTATGCTGAACAGAACATCGCAAAGAGCATTCGCACTGGCTTGCCTTTTATCCATGGTGTATCATGATGCTGTTTCTCCTGATCATTACTGTTGCCCATTTCTCCGGTTTCTAATACATCAACTTTGAAGAATCTATTTACTTGATCACCCATGCAAAGTTGTCATTGTAACAAGATAATCAATGTTATTCACTCCTGTGTCAGTGGCATCTATGATTTTAGCTGATTGGTGTCTACTGTATGTACAGTGACAACCACAAATGTAATAGGCCATAGTGAAAAATCTGGGGACTTATTCCTTCAAAATAAAAAAATAAACTTTTTTTTATTGTAAAAATGTTAAAGTAAATTTTTAATATTCAGAATATTTAATACTGAACATTTTTTGCTCACTATTTACCTCCTCGAGTGTTAAATCTGTGATATTGACCATCTTAACTGCTTTGTTCAAAAGGTCAGATTTTCCTCATGTCTAATCACTTCTTTTGAACCATGTGATCAGACGGCTCTTTGATGGATTTGATCTTAAATGGATCCCAAGTTTGACGCTTAAAATGAGAGGAGGTACAGTCATGAAGGTCCTGGGATGGCTATGGGTGCGCTTACTTATTGCAGGTCTCTACAGGATTTCAGAAATGCTATTAGAAAATGCTATCATAAATATTCCTGTGTATGGTCTCATAGTGTCACATAACAAAACGGTAAAGTGCCAAATAAAAACTATTACAATTATATATTTTTTATTTTGTCTAATTTTTGCATTTTTAATTAGAATTTTATATGAGTTATTGATTCACTAATTAATTTCTGACTTAAACCTTTAAACTTTGTCATCACAGCACTCTTAAGTTCTTTCTCTCTCTCATCATCCGTTGCTCATTCCCTACAAGAGGTTTACTCTTGGCTCAGACTGTAACATCAACCTAATAATGATGTCATAATTAAATTAAAATACATTACCTCAAAATATGACAACATAATCAGTTTATGATGCTGCTGCTACATACTGTTACATTTGTGAAAGAATGCCTGTGACATGCCTTTGAGACACACACACCGAGCACAAACACAGGTGGCAGGCCAAACAGAAATTTTTATTTTTTATAAATCATGTAATAGATAGATAGATGACTTGGGCACACCCTTGACACAGGGCCAGTCCATCGTAGAGCACGCAAGAACACACACTTACACACTATAGGCCAATTAGACTACACCACATGTCTTTGGACTGTGAGATGAAACCCACCAAGGGGATAACATGCAAACTCAATGCACACAGACCTGAGGTGAGAATCGAACCCTCAACCCTCCTGTAGGTGCGAGTTCACAGTGCTAACCACGATGCTACCATGCCGCCTATACTAACTCTTGCTTTTTAACTTGGAAAAACCTGCTTATTTTAAAACATGGAACTGCTTTTATAATTTCTATTATTCATGCATTATTCTGCCTATTCATGATCATACCTTCTGGTTAAACCGTGTGTGTCTGTATGATTAATCTGTGTTCATGACTGGAAAGAAGTCTAGGGGAAAGGGCAACTTCCTCAACAGCGGTCTGGATCTAATAAAGAATTTCCATGTGGACTTCAGTCTGGGGTTGTATTGACCCAGGCTGCAGTTCAGGCAGCAAATGGTTATCACGGAGTTAGCGGAGGGTCGAGCACTCACTTGCAGTGTCGAAGCATGCACTTGTAGGGTGCTCACACAGGTGACCAAAGGTTACTTGGGCATTCTGATAAGTGGACAACTATCAATTACAAACGCAATCAATAAAGCAGGACAGAAGAAGAAATGGAGCAAATAACACTTTTATTTCATTCCTGACAAACAAGATCAAGATCATGCTTTCTAATAATGAATAAAAATTAAAGATATGCTTATAAAAATAATAATAAAATTTCCTAACAAACATTTCTTCATCATTCCATGTTGAGGTATTTGTAAAAAGGAAAACTGTCCGTCATCCTTGCATAAAGAGAAAAAAAAATACGGGTTAACTGTGGTGTGTCAAGGTGCGGACGATTTTCCGTGGGAAGTCTCCGAGTCCAGCGCCACCTTCGTTCAGCTCGCAGCTCAGCAGGACCGAGTGCAGAGCCTGAGCGTAAGCTGCAAAGAATTTCACAACAGTTACTTCACAAACCTTCATTATGGTCATAGCTTTGTGGAGGACAAAGGTCAAGCACCTGTACCTATATGCAGTAACCAGAGCTATTTTAACAACGCTAACCTCACAGGAGATTGTGAAATACTTGCGGTGTTATGTTTAGTTGAGGAGTAATTGAGGTCACAAACAGCCTGACTTTTGGGGGTGTGCTTTTGGAAACACAGCATTAATCAACCTTACCATTTTCGCTAGAAAGCACAGCAGTGAAAGCAGCTGAATTAGCTGCAGATAGTGCTTATGCTGTATTCTTGAATCTGATTGGTCACAAGGTGCTTAAAACTTTTACATCACAGCAGCACTGACAGCAGTGCAGGTTTAATACGCTATAGTTTTCAAGACCAAGGACCTACATGATAAGTCAGCCATTACGGTTGTGTCTGGTGCTTACCTTTAGGGTTGTTGTAGAAGACGCAGTTGTTGGCGCAGGTTTCAGGGTGCGAATCCCAAAAACTCTCGCCACAGCAGCAGAGTGGAGGAAGCTCGACTTTCTCCTGCTTCAGCTTCTCCCTTATTTGAGCTCGCAAAGCTTCAACGTATCTAAGATCAAACAAAAAAAAGGATGCTATCAGATTGGGATGTAACGTACCGGATCTGTTTATGCTCCAAATATCTGCATACGAGTTTAAACGTAAAGTGAGCGTGGCCTAAACTAGAAAGGTGTTTAAAGATGTTTAACACAGGGATGTTTGTAAAACTTTTGTTTGTTAAACAAATTTAAACCACATCAGGGCTGGTATTTACAGTACTAAACATCTCAGAGTAGGATTTTGCTCCTAAGTGGCCAAAAATTCTCAGTGATGCATTTTTGGTCCTATTTTTAGGAGTAAGTGTAAGAGCAATTTATCAACATTCTTAAAAAAAAAAAAAAAATCACTTCTATCTCCACGAAAATATAGGAGAGCTCTGGAAGGTGTCCTAACTGGTTAGATGTAGCGAGGAAATGATGTTCAGGTAGAGACGTGCGAAGGAGAGATGTTTTAATTAATGTTTTAGTAAAGTCTGTGTGACACGGAGCTCATAAAAGAAACGCAGAATACTTTTTTTTAAACTAATTTTTTTAACACATTTTTTTTATTTATGTGAGAAGGAGGTGGCTTTAAGTTTTGACTCTGAAACAGTGACAGATGACAATGTCTGAAAGAATAAATCAAACTTTGCTTTTACAGCACCACCGTTCATGCGCAGATTCATACATTTCCCAACCAAACAGCATGAAATCAATTTTTTTTGGAGTTGTGGGCATCATCCATAGCACACACATTAACATAATCATATCTATGTAGAAACTTTGCATATTTATCTACATTTTTTTTGAGTATACACAAATTGCATATTGCACATGATGTGTATACTAAAAAAAAAGGTTTTAGTTTCCGCCCAAATATATTTTCTATGAACTCAGTTTCACTCATAGTTACTAAAACGCCTCTCTACCGCACACCTCTGCATGAACACCATTTGCCCACTACTCGTAACCAATTAGGACACCTCCAGAGCTTTCCTACATTTTGGTGGATGTAGGAATTTCTTATTTTAAGAATGTTGATGAATTGCTCTTATGTCTACTCCTAAAAGTAGGACCAGAATTTTGGCACTTAGGAATTATTTCCTACTCCGAGATGCTTAGTAAATATGGGCCCAGAACAAGTATGAGTTCTGAGATTAGAGCTAGAATTCTGAGGAAAAAAAGTCAGTAAACCGAGAAAAGTCTGAGTTTTGAGATTAAAGTTAGAATTCTGAGAAAAAAGTCAGAAATTAGCTCAGAGAATAAAGTCAGAATTCTGAGATTAACGTCAGAATTCGGAGAAAAAAAAATCTTTCTGAGATTAGTGCCTGTATGCTGAAGACAGAGGTCTGAATTCTGGGATAAAAGTCTGTATTCTGAGAAAATGTGACTGTATTTACCACGCATCTCAGAATCACTCTCAGGAGTCAGGCTCAAAGTTCATTTAGGACTGAAAATATTCCTAACTCAGAGTAGGACATAAATGTTATTTATAAAGTGTCCTATTCTTTTTTTCAGAGAGGAGTAGGACTGCGGCAAGGAAAGCGTGTGACAAAACTTTTTTTTACGACAAATGAGAGAAAAAAGGTTTTTGGAGTTTTAAACGGTGAAAAAGCAAAATGGTGAAATCAGCGGCAGTTGTGTGAAAGCTTTATGCACACAGACACAACTTATAGATGTGTGACTTGCTGCATGACATTATTCTAATCAGGCTGCTCTAATCATAACTGTTTAAAGCCCCTATTTACGTACCCCTAAGGAGTGTGAAACACTGGGTTACGTCATGTTAATGAAGTAGCAAAGCACTGCTTATAACAGAGAATCTAAAAAAACAACCAGAGTCGTTTACATTCAAATAATTTTATATACAAGTATATAAAATGTTTATAGAAATATAATTCTTTTAATGTGTGTACCATGGATAATGCTCACAACTCTATGAATGCAGCTTGTTTTTCATTTATTTCATACTGCGTAGTGGGGAAAGTATAAATCTGAACTCGATCTGTGCTGTAAGAGCAAAGTTTAATTTATTATATCCGACACTGTCCGCTGTGTCACTATATTTCATTTTTGTCCAAATGTATGTTTTATGAGCTCAGTGTCACTTAATGTAACTACAATGTCTCTCCAGTTAGGAGCACTCCTAAATTTTAGTGGAGATAGGAATGATTTCCTATTTTAAGAATCTTGATAAATAGCTCTTACTTCTACTCCTAAAAGTAGGACCAAAATGACATCATTATAAGAATCTTTAATGAGAAATCTGAGAAAAAAATATGAGTTCGGAGATTAAAGTCTGCATTCATTTTTGTGAAGCTGCTTTGAGACAATGACCATTGTTAAAAGCGCTATATAAATAAAATTGAATTGAATTCTGAAATTAAAGTCAAAAGTGAATAAGAGGTGGGGTACTCAATTATATTGAGAAATCCACAAATGCTAAGTGTATACCTTTTCGCAGGTATTTTTTTCTTGTTTTTTTTTTCATTTTAAACGAGGTCAAATTTGTATCATATACTAGGAAACAAAGAAAAAGGAACCAAGCAGAGTTTCTTAGCAGCTCAACCTTGTGGTCTCTTTGGATTTTTTCGCTTGTGCTCTCCTATTCTCCTCCGCCTGCTCCTCTTCCTCCAGTCTGAGGCGCTCCAGTATGAGGCGCTCCCTCTCGGCCAGCTCGCTCCTTCTCTCGTCCTGCCGCCGGGCATGCTCCATCCTCCTCTCCTCCTCATACCTTTGTTGCTCCTTCTCTGCCTTAATTCTAAGGAAAAGGCAACATGCCATGTGTCCATTATAATATTGGTTACTTAATTTTTCGTTTCTATGTTTGAACAAATTGTTGTTGTTGTGGAAAAACCATGTTGCAAACACACCACATAGGAAACAAATGAATCAGATCTTCCTTTCACACTGAACAATAAAACACCTAATGGAAACTTTGGGAGGATGATAAAAAAGAGAAGAAGGATAAATGATTAACTGCATGATAGATACTCATCCTTGATAATGTGACAGTTTTAACGTTAGAATCTGAATGTGTCTGAATGTTACCCGGACAACTCAAAAGCTTCCTATCTGAATTTTACATTTTCCAGGCTAATTAATTGTCAGAATAAATTTGCAGTTGTAGTGCCTTTTCTGTCAAGTTTTAAACTGTGAACAATTACAATGACAACAGCGTGTGTGAGAGTGTGTGTGTGTGTGTGTGTGTGTGTGTGTGGTGTGTATGCGTGTGTATGAATGAGAGTTGAATATACACCTAGCAATTCTCCTCTGATGTTTCTTTTGTCTCTGGTGCTCCTTCACCTGCTCTCGCTCGATGTCCATATAAAGACGGCGATACATCAAGAACTGAGAACGTCTCTGTACGAATAAAACAAAAGTGGCTGTTGGTCTTGAAATTATAGGATTGTTACACATACAGAAACACAATTAAAATTTAGATGTGTAATAAGGATATGAAACACTGAAATAACAACATCCTGCTTTGTCATTTTAAAAAATGTTTTAAGGACATGAAAAAAGCGGCATTTGTTGGATTACTAATTAAAACTAAACTAAACAAAAACCCTCCCAAAATTAAAGATGATTAGGGCCACTGTAACCAATTATTTGACTTTTTTCCTCAGAATTTTCTTAGAATGTATTCTAATTCTGAGATTAAAGTCAGAATTCTAAGAAAATTCTGAGGTAAAAAGAGTCAAATAATTATGGTTTATGGTGGCCATAATCCTCGCGAAAATACTTGTTTCTCAGAATTCTGATTTTCATGTCTTTCTAAGGTTACAGTCAAGAATTCTGAGGGGAAAAAAGTAAAAATTCAGTCAGAAAAAAAAATCTGAGAGAAAATGTCTGAGTACTAAGATTCTACATTCTGAGATTAAAGTAAGAATTCTGAAATTATAGTCTGCCTTCTGAGAAAAAAAGTCTGCAAACTGAGAAAAAAAGTCTGCATTCTAAAATTGAAGGCAAAAATTCTGAGAAAAAGTTTTCATTTCTGAAATGAAAGTCCGCAGTCTGAAGGGAAAAAAAGTAAAAAAAAAAAAATCTAAGTAAGAATTCTTAGATTAAAGTCTATTAATAAATATATAGAACATTTTATGATGGTCCCAATTCTCTTCTGTACAAGATGATATTGACATTTGGGAGAATGAGTTCTGAGGCTTTGTTTGTTGATGTCGAAAGAACTAACTTTTTAAAGACCAAACTTCCAAGTTTTAAATGTGAATTTCATTAATATAATGTTACAGAAGTGTGCTACTACTGAACCTTAAAATCATGCTGTGGGCCCAGAATGTCCCACTATGACATATAAATGTGCTCGGAGAATGGGATAAAAAAAATTTCACACTATTGTAACTACTGTAAATGTGGAATTTATCCGCCATGTAAATCCCAAACTTCTTAAAGATGTTTTGTTAAAGGGTAATTAGTTTTCTTGAACCCTGTAGGTTTGCTGCTGAGTGAATGTCCTGTTATACTTTCTTAAAAAAAAGAAAAAAAGAAAGAAAGAAAAAAAAGACTGTTAAGCTTATCCAAGGGCACAAGTACTTTGGTACTTTATCAGTTAACCCCAGCTGGTGTTTGAACAAAGGGGACAAAGGCCGGAGTTGCTCTTTAAAAGTGAAACTGTTGCACAGAGGGATCACAGTTAAACACGAAGTGCACGTTTTCACCTGTCTCTTCTGTTCCTCTTCTTGGTCCTCTCTCTGCCACAGAACCTGATTAGTATCCTCCATGCTTTTGAGTTGTGATTGTTTTAATTCCTTTTCATACACCTGACCATGCAGATTAAACACAGGGTTAAAGAACTTAATGAAATGTTCTAGCCACTCATGCTTAGAGCTACAGTAGGCAAAACAATGTCTTAGTACAATGTAATCTTTGTATACATCTATAATTAATGTGTGTACATCCATCCATTTTTCCACCCATGCCCAAGTTTCCTACTCAGCAGACACTGTGTGAATGTTCCCAAGAGCAACAAGAATGATGTAATCGAAATCTTGCAGCCAGACACACGTTCACATACAGAACTTCCTGGAAAACCTACTATATACTTTTTTCATTTTTGTAATTCTAGTTCAGTCAGCTTTTCTCACATCTCCTTTTCTGTGTGAAGACACAGCTTAATTTTTAATCACGTCTTTTTTTTTTTCCATCTGTGGACTAGACAAAATAATTATACTACATTAAATGGCCAAAAAAGGTCACCATTTCAAAAAGGTCAAATTATTGGCCTGTATTAAGTAAAGAAAACATTACAGTGAGTGGAATTGGGGTAAGAACTGTCCAGTGCATTATTAAAACCTGGAAAGATAGTGCTGAACTGCATTTCCATAAGCACAGTGTAATGAGAACTCACAGGATTGGGACCAAACAACTATGTCCATAAGAAAACCACTTGTTGTCTCTAATTTGCTAGGGAGGATAAAACAGAAAAGGTCACATGGTCTGATGAGTTCAGATTGATCCTATTCCAATGGGCGTGTCAGAGTAAGAAGGGAAGCACATGAATCAATGCAGCCATCATGCATAGTGTCCACTGTACAAGCCTCTGGAGGCAGTGTTATGATATGGTGTTGCTTTAGTTGGTCAGGTCTAGGCTCAGCAACCCTAGGTGGCAATAAAATTAAGTCATCTGATGACCTAAATGTACTGAATTCTAAATTAGGTTTTTTATGACTTAAATTATGAAAGTTCTGGAAGCATGAGCAATAATTTTCATCATTTTAAGAATGAGTCACCAGTGTCAGGAAAAGAAAAATAAATACTGGTGAGGGAACATATATTTCCAAGCCCTTATAGCCGGCCAAAACTTATTGGTGCTAAAAAGTGTCTCACCTGTGTGAAAAAGTGAATTTTCAGATAGCATCATGTAACTCCATTATTTCATAATACTGTACTTAATGCTTCTCATCTCTCGATCCATGATTCGTTTTTGGTAAATATGCATACACATTTATATTTTTATCACATTCAAAAAACAAAACACATTCACTAAATACTATTTCATACCCTTTTATGCAGTGTCTGTATCTTTTGTAAATTAAAATCTTTCAATGATCTTAATTCTCATTCAGATGGAACTTGGTCAATTCAGATTTCACATGAAAAGACATAAACCTGGAAAAATGTATTATTCTAAAATGCACAATTGTTAAGACATTGCAACATAAATATGACACTGTTAAAAACACTACACTTGGATATTTTTTTGTTTTTTTTTAAGCTTTTACCAAAAACCATCTCTCATGCTACACACTGAGGTAGCCTTGGAATTCTAATGGTATATGTGTTAACAATAATTATTGGGATTACAAAAAGCAATTTTAACTGAATAAACTATAGTTTTCTAGGTTTTATGGCCACATAAGGTGTGTCTAATTTGGAGCATTTAAACAAAACCACTGTTGGTAGTATCATGGGGAAAAAAATCCACAGAATTTTGCACAGAATGCTTTAGTTTAAGCAACAATTTTTACAGGTCATATGCTTCTAAAAGCTTACACCAATTTTAGTATCAATACTCATAAAGAAATATTAATAATTTGCATTTTTTATTATTATTGTTTAAAATGAGACAGTATAAAGCTGAAAAATGGCACTTTTTTTGGGCAGATATAAAATCATCTCTCCAAAACAGCCAAAAGTTAGCAACTTTAAATTTTTTGGGAAGCGAGATGTTGCATAAACTTCAGACGTAGCTTTTTGGGCACACACATTTTCTGTTTTATATTGCATAAACAAAAAAAATAAAATCAGCACCAATACTGCGTTTTGGCCGAGTACAAGTGATAACAGTATAAATGTAATGATAAGCTGCTAAAAAAAAAATCTGTAATTAATTAAAAATAGAATCTGTTGGAATATTACTGCAGTATCAGAGGAATAAAGCAAATCAAAATGTGCTATTCGCCAACTATTCTTACCACTATTCGATTTTTTTTTTTGTGAAAAGTCACCGTCTTGTTATTCTGCACACAAAGCGGTTGATGGCGCTGCCCTTCTTCGTCCTCAAGCCCATCCTCATCGTCTTCCATTGTTCTCCTGACAGTCTTCTACAATGAAACATCACAACGCAGCTACAGAAAAATGTCACACAGACATGTCAGAGATTAAGAAAGTGAGACTTACATCTTTAGCTGGAGACACTTTCCATATCCCTCCTGGGAGCTCAGATAAGTCCTCACCCTCTTGGACGGTCTGGCATCCGGCCAGTCTGTGCCTCACCTGCTTCATGATTTTGCTAATCTGAAAAGCAAAGATAGAGAAATGAAAAGCAAGTAGAATTAGAAAGGCTGATGATGTGCAGAAAAAAAATCTAAAAAAAAAAAAAAAAAATCTTTTCACATGTTACCTGATGTCTTTGCTGGTTATCATCATCATCATCATCATCACTGCCGGCCACCTTGAGCTCTTGAGCCATGATCCGCCGTGCACTCTGGCTGGATTTAGAGAGCTCGTCTTGTGGCCAGGACGGAAGTTGACTCTTGTGAAGAAGTGTGAGATGCCGGGTGGTGTCGTTGCTCTTTTGGAATACTCGACACTCACTTTCAGTCTGCAAACAAACCATAAATGACATAATGGGTGTCTGTTATCACTGCTTTATCACTGCTTTTATTACTTAGATCATAAACAAGTTCATGTTAAACACATCACGGCTTTTGTATTTATTTGTATATCCCATTCACACGCGCCGATTTTGAAAAGGCAGCAGAAATAAATGGGTCATCTACACTCAGCATGAGGTAGTGTAATGATTAAAGAACCGGGATGCGTTCAGCACGTACGCTGACTATTCTATATGCCTAGTGAATTCATCTTAACTTCCATATTTAACATGATAAAATTTAGTATTGTACATAATGAATTGATTATAATAAAGGGAATTATAAGTAATACAAATAATAATTCTGTTGTATTGTAGGGTTAAAGAAAAAAATTATAAAGCATTTATTAATAATTATTCAATGAACATTGATGTCAGTAAAAACAATTCATTTACAACATGGATTTGTGCAGTATGGGTGTACAGTACTGTGAAAAAGTATTTGCCTGTTTTTTTTTGCTAATTTGTCACAAATTTTAATATTACATAAACATAATACAAAATGCAGTTTTTAAATAATGATTTCATTAATTAAGGAAACAAAAAGCTGTCCAAATATACCTGGCCCTATGTGAAAAAGTAATTTTCCCAAAATCTAATAACTGGTTGTGCCACCCTTGACAGCAACAACTGCAATCAAGCATTTGCGATAACAGTCTTTCACATTGCTGTGGAGGAATTTTGACACACTCTTCTTTGCAGAATTCGATCTTGTTTAAAGCCGGTTTATTTGCCACAGCATCTCAATAGGATTTAAGTCCGGACGTTGACTAGGCCATTCCAAAACCTTAATTTTTTAAAGCCATTCAGAGATGGACTTGCTGGTGTGTTTCAGATCAATGTCCTGCTGCATAACCCAAGTGCGCTTGGGCTTGAGGTAACAAAACTGATGGCTGGATTTTCTCTTTCAAAATTTTCTGGTAGAGCGCAGAATTTATGGTTCCATCAATTATGGCATGTCGCCCAGGCCATGAAGCTGTAAAGCAGGCCCAGACCATCACACTACCATCTCCACCACCATGTATGACTGTTGTTATGATGTTCTTTTTATGAAACGCAGTGTTGTTTTGTACTTTGTCAGACAGGTTCATTTTAAGCGATTTCTTGATTCGACAGGTCTGGCAGTAATCAGGCCTGGGTGTGGCAAGTATAATTGAACTTAGCTTTCCAAAAATAACAGCGAAAGTCAATTACTTTTTCACATGCTGTAGGGTCAGACAGCTCCCCCCCCCCCCTTAATAAATTTAAAAAGTGCATTTTGTATTTACTTGGGTTATCTTGTGTAAAACAAGACATGTGTATTTGCTTACTGTTTTGGAAAACCTCTCTAGCTGCTGCTGCTTCCGTATCCGTGTCTGCTCGGATACCCGTCTGCGCACCGCATCCTGAAACTGGCGCAGGCTCTCCTCCTTCGCCCTGCGGGTTTCTTCAAGCAGCTCCTCTGTGAGCAATGCGCGGACCTGGTATAAAGGCAGGGATTATAAAGGATAGGTAGGTAATGCTCAGTTTGAACATCCATGAATTCATGTACAAATCTGTATGATTTTAATTTGTAGCTCGCAACACAGACCATACAAAGACCAGGAAGAGCCAGAAATTTGGTATAGTTAGGCCACAGATAACATTAACCGCTTACGAATTGCCCTCCGATTTGCTAAGAGGGTATAGACATCACTATGGAGATGGACGACTGCTTGCCATCACATGAAACGGCTATAGCTGTTGCCATGGCGTCATGGTAGTCCTCCTGTTGCTTCACACTTTTAGACTTTGGTGTTACAAGGGATTTTTATGTTGCGTCATACTCGTTTACTTCCTGTTTCCCGTAGCAATGCCGTGAGTCTCCAAAACGTTTGCGTGATTCCTGCTCATCTTCACGAAGCTCCTCCTTTGAGATCTTCAGATTCTAAGTTACAACTAAACACAAACAGGCTTTCCTAACTAGTAGTCATTTTTCTAAATGGTTTTTCTCAGCGAGGTAATAAACTTTTGCTGAGACTATGACTGTATATATATAATTTTTTTTTTTTTTACGTTAAACTACATATCCACAGGGGCTTAGTGGTTAGCACTGTCGCCTTGCACCTCTAGGATTGGGGTCGATTCCTGCTTCCAGGCATGGTAGGTGCTTGGTAGGTTTCTTCCGGGTACTCCAGGTTTCCTTTCACAGTCCAAAGACATGCAGATTAGGCTAATTGGTGTTTCCAAATTGCCCGAATGTGTGTTTTGCCCAGCGATAAATTGACACCCTGTCCTGGGTGTACCCTGCCTCATGCCCTGGGCTAGATTTCAGGCCCTGTGTGAGCCTGTATACAGGATAAAGTGGTACTGATAATGAGTGGATGAATCTAAATATCTTTCATAAGATAAGAAATAATAATAATAATAAAAACAACTACTGCCCCTTTAAATGGACAGGCTGACTCGCAAACTCAATTCTTCCTCTTAAAGGGCACTACTGGAGGGCTTGGTGTGTTGTTAAGTTACTTACCGCAGGATGCTCCTGCTCCTCCTCTCCAGTCTCGACCCATGCGCCGACTGCCACCACCGCCGGGTTCCTCTCGGCTAAAACCCGCATCTCCCTCTGCTTTCTTCTAATTAATATTTGTCCTCCGTCTTTTATTCGAACTCTCTGCCTTGATTCACATTGATTCCTGATGTTTCTCGGTTGACTCATCTCTGCGTTACTATCTTAACCCGTAATAAATAACTTGTTTAACATCTAATAACTAACTCCTTGTCCAAAACCGGCTCTGTAAACTTATAAACATTTTTTTGTGCGTTTTTTATTATTCAGCACTAGCTGCTTCTCCCATTCAAACCTTGTTGACAAAATGACGCCGCATCTTCGCAACCGGTTTCCCCGCCTTCTTCTAAATCCTATTGGCTGGAACCAGAGAATCAGAACTCTGATTGGTGGGTATACATTCAACTGTCACCGAACAGACTGTCGAATTGCGCTACGCCTATTTTGCTCCCCTTATTTTAGCCCTGAAGGAAACAACATCCGCGTCACTTTGGTTCCTATGTCTTATTTATGCGTGGAATGAATACTTTATATGAAGACATTATACAGTATATTATTCTATATATACAGATATGTGCAAAAATATATCATCAATCAAAACCAATAAAAGACAGTAAACCGTACTAAACTAGTTTTCCCTCCCAAAAAAGTTGTTAGGATGAATTTGTGCATAAAAAAAAAGGAAATTAACTGCTAAATTTAAACTAACTGCTGCAGATTTTCTGAAAATTAAAAAAAAAAAAAATCCACAAAACCCAGCAATCTTTATACAAATATATTTCCTTTCCTAAATAGTGATCAGTTATATAAATGTTACATTCAT
>JAOVVA010000031.1:13189081-13192894 GCA_028565275.1 Leiocassis micropogon
GATTGATGATTAAGCAATTTCACACAAGATCATCAGCACGGCTGTGATGTGGTTGTAGGTATGCGGTTGCAGCCTAAAAGCTGATGATATCACAGCCGTGCTGATATTCAGCACAACAGCACAATGTCAAGTGTGATATTGCTTTGATACAACAGGTCCATGTTCCAGTTCCATTTTTATCAACAGATTATTATTTGTTTGTTTATTTAACCAGTTATTTTGCTCCGCCAACACATATCCTTCCGCGACTGGAGGAACTGAATAACCCTGATTCGTGGAGCCTAGTCACCGACGGTCAGTGTAATAAACAGGGCTGAAAGTAGTTTCAAATTTGTATTTGGTATTATGAGCCAAAAAGTGAGGAGAATAAAGCATGGAGGTGGTGGACAGTCCTGAAAAACTTTAGACAGAGCAGACAGAATTACGTTATCGTTCCTCTTGTTCCTCTTTAGAATATCAGCTAATTTCCAGGTTCCATAGTTGAATCTCAAATAGTGTTAAATAAAAAAAGTGCACTAGTATGTACAAACCCTTGTTCCACACACCAAGTAGGGGTCTTGGAAAGATTTTGAATTCAGCCTTGAGTTAGAACCTTTGTAGTTCACGTTAGCTGTAATTAAAACAAAATGCATGGTTCAGAGGCAATTTGGGATGACTTCAGCACTTACTAAGGAGATACAGTGTTGTTTAAGATGTCATAACGTTGTTGTAACGATGCGGCTCGCGCGAGAGGCAGAGCCGCGCATGAACTGTTCAGAACGGGCAGATCCGCGGGCTGCTACCATGCGGAGTTCAGAACAGGCAAAGGCGCGGCCATTTATACACGCGGTTGCCAGGCAACGCCATCGTCAGGCAATCAGCCAGAACGAGCCGCACCTGGCAGCGTGTCTACATAAGGGTCCTGATACCTCCGCACTTTGTGCGAATATTAGGTAGCACCGGTAAGGTATTAGGGCCAAGACAAAGACCAAAGAAAAGTCAAAGAAAAGTCAAAGACAAGCCAAAGACAAGCGCTGAAGAAGGAAAGAGACAGAGACAAAGCCCCAGCCTCTGCCTGCCTAGACGCCGGCGAGAGAGAGAGAGGAAGAGAGAGCGTCACGCAGCCGTGTAGCATGCGCTCTCAGGCTAAGTATAAAGTGTACATAAAAACACAACTCCTCTCTCTCTCCCATAAATCCTCGGTAAGGGCAAACGCCCCAAGAGGATATAGTTTTGTTTTGTTTTCCAGAGCCCCGTCCGTTCTTACGTAGATGGCGGAGCTCTGTTTATTTTGTGTTATTAGTTTTCATTTGTTTCCTTTTAAGTTCTCTTAATTAATAATCCCACGCCATCTCCAAACGGGAAGGTCTTCCCGTGCATATCACAAGCACTCTCACAGCCTCCTATTCCGTTGATCCCCTCTAAAGCCCTGCGTCAGGGCTCTTATAACCCTTATAACATCTCGTGGTGCGGCTCTCCATACCGTGCCATGTAACAGTTGTCAGTGTTTTCTTGCAGAAATTGCTTCCATGAATGGCTTTGAATGTGGGTTTTGCTCTCTCCTCTCTCCAGTACCGACCTACTTTCACCCATGATGGCGACCGGCAGTTAGTGTAATTAATTATTTGTTAGAATACTGAGTGATACGTATACAAGTAATCCCAGACTTACGAACGAGTTCTGTACCAGGAACACGTTTGTAAGTCCTATTTGTTCTTAAGTCAGACAAAGTAAGTCTTACACGCCTTTGACACGAATATACCATATAAAGCATACCAATCCACTTGACTAAAACTGTCTCCTTTCCCCACACTGCCATGATGTGACCAAAAACTGTAATCGCGCCCAAGGAAATGAATCTCACATGTCAAATGTAAAAGTGTGTCTCTAAAAGTGTGCCTTTAAATTGCAAAGAGAATCCCGGACGCCATTTTTTTCTCAGAGCTGTTTTCCACTGTATTGGACTGTGAAAACTGTGTTTTTGTTGGGTTTTTCCAAAATTAGAATTATTCTCCATTGGGACAGTTTTACAGGAATTGCATTTTCTATTTCTTTCGAACAATACACATGAGCTACTTCCATGATTGAACCAGAAGTAGAACCACGGTCTGTTTGAACAGTATCTGCAGAAATTCGTAACTCGAATATTTGTACTACCTGTAGTTAAATATCCTGGTGGTGTTATGCTCTATTATCATGACTCATGGAATGCCTCCTGTCCAATCAGATTACTTGGTCAGAACTAACTGTTGTATAAATGACCACAGTTGCTTTTCTGTGGTCATGACTGATGGCCTTTCTTCTTGTTGTGTCTTCAGATCAGCAAACTGCTGAATATAAGTTTATATAGAGATAGAGTATAAGATCCTGTACTAATCTTATACAATTCATTAAGAACATCTGGCTGCTAATTTCTCCTAATTATTGAGGTATTAACTTATTTTCTCCCACCTGCATTCTAAATGTTAAATCTTAAATGTTGAATGTTTTTTTTGGGCTGGTAGCTGTTTGGTGCCTGTTGGTAGAAGTTGGTCAGGACCACCCTACTGTTATTTAGTCGCTGCCCCAAAACAATTTGTATGTATGACTGCAATTGATTTGTATTGTACACCATTTACAAATATCTAGGTAAAAAAACCAAAACATACGAAGGTATATTACAAAAGATGCACATTTATAGGGAACCACCCTGGAGACAAGGTACAGCTAGGTATTTTATTTGTGAGAGTGTACATTTTTTTGTTCTATGCAATAATATTCTTTCTTCTGTGCAGCAAGGGATTCTTCATAAACCCTTATGATCCTGATTCTAAAAATAAAGATATATAAGAATAGAGACAGTGGCATTAAAAAAAAACAATAAAGAATAAAAAAAACTTACACATATTTACACATTCATGTCAGTCCCATAAACATGTCCTGAACTCAATTTAGTTTACAGGGAGTCCATCTTCTAACTCTCGGAGCAGCATTGCAGGCTGGATGGAGCTTTTAGGTGGTTCAGTGAGATTTAAATCTGCAGCCCACCGCTTTGAAGGGGAGGAGCTCCTGGAGGTGCGGGTGCGTACCGGAGAGGGCGCGTGATCTGGCGGGCTCCCGCTGTGGCCCCGCCTCCTACTGTGGCGCACGGGAGGAGAGTTGGTAGGTGTGCGCGGGTAACTGCGGGACGCACGTGCTGGACGATCAGGTGAGTGTGTCCCAGGTAGGACGGTGATCCTATTGCTCGAGGGGCTGCCTCCGTTGCTCGTGCACGTTTTGCACACCGAGGCACGTTTTTCTTCGCTCGGAGGGTCCTGCAGGGCCAAACGTTATGGTACATACAGTATTTTAGTGTGGTTTATAATTTAACAAAAAAGAATAATTGATTGAATATATAAGACATGCAAAACTTCTCTCCTGCCCTAATGTAACCTTAGGTCTGGTTTATACTCTGTATTATACATTTGTGAAAAATAGTGAATAAAAGTCTCTTGTTTTACAATGTAGAATGGTCACACTGTCTTATCAGTGCTTTCCGTTCAAGGCTACTGTCTCCACAGTCACTGCTGTGCAGGTGTGAACGTGTTACATCAGTTCATTTGTAGAATGTCAAGCAAAATGTCAAGCAAAAATGGAAGCCTCACTTAAAAAAAGAGCAGCGTGTAGTGGTTGTTCTCACGGAAGAACACAAACAGAAGCGTTTGGATATCTGCAAATAAAATTTGGACTGATACGCTAGGGAAGGTTACATTTTCTTACATTTTCAGAGTCATGAATGATATACAGTGGCTTGCAAAAGTATTCGGCCCCCTTGAACTTTTCCACATTTTGTCACATTACAGCCACAAACATGAA
>JAOVVA010000031.1:13202684-13231814 GCA_028565275.1 Leiocassis micropogon
ATTGATTGTAGCATGACTATAACTAATCATAATGCTGTCTTCATCTGTATACAGCAGTATCTTCTCTCTTCATCTCTCCCTTTCTTTGCAGAGATGATCGTGGCGTTGGTGCCCTTTAGGTGGCCATCTGCTCTGACGAGCTGTCATCTCGGATACTGCACGACCATCTGTTTGGTCTCCAGCAAGGCAGGCCACATCCTTGGGTGACGGAGAGATGGTAAAACAGGGATGATAATGACCGCTGGGAGCTGGGGTTTGCCACAAGAACCACTCGCTTGCTATCTCTTAACATTTATTGAAAGAAGCAAAAAAACAGGAGAGTGGAGAGATAGAAAGAGAGAGAGAGAGAGAGAGAGAGAGAGAGAGAGAGAGAGAGAGAGATGTGGTAGTGTTGTTGATAACAATCATAATAAAGAGCCAGTGGAATTAGAGAGTCTTTCCCTGGAGGGTTGTTAGATTCATCAAAGCACTCAGGCGTGTTAACTGGGATAAAACAGTGCTGTATCAAGTCGCAGGGCACTGACCGAGTGCTTTCTTGTCTAAATAAAGACTGTGAATATTGTTACATGGTTACATGTTTGATATTTATGGTGTGGGAAAAATATCAGAGGTGGTGTTGTAGAAAAAAAACTTAACATAATAACATTTAAGAATGAACCATTTTCCTTCAGATTGAACTTCTGAACAACACAGCCACAAACTATGCACGAACAAAGGCTTTTCTTTCATATAGTACAGTATAGCATGTGTGTCAGAAATGCTGATTATGTTGATGACACATAAGAACTGCTTTATAAATAAATATAGTATAGTATAACTGTAATGCTTTATAAAAAACTTTTGGCTTAACAGATCCATTATTTATGATGTAAAAAAAAAAAAAAGAGAGAACCGTTTAACCGTAAGTGTCATTAAGCATCCAACCAAAAACCAGACCAAAAGGTTTTTTAAGAACAAAATATGGTTCAGTATAGCTTAAGAGTTTAAGGTACAGTAACATAATCTAACTGCACTACCAATAAATAGTTTTATTTAATGATTAGTTTAAATTAATAAATAAAAATTCATTTAGGTTTAAGTCTGCCAATATCCATCTATCCATCCATCCATCTATCCATCCATCCATCCATCCATGTATCCATCTATCTATCTAAAATGATCTGATCACAAAATAAAAAAAATGACCCCAAACTGTACTTCTAAACGTAATTCCACATAGGGGATTATGCTCTTATTAACATATAGTTGTCATTAAATAATAGTAAAAGATATGTAACTACTGTATAAACTCAGTGATATACATTTTCCCAAGTAGGTACCTATACCCCTGAAGTAACACAAACTTGCCTTATTGAACCGAGTGGAAGAATGACGATGGAGACATGAGGTGACATGGTCTCGTTAAGCAGTTTAAATATTTAAGGGTCTTTAATTGTTGGTTAATTAGCTCATCCTCTCTGTGGATGCTGATTGATCTGCAGTGGTAATGCTGGCAGTGATAATTGCTGCTGGTGAAATGGGACTGTCTTTCATGCATTAGGATGTCTTTTTCCCCCTCTCATTAATGTTCCATACTTGGTTAAGTCTCAAGTGAAGACAGAACACCTTTACCTGTTTATATTAATATATAATGGATATAAGTTGATACAAAGAATCTTTGGAGCTGAATATCTATTAGGGCTTTCCTTTAAAAAATCAACGTATACTGAATTGCTTTGCAGCATTGAATCTATTTTATTGAATTAGTGTCTCAGATAGCAGTCAATTTGGGTCAAATATGATACAGTGTAGGTTCATAAGGATCATTTGTGGCAGTAGCAGTTGTACTGTTCACCAACACAATAAGTGTTTACAGTGGCTTGCATAAGAATTTAACCTAAAATAAAATTCCAGACCTTGACCATCCCTCAGAGCACCATTAAACTATGAATAATAGAGTAGTAGTAGTAGTAGAAGAAGAAGAAGAAGAAGAAGATGATGATGATGATGAAGGTGACACAACAGCGACCATGCCTAAAGGAGGCTGTCCTACAAATGGCAGTAATTTGGTAAGTTGGCAACTGTCAACATGATGCTACCACCACCATGCTCCACTATGTTAATAGTGACCTCAGGGTAATGATTAGTGTTGTGCTGCTTTGTACCAAGACACAAATGTTTACTTTTGGTCAAAATCCAATATGAGTTTGATTTTCCCATCTTTGTTGAGTTTCCAACATGTCTTTTGGCAAACTTTACATAAATGATGGCTTGACACTCTTCCATAAACCCCAGCTTTGTTGAGTGTTAAGAATTTTATGACTTTCCTGTCAACAAATTCTCTCATCTGACAAGTGAATCTCTCTGTTTTTTCAAATACCCCTGGGACCTTGGGTTATTCTCTGACTAGCTGGCCAATGACCTTTGGATGGCTTCCTCTAAGGCAGAGTGGCGGAGAGTGTGCCATATTCTTTTTAATTTTTAATAATGATATTCTGCAGGCTGTTCAAAGTCTGAGATATTTTCTTATAACCAGATTGAAAAAATATCTCATATCAATATGGGTTCGAAGTTCGAAGGTGGGAATATTTATGCAAGCCATTGTACATATAATCTTTTGCCCTGCATTTGGAATCTGCCTTCGATTTAGCAACCCATTTTTAATGATAGTGTTTCATTGGAGTTTTTGGTCGAACATTCTGATTCATGTCATGCCTGAGATGCGGCCACATCAGGGTTCATTTGTGGTTGTGTTCAGGCAGCCAGATTCAGATGATTTAATCACTGTTGTTCTGCAGCAGTATGTGGACCAGATGAAAGCAGTAAGTGTGGGCTGGCATTGGGCCATGACTCATTTGCTAAAAAGGATGTGTTTCTGGTTTAGCAGGTCATAGTGCCTGTCAAATAAACAGGACACCCTGAGTTAAAATATCAACAGTGCATTTTTTTTTATAGAGAAGGTGTTAGCTCAGAGGTTAAAATACTATCACTAATCACTAGTGAGTGTACCAGAAAGCCAGTGTGTCCCTTTAAAAGCTTTCAAAAGATTCTGCCATCATTCGATACAATGACTATCAGGGCTTAGTTATCAGGAATAATGGAGATCAGTAATTGGTCATTGGAAACAGTGGCAATTAGTGATAGGTTGTTGGGAGCAATGGTTGTTAGTAAATGGTAACAATAGTAGTCAGTGATAGGTCATTGGAAACAGGGATTGGTCATTGTGAGCAATTGTGATCAGTGATTTGGCATTAAGAACAACAGTGATTACTAGTTGGTTGTTGGTAACAATGGTGATCAGTAATTAGTCATTGGAAACAGTAGTCATGAGTGATTGGTCATTGGGAACATTGGTGATCAGGGATTGGTTGTTGTGAACAGTGTTGGGTGTAACGCATTAGGTCCGTCATTTAGGTATTCAGTTATTTAGTGATTTTATAAAATGTAAACCAAATTGTCAGGAATTACAGACAATTTATTTAATCCCTGAGCCAGACAGCAGTCATTCCATTAGTGTGTGTGTGTGGGTGGGTGATAAAGTCGCCCTACAAGCCCCGCCACCGATAACCCGCCCCCTCTGTTATTCCTACTGTTATACCCCTATCTCACCTATGCGGTTTGACTCACGGTGCGATGCGGTGTTAGGCTGCCGCGAGTAACCGCCCGATGTTCCACGAAGTTCTGCAAGGTCCGCAAGCTTTCGCGAGGACTGATGGAAGGATGGAAGCGTAATCACAGCGCCAAAACTCGCGGGGAATCATGATGAACCTTACTTACGGCCACCGCGCGAAACCGTGTGGGTGAGATAGGGGTATTAGTAGTTAACAGATTATAGGCCAAACTTCGCTGAGTGATGATGGTAGAATAATTATAAAGGTCTTGACTAAAACAACATGCATGAGGAATCACAAAGGAGTTTTTATTTTCTGCAATGGAAAAGTACTCGAACTAGTTACTTTTATCAGAAAGTCACGCTGTAATGTAACTGATTACTTTTTAAAGACAGTCATTTTGTAATGTAATTACTAACACTGGTGGGTAATATACAAAACTGTTAATCGAATGGAAACACCCCTGATAGCAAAATTTGCTTAGTCTTGGCTCATACTTTTCCCAAGATCTGTAACAAATCAGGCGAAAAGATTTTAGCATAACAGGCCAAAAACTGCTCAGATAGATTCTGCAGATGCGAAGTGCATTTGGACCATCTCAACCTTTATTTTTTTATCAACAAAACTATTCCAGACCTGCTCTTACTCAAAATCTGTATCAAATCCGGTATACTGGTTGGGCCTGGCTTATTTTTGCACAGTGGGCCAAGACTGGCACAGATATGTTCTGTACGTCTGATGTGTATTTAGTCCAAGACTCATTTTCTCATCAAATGTGGCACAGGACCAATTATATTTAGACCAAACTCTACACTTAAACCTCTGCTTATTCAAGGCAGATGCGACACATGTCCTGCAAGCTTTTCTCTTTTCATCTTTCAAATACTTAAAGTGTCGCTTTAATTCCTATATCAGACATTATCTTGCCTAAACCATGTGCATAAACTAAAACCAATACAAAAAAGACTAGCAGTTCATATTTAAGACAAGCAGTTCAGGTGTATTTTTTTAGCTGTTAGTTGCCATGTTTAAAGCGTATATTACTGAAATAAACTGCAATGAACATTAAATACAAACTGAATTAATAAATACACTGTCTAGAGCAATATCCAGAAGACAAATGTTTAACATAAAACAGTCTCAGAATGTTTAATGTTTTAAAGTCTTGGATGGGACTAAACATAACATATTAATCATAAAGATAAGTTGTTGATTCTTAGTACAATTAGAGCCTTTCTTGTTGACGGCCTGACCCCAGCCATTAAGGTGAACAAGTCATTGCACACTCAGTGCCGGTCCCAAGCCCAGTTGCTTCAGGCAAGGCATCTGTGACATATCAAATCTGTAAATCAGGTGATCTGTTGTGGTGAACTTCAAACAGGAGCATGCAAGTTGTTCAAGGTGGATTTTTCCTTGAAGCTTTACTTAAGGACACCGTCAGCATGGCAGTCCTGGGAATTTAACTTACCCCTTTTGGCCACTAGAACACAAACTTTAACCACTGCCCCACTTGTTGTACAATACCATCCTGTAACGATTACACTTAATCAGCGATCAAATGCCAAAGCTGGAATTGATCTGACAGTTTCTTCTTCCACCATAATACTGGTGCATTCCAGAGGCAGATGGACAGAAGTACTAAACAAGGTTCATACTGTAGTACCGATTTTTAGTGCCTTTTTCTTGTTCTTGTAGCACCACCACCAGGCCAACAATAACACCTTAAATAAGTAAAAAAATGTTAGAGTTGGCAAAAGTATAAAAGGAACCAAAGACTTTATGTGCTGTTATAGAAACACCACTTCATGCTGGACTCCACTACACCATCCTGCAGTGGATTATTTTCCCACAACAGCATGAAGTGTTTTATTTCCTTTTATTACAGTATATGCACGTGTTTGCAAAAAAAAACATATCGCTCATTGCTGGCTTGATTCTGTTGGGAAATTTGATGCTCAACAGTCACTTGCATGTCTTAAGGCAATCTGTATCAAGTGCTAACATGTAAAACTTGCCACGTCTGTATTCTCACGTCTTCCCAACATTTCACGTAAGGGTACTGTAATATATTTTTCTAGATTTCTCAGAACAGTTTAGATCCATAAGAGAGTTTTGTTTGAGGAAAAACAGAGAGAGAGAGAGAGGGAGAGAGAGAGAGAGGGAGAGAGAGAGTGACAGAGAGGCAAGGGAAATGTGGAGGTTGTTACTGTATACAGTAATTTTATCGCTCCGCCACAGAAAAGCCAGTGTAGGAGTTGCAGCATGCTCATGGCGACCCTTCATATACAGAGCTGCCAGACTGGATGATTTACATCCCAGTAACCAAGACTTTAGTAGAACTTTGCCAAAAACAAAGGTGCAATAGAAATACTACCTATATTCTACATTACTCACTAAAAGTAGGCCACCGCCCCCACTGCGACCTTAATAAGGTCTAATTGGAAGGAAAATTGGTGAATCATTTATGGTTAATTTCCATAGGCAAATCATGTACTGTACATTGCAGCATCGTTCACCCACGAGCAGCATGGGAGATGTAACTCGGACAGCCAAAGCACAGAGAGACGGTAAAGCTGTGGTGAAGCAGCGCTGCTGTTCGTGTTGCTATGGGAAACCGAGTGAAAATTCATATTTCATAACTCCCCCGCCCCGGCCGTGTTGCTGGCTGTGTGGGAGCTGGGCTGCGTGGGCACTGAGTGGGTAAAGGCCCTCATTCTACAGTCTTGTTCAGCTTAATGCACACAGACACGCAGAAAAGAGAGACACAATATCATATTTTGACTGGATTCACTGTAGTATATAAAACCGCACAAAAATCCATTGATGCGTTATTACAGATCGTATTTCACTAAAACTTACATGCTCTTACAGAATATGAAATGAAGTACCTGAAATGCATGGGCGCATGATATTATAGAACGATTCTGGGATTTATTTATTTATTTATTTACTTATTTATTTTACATTTAGGTCTTCGGAGAAATGATTTTGGACACAATTTTACTTGAATGAACATGCACACATTTAGGATAATGGAAATGGGCGAAAAGAGTATCACATGTTTCAGGGGTTCTTGATCTCCACATTTGAGCCCCCACAACCCTGAACTTGCCCCTGACCTGATACACCTGACCCAGATCATGAAGGGCTTGTTAATGAGCTGTGGAGATGGATCAGGTGTGGTGGAGTAGACAAACTTGAAACTTGAAAAAAGTGTAGCAGGTCAGCAGGACTAGAACCGAGAACCAATGAGCTTGACACATGTTTCCCTTTGCTACCTGGAAATGTGTCTTACCAAAATAGAACAAGGAAATTCAGAGCCGATAAGTACCACAAACTTTTACTCTGATGACTTGTAGACCTTCCTCAGGAAGCTCTCGGGATATATTCTAAATCTGTCATAACCCTGGACATGTTAATCTGCTGGCTAACTTGGATTTAACTAAACAAATAGGTAGGAGTCTTCCATTGGACGCAGTGAGTAGCTTCTTAGTTCTTAAACAATAATGTCAGAAGACATATCCTGTGGTCCTGGCAAATATGTGTCACCATTTTAAAAGGGTCAAATTATGGGCCAGCATTAAGCAAAAAAAACAAAACAAAACAAATAAACAACTAAGAAGATTGCTGAAAGTACTAAAATTGGTTCAAGAATTGTAAAACACATTATTAAAACCTGTAAGGATAGTAAAGAACAATCATCTTCAAGGAAGAAATGTGGGCGGAAAAACATCCTAAATGAGGGTGATGGGAGATCACTTAAACACTAAAAACTACAGTAAAACTCACAGCTATGTTTAATAGTAAAATCAAGAGCTTTCCCACATTCACAATGTGAAGAGAACTCAAGGGATTGGGACTAAACAGCTGCGTAGTCTTAAGAAAATCACTGTCACAATCAGTTATAATCAGTGTTAAGACATCAGCACTAGAAAATGATCCTGTGGTCTGATGATCCTGTTACCCTGTTTCAGAGTGATTTGGACATCAGTGTAAGAAGAGAAGATAAAGTGGAAATGTAAGTGATGCACCCATCATGCCAAGTGTTTACCGTACAAGCCTTGTGTGCGCAGTGTTATGATCTGGGGTTGATTCTGTTGGTCAGGTCTAGGTTATACTGAATGACCAGGTTTTTCAATCAATGGATTTTTTTCTTCCCTAATGGCATAGGCATATTCCAAATGAGAATGCCAGGATTTATCAGGCTTAAATTGTGAAAGAGTGCTTCAGGAAGCATGGGACATCATTTTTGGCCACCATAGAATCCAGGAGAGAACTGAATGTGACTCTGGATGTTGTAAAATTGCATAAGCTTATGCCATGGCTGTAATCAAAGCAAAAGGATGTCCACGAATGGACATGACATAGTTTTGTCTGCCATATCTGTCCCCTGTTTCCCTGCAACTTGATCGAGCAAATTCCAAATAATTCAATACATTTTTTACAAATCTTGTCGGACTTATATATAAAATCTAATGAAATTAAAAAAAAAACACTATACTGAAAGTTGGCTCTTAACATGGCCACTGGGATTCGATGAAAGCCAGAGAGGAACTTAAAGTGTAAATCGCACCTAGTCATCTTTTTAATATCTGGAGGAACTCGTGAACTGACAGCATTGCATATTAGCCTTGGATGGTTTCCAATGACAGGCGAGGAAGAAAACAAAAAAACAAACAGTTGTGTTTAAAGTCTTTCCAGGGGAAAAGCAAGAAGTGTTAATTACCACATGCTCTACTTTCCTCTGTCCGTTGTGATTTGTGTACTGTAATTAAAACACACACACATGCACAGACGTACGCACAACACAAGACAATGAGGACGACAAGAAGACAGGGATTCAAGAGGAAAGTCAAGGTAATTGTAGCAAGGCGATGCTCGATTTTCTCAATTAAGGGAAAAAACTGTTACAAAGACAGATGTTTATTTGAAGAAGGATATTAATGCGGTTCTACTAAGGGAAAGACATGGGCAGGTTTAATTCTATTCGAAAATGTAAG
The DNA here is from genome assembly GCA_028565275.1 of Leiocassis micropogon. Taxonomy (NCBI): domain Eukaryota; kingdom Metazoa; phylum Chordata; class Actinopteri; order Siluriformes; family Bagridae; genus Leiocassis; species Leiocassis micropogon. The sequence goes on from JAOVVA010000031.1 coordinate 13,211,275, forward strand.
CAGTGTAAAAGGTATTTGTAGCGCAAAAGCTGACAGGAAAGCAAAATAATCCATGTTTAATCCCTGATTAAAGGGAAAAAAACTCTCAGCTTTGGGTTTAAATGAAGGTTTACGAAAATGTTGCAACAATGTGAGAATGAACAATTTGAAAGCACTGAATCTGAATATTTTTGCTTTATTAAACAATCAGAAACAAAGCCACACTAGAAAAGGTAATGTAATAAATGCATACTTCTACATTGTAAGAATACAGGCAGAGGGTGGGGTGAGCACCAAAAAAGAAAGAAAGAAAGACATGACAATCAGTTCACTTTTTCTTTTGTTTTGCTTCTCTTATTAGAAGCGACAGAGTACTTTAACCCAAACTGTAAAACACGCAATATGAACCAAAAATAAAATTTTAACTTTCCACAGAAGCTATATAACATGCTGAGGGACTATCGTGTGAGACAGACTACTGAAGCAGAGGAGGAGTGAAAGGTCACTGATCCAGGCTTAGTTTCTAAATTGACAATTTGTATTTATATATATATTATACATTAAAAGTTTCTCTTCAACCTCTGGTTATTGCGGTGGTGTTTGGAAAACCATCAGGGCGGCAGTGGACGTCCTCTCACGCTACTTCTTCTTATCCCTTTGTTTCTGGAACAGAGACGACACCGTCAGCTTGGGGCTACGCATACAATTTCATGCAGTGTAGAACAAAAAAAGCAACTCCAAACCTTAATAAAAACTCACGCTATACAGGGAGAGAGATACATTTAAGCATAAGTGGGTTATGAATGTTATATAGACTGTGTAAGGAACCAGTACAATGGAGTTGGTCAATATGAGAAATTTGCTTATATTTAAACCTAGAAATGTTGAATTAAAAATTTAAAGCACTTCCTGTGCATAAATAAAACAAACGAGAGCACGGACACTCCTGTGATCTATACTCCCATGCCATCTGTATTATCGCCTAGCAACAAGTAATTAAGGTGGCATTGCTAGGAAACCGTTTCAGCCACAAGGAGGTCTATGGGGAGAAGATAAATCCCAGACACAACATGCTCTGTGGAGCTGGGTTTGCAACGCTGCCCTATTACATATCAGGTAGAAATTAGTCACATAAGCAAACTTGAAAATGTTTTTATTATATGAATAATTCAGTGAGAACAGATTTGTTTATTTTGCCTACAATGCATTCTTTCGTTTAGGCACAGACTAAAATCTATATCTTTCTCTTCGATATGTAATTATTACATTGTATGTTCAAAACATTTAAATCTAATTAAGATCATAAAAAGAATGGGTCTGTTGTTTTCCCCATTAAAATATATACGGCTTAATGCTATCCATATTTATATACTGTATATTCTAATTTGCACTTCTTGCCATTTTTATTTTTTTTGCTAAGCACCAGAATGCTATTATGACAGTGTCTATTTGCAGGCTTAAAGTGTGCCTAAGAGCTCCTCTCATCATGTACTGTACCTGTTATGACTGATGTTCAGTAGATTAAAGCACAAATTAATGTTACACTGATTATTGATGTTACACTGATTATTGATGTTACACTGATTACTAATGTTACACTGAAAAGTGATGTTACACTCATTAATAATGTTACACTCATTATTAATGTTATACTAAAAAGTGATGTCACACTGATTACTTATGTTACACTTATTAGTGATGTTAAACTGATTAGTGACTTTATACTGATTACTATTGTTACACTGATTCATGATGTTACACGATTACTAATGTAACACTGATTACTATTGTTACACTGATTATTGATGTTACACTGATTATTGATGTTACACTCATTACTAATGTTACACTGATTATTGATGTTACACTGATTATTGATGTTACAGTGATTATTGATGCTACACTCATTACTAATGTTACACTGATTATTGATGTTACAGTGATTATTGATGTTACAGTGATTATTGATGCTACACTCATTACTAATGTTACACTGATTATTGATGTTACAGTGATTATTGATGTTACAGTGATTATTGATGCTACACTCATTACTAATGTTACACTGATTATTGATGTTACAGTGATTATTGATGTTACAGTGATTATTGATGCTACACTCATTACTAATGTTACACTGATTATTGATGTTACAGTGATTATTGATGCTACACTCATTACTAATGTTACACTTATTAGTTATGTTACACTGACTTCTGATGTCACACTTATTAGTGAATATTATATTATACTGATTATTGATGTTACACGATTACTAATGTTACACTGATTGGTTATGTTACGCCTACTATTGATGTCACACTGATAAGTGATGTCACACTGATGAACTAATGTTACAGAATCAGAAATGTTACATGAGTGACACTACACTGATTAACAGCATAAGGATGCTTTCAAACTATATCAAATATGTTGCAAATCCTGTGGCTGGTGTGTTTCAGTGTGGTGCAGCCAGTCTGCATAATAGTGTCCAAGAATTGTCCCTCATTTGTTGTCATTCTTTTCACACAATACATGCATTTTCCAACAGAATTACAGGGTCATAATAACCATGAAGCTCCCAACTCCTCATTAACAGAAACACATAATCTTCATCCTCTTTTCTTCGCATATTGAACTTGTGAAGCCCTTAAAGCGACAGATACCAAATGTGCCTACACTGCAATCCCACAATCCAAACGCCACAAAATGTTAAAGTTCTAATATATACAGGTTACTAAATTCTTTTTGTAAATATCTTGAGACATATGGCACCTATAAGCATTTCACTGCATATCATAATGTATATGGCTCTTTACTGTATGTGACAAATAAAAAATTGACTTGGAATTTGAATTTTGTAATTACAAGGAGTCATACACTGAACTGAACAATGTTACACTGGCTAGAAATGCTACACTGATTATCAGTGTTACACTAATTATTAATGCTACACTAATTAGTGATGTTACACTGATTATAAATTTTACACTGATTAGAAATAATACATTGATTAGAGAGGTAACACTGATTGGTGATGTTAGATTGATTAGTAATGCTCGAATGATTAGCAATGTGACAACGATTAGCAGTTAGATAGATTAGTGATGTAATACTAACTAGAAATGTTTCCCACTCATACAGCCGTGGCCAAAAGTTTTGAGAATGAAATTTTTTTTAAATTTTCACAAAGCCTGCTGCTCCAGTGTTTTAAGATGTTTTTGTCAGATGTTACTATGGTATACTGAATTTGCATTTCATGAGTGTCAAAGGAATTTATTGACAATTCCATTAAGTTTATGCAAATAGTTATTATTTGACCCTTCTTTTTTTAAGACCTCTGGAATTCACTCTGGCATGCTGTCAATCAACATGCCAGGAGCACCTTGGCATAAGGCAAAAGTGGTAACTAGGTTCCTTGGGACAAAAACATTAACATTTTGGGACCTGACTGATACCAGCCCATTCTTGCATAATCAAAGCTTGGATTTTGTCAGAATTTGTAGGGTTTTGTTTGTTCACATGCCTCTTAAGACTTGACCACAAGTTCTCAACCATGGACCGAAAATTTAAATGTTTTGTTCCCCAAGCCACTTGCCCTATGACAAGGTGCTCCATCAACGCTGGAAAAGTCATTGTTTGTCACCAAAACTGTAGCTGACTGGATGGTTGGCAGAAATTTTTCCCTAAGGATGGTTTTGCATCATTCTTTATTTATGGATTCTTTATTTATGAAGTGAGCCCACTCTATTGGGCTGAAAATCATCTCTACACATGAATTGTTTCAAAACGCTTTACTGGGGGCTTGGCACAGGACACAGGTATACTGATGGTTGCCCAAGTATATTTCCCTTTTTAAAAATCTGTCCGAGAGAATGATTGGTATAATGTCTGCTACTAATTAATCGATAGCGAATGGTAAAAAGGATAATAAAGGTTACACATGCTCTGCAGAGACACACAGTTTTGCACGGTGAACGGCCCTCCCTTATAAAACCCATTAAAATGAATAAAACTCAAGCAGCATGGATCCGTGCGGGAAAGTCCTGTCCATGTGTGTGGATGGAGGAGGCTTCAGACATGTCATGTACATAAAACCAAAGTTATCATTACTTTTAAAATGTCACACTCTGTGACAATATACTACTTAGTGATGTCACACTGATTAAACTATATTACATTGATTTGTACCGTTACACTCATTGCTATTATATTAGTAGCGTTATACTGATTAGTGCTACAGTACACTGATTAGTAATGGGTGTAATGTCATTTAACAGTGTAACATTACTAATTGGTAATCAGTACTCTAATCAGTATAATGGCTATTGCGGATTGTTATTATCATTAAGAGGACTGAATAGTAATGTTATACTGGTTAGTAATGTTACGCTGGTTAGTAATGTTACAATGATTAGTAATATATTGACTAATAATGTTAGGATGCTTGTACTGATAGCGGAAACAGAAAGGATTTTAGTCTGAGTAATTTTAAAACAAAATCTGGAAGAATAAAAAAAAAAATGATGCTTAAAGGTGTGAATCAACTGTTTTATAATCTTACAGTATGTGTGTGAAAATGTTTCCAGAAGCATGGTTATGCAAATCCCCATCAAACTGCTCCTAATAAATTACTATTATTGAAGTGAAAAAAATGCCACTATATCAAATTATGTACCTTTTTAAAAAAAATTTAAACTTACTGTACTCTAATCAGTGAGTCAAGTCAAAAACATGAGTACCATGGACTTTGGAGACTTCCTTAAAGTGAGATCCTGCCAAGGATGTCTGGTGTTGTTCAAAAACATCTACTGTATGTTCTAGTGGGAATCAGGTGTCTATTGCTTATTGACTCTGAAACACCCGATTCCCACTAGAACATAGAGCATACAGGAGTTCTTGGTAGGATCTCACTTTAAGGAAGTCAGCTCAAACAGCAACTGATAAACCTCCAATTATCCAGTTCCATTAAAAAACACCAACCGATGCAGAGGTGTGATAAATCCCTATGTAATAAACCCCTGAGGAAATAAACTTTCTTGTTTGTGAGCTTAAAAAGTGTAAACACAATCTTGTTTTGGATTAAATGTTGTTTTCCTAGCATCTCAAACTTCGCTTACCTCTTCTCTTGGTTTGTCATCCTTCATCTTCTTCCTAGTCATGTGTCCCCGGAAGCCGGCCTGGATCTTGGTGGCGGCCTTGTTAGCAGCAGGGTCATCCAGAGGGATATCCATGATGTCCTCGTCTTGTGGCTGACCGCAGCCCTCCTAGAGGGCAGGTAACAGTGTGAGGGCAGGCCATGAATATTTGCAAGCAGCACTTCGTAAGAGTGTTACCAATATTTTATACATTCATAAAGTCTAAAGTGTAAAGCATAACAAATATTGTTTTACCCTTTCTTCTGCCAAAGTTTCTAATTTCTTTCTTTTTAGGCACGAATCCAACAAGTGGAATGAGAATCTTAACTGCATTTGAACAGGTGGCTCTATGCCTACTGTAGGTTTATACACAAAAATTCCTAACAATTTTTGTGCAACCCCCTTCATAGACTCATTATATCAAGTTACAACCAGTTGACATAACTTATTGTCATTATAGCACAACCAACTAATCAGCGTGGCGTATCCTCAGACCATGAAATTTCACTAATTCCCTTTTGCTTTATCTCTAATGAACCAGGCAGTAGATGAAGACATGCTTCCTTCCCTGTGGGTTCCTCTGAGCACTTTTTTTCATCGTTCCCACATGGCTAGTGCTTGTCATCTTTGCCCAATGAGGCCAGAGTTTCCGACATCGCATCTAATTTAGGTTGCCTGCTGGGGTTTTATTGGTCTGTAGAGGCTGATGCTTTGAGGATCCTAAGCTTCAGCAAGAACCTTCGAAGGAACCATGTCGAGCGGAAAAGGAAGCGCGATATTCCTTCGGGAAGTGTAAACATGCGATCTATTGCACGACAAATGAGGCCTCATGGGATGGCCTTGCTCTTCCTGCTCAGTGAAGCCGAAGCTAAGATACTGCACAAGACTTTAGGTGTTTACTTTATACTTTATACTTGGATACACCTTTGCATATTTATGTTGCTTATTCATAACAGAATTAGATAAGAAACATGCATACATTAGCTACTGAGCCCAAGTTACACAGAAACATCTTGCGTGAAAGTGCTCTCGCGAGTGCGTGTTGCTGCAGTTTGGAACATGCAAATGGCCATCTGTCTCATCGTTCACAAGCCTGATCTTTGGATTCTGCTCAAATAATACAGTTAGTGTTAGTGTTTCCAGAAAGTTCGCAGCCCTCCAGTCAGAACCCACGCTTACGCAATGTCCTTCACCGCTCGCTCGTGTACTGTACTGTAGCTGACTCTTTCGGCTGGCGGGCCTTGTCTATAGAAATCTGTATAAGAAATGGCAAAGATGTTGAACGCTGTTTCCTGCAAACATTGTGACAGATAATAAGACAACAGCTGAAAAGTGCAATTTTCATCAGGCCTCGGCAACCCGAGCGACTGTTTAATTACTGCTTGCGTAGCAGACACACTCAGAACCTACTCATCCTTCTATTCAACACACACACACACACACACACACACACACACACACACACACACACACACTTTACACATGCAAATCCTAATAAAAAAAAAGCTTAGACTCTGAACATAGATATTTAAAATAATGTCTCATTTTTAACATGATTTTAAAGGTACTATGATACCTGATAATTTTTTCTTTGTTAAATAACAATACAAAAATCAATTTGTTATTAGAAGCAAATAATGAAAAACAATTGTTATGTTTGTAGAGTGAGGGCGTTTTTTGTTAACTTGATGATTAGAATTAAAGCTGGAAGTACTGTTTGAGCCACTTTTGTAGAAAATTGATCAAGGGTTTTCTGACCAATCAGAATCTAGTATTTAATAGTGCTGTGGTATAAATACGTTCATTTATTGGGAACGGTCTGCGCTGTTTTGATCATACATCATAGAAATGCCTTTGAGAATCGTGATACGATATTTATGATATCGTGATATGATATTTTATAGTCATATCGCCCACCCCAGTCTAATTCTACAGAATTTTAAATCATGTAATCACTCGATTAAACACACCAGGGCTAACACTTCAACATACAAGTACGTGAACAAAATTGCACCTTATTTCTAAACTCAAGAATTCATAAAAACCTGCATGATGTGAGACATGAGATCTTATACTGAGCAACACTGTGTAAGTGTGTGTGTAACGTTATGCTGTGTAAATGATGTGTTGAAGCCACGGCTCTTTAAAACGCCCACATAAACTGCGAACTGTGATCTGAACTCAAGGATGATAAAGAAAAAAGAAAAAGAAAAAATGATTTATGATATTGCTCATTGCTCTTTGCATGCTGAAGTGAGCTTCTCGGATTCATAATGTATCACAAAGCCAGACGTTTTTTTGCATACTCATTTTTTGCATACCCAAGCCTACATTTGATGACATGCTTCCTGTAGGTCTCCTGTTACATATAGCACACATAATCTAGTCTATGAGAAATAATGTAAAAGATGCAGAAAGTCTCTGAGATGTTGGTATATACATATATATAATATATAGTATAGTGTGTGTATTTATATGTGTCATATATATATATATATACACACTTACTATAATTAAAGTCACAGTCAAGAGAATAATCCAGATCCTCCACAAATTCAGCAGCTGATTCTTATGTAAGCATTCAACATTTGCATGAATCAGGTATTATTCAGGAACATTAACAGTCTATAAGTGACATTTTTGGAAACCTTGGATCAAATAAATAAATAAATAAATAAATCAACTTAAAAGAATTTTTATTATTTAGGTAAATTATTCAAACTTAGAATAACAAAGACTATCCCCATAATAAAGAGCTTTACTTACTTTCCGACAGTCCATGGCGATATAAACTTATGAGCGTCAGGAATAATAAACTGGCGCGCGCACAGGTAAGCGTGTCTCTCCGAAGCCTGCTGTGAGCGCGCTTCCTCTCTGATCTATAGCGCCTCGCGCTCCATCCCACCTCCGCGCGCGCATCCTCGCCGACCAATCGGACGCTGCGCGTGGACGAGATGCCGTCTGATCAGCCAATCGGCTTCGGCGTCAGCTCACGTAGAAACGATTCACCGTCTTCAAGAGGATGTTAGTGTCTTCCCACATGTATTCCCGTTACAGTTACAGTAAGGAAGGCGAAATACAGACGCCCAAAAACAAAATAAAGTGTGTTGAAAATGTGTTTGGAACAACTGCTCTGATACTTGTCATACATTCTAAAAAGATGGTAAAAAAACGTGTTCTTTCATTTAGTTAAGTATCTTATTTGTCTATATACAGTCATGGCCGAAAGTTTTGAAAATGACACATATTAATTTTTTCACATATTAAAGTCTGCTACTTCAGTGTTTTTAGATATTTTTGTCAGATGCTACTAAGGTATACTGAAGTTTAATTACAAGCATTTTTACAAGCCAAGTGTCAAAGGTTTATATTGACAATTACATAAAGTTTATGCAAAGAGTCAGTATTTGCATTTTTTGATTCAATTCAATACGATTTGTATAGTATAATAAAATTTGTTTTAACAATTGACATTGTCGCAAAGCAGTTTTACACAATCAAAATTGACGTTTGTATGAAATGTGAATGCGTATGAATCAAAATGATAAGACTGTCCCTGATGAGCAAGCCGAGGATGACGGCGGCGGTGGCAAGGCAAAACTCCCTGAGATTGCAATAGGAAGAAACCTTGAGAGGAACCAGACTTAACAGGGAACCCATTCTCATTTGGGTGATAACGGACAACGGGGATTGATCTGCAGTCATACTGTGTGTTGGGAGGCTGGAAGTTCAGTATAACAGGAGATGTGTTTACAGTAAGTTAATGGCATTTGGTATATTGATGACCACCAAAGTGTATTTTACTTTTTAAAAAATCTGTCAGGGAGAACAATGCAGACAGTAAACCACTCTTGTGCTAGCAGAATAAACAGATACAAGATACAGTACAGGTGTAATGTCTACTACTAATTAATGGATTGCATTGTAAAAAGGATATGAAGCTCTGCAGAGACACAGTTTCGCACGGTGAACTGCTCTTCCTTATAAAACTCAGGAAGGTTAATAGAACTCAAGCAGCACCGATCCGTACGGCAACTCAGCAATGATCAATAAAAAAAAATAAATAAATAAAAAAACGTGCTTATCCAGAAAGTCCTATTCATGTGTGTGGACAGAGGAGGTTTTAGACATCAAACTGTGCATTTGGGTTTTCTGATATGTCATGTAGAACCAAAGTTATCATTAACTTTTTAAACATGTACATTTTACTGTTACTGGAATATGTGACCCTATTTATTTAAGTTACACTAATTAGCAATGCGATATGTTTTGTAATGTTACACTGGTTATTAATGCTACACCGTTTAGTCATATCACAAGATTAGAACTACACTGTTTAATAAAGTTAGTCTGATAAGTGCCTTGAATAACTAAAAAAATTTTCAAGACCTCTGCAATTCGCCCTGACCTGCTGTCAATCAACTTCTGGACCACACCTGACTAATGGCATCGCTTGGAGTTTGTCAGAATTTGTGAAATTTTTGATTGTCCACGCACCTTTTGAGAATTGACCACAAGTTCTGAATGGGATTAACTTCTGGGGAGTTTCCTGGCCATGGACCCAATATTTTGATGTTTTGTTCACTGAGCCACTTAGTTATCACTTTTGCTTTATGTCACTGTGCTCTATCAGGCTGGAAAAGGCATCGTTTGTCACTAAACTGTTCTTGGATGGTTGGGAGAAGTTGCAATCGGAAGATGTTTTTGTACCATTCTTTATTCATGGCTGTGTTCTTAGGCAAAATTGTCAGTGAGCCCACTTCCTTGGCTGGGAAGCATTCCCACACATGAATGGTCTCATGATGCTTTACTGTTGGTATCAAAAAGTTTTGAGATTTGCATGCCACATATCCGCTCACTTTCGCTGTACGTCATCCATCAGACACCTTAAAACCCGGCAGTAGATTGACGCCGCTATTGACAATCTGGCCCCCAGGGATGAATTTTTGATGCACAATGCCGCAAATGTCGAAGAAGGCGAAGCGCATGCACTTAGTTGAACTGCTTTGCCTTTTTCAGTCGTGGAGATAATACACTCTTTTACTGTTGCTTTGTCTCTGGGAGAGTTACCCAAACCTGTTCTGTATGACACACTGATAATGCCAGCAATGTGGATTTTTCTCAGACGATGATCATGCACAAGTTTGGAATGGTTTCAACATTTTCAGGGGTAGAGTTAGTTGAAGATCTTCCTGATCTCTCGTCGTCTTCCAGTGATGTTCTTCCACTCTTGAAAGCGTGTGCCACTCAAAACACTTTGAATGAATCATTGCAGCATTGGTGTAAACTTGCCAAACATCTTTGTGGCAGATTTCTTTCATCCAGAATTTCACGTTTGCTTTTTGTGTCCATACAGGGTGTATCCCGGCTTATATTCAAGTCTCCTAGGATAGGCTCCCACAGGCTCCTAGGATAGGGGGGACCACGGCCTTGTACAGTATAAAGCGGTGTAGACGATGAATGAGTAAGTGAGTGAGACTTATTTATATATGTTATATGTATATATTGTATATAACGTTGCCGGTGAAAACAGGTAGAACTTTTTTTCAAGTGCGTCTTAAATCAAAATTGGGGTGAATATAAGTACATTACCTAAAAGGCTTGGTTATTAATAATAAATGTTTGTGATCTGCAAACTGGAATGCGATTAGAGTAATCGGCGCCAAATTCCACAAGCATTGGTATGTGCCAAAATGCATTCCAAAGTTCTGCTGAGACTCGTACAGTACCAGCAAAAAGTTTGGATACACTTTCTAATTCAATGTTTATTTATTTATTTAATTATTTATTTCCTATGTTCTAGATAAATACTGGAGATTTCAAACCTATGAAAAATACATATACTGTTCTTGCATAATTAGGTAATTAAGCAACAACAACAACAACAACAACAACAACAGTAAGTTGTTATTTTAAGGCATATAAAGGTCAGCTGTTCTGGAACAGTTCTTCCAAGAACAGTATTGTCAAATGCATTTGCAAAACCCATGAAGACCATCCCAGGAAATCAAGACCAAAACTTACAGTACCTCTGCTGTAGAGGAGAAGTTCATTTAGAGTTACCAGCCAAGTTTTTTTTGGAAATCTTATACCGACCAAAACCCATTGTAATGTACTCATATGCACCTCAATTTTGATTTAAGACAACATGAACTTATTTCTTATCTAACCCTTAACTATCTGTTAAAAATGTTAACAGATGTTTTCAGTACAAAGTTTCTAAACCCCAACCACTGGATGCTGTGCTGGTCCCAAGTCCGGATAAAATGGGAGGATTGTGTTAGGAAGGGCATCCAGCGTAAAACTTGTGCCAAGTTGTTGTGCGAACTGGATGGTCCGCTGTGGCGACCCCTCGACAGGAACAGCCGAAAGACCAACAACAACCATGTCTGTTTTTCAAGGCAGAACTAAAACACATGTTCATGTATTGAGGCATACATCATACTTTTATCCATTTGGAGTTACAGTAACATCCAAAATCACTTTTTCTCCTTTTTTTTGTAAAAAGTTAATAAGACAAGCTTCCATTGTCAGAAATGTTACCAAATACTGGGAGTTCAAACATTTTTTATAAATGAAAAAGAGACGTGTTCTCATTATGCTCTACCAGTTCCTCAGAACAACAGAAATTTGTTTTAGACATACAGATGACCCTAAAACTGAAATGGTTAATAAAGGGTTTTTGTCCCATTTGGCGGCCTCAATAATAAATTTCAATTCAGCATGTGTTTTTTTCTTTTTTCTTTTTTGAGAAATATTTTAATGAGGGTCACAAATGAAATTCTGGACGGCAGTCATAGGTTGTGAGAGTTCAGAAGGAGGACTGTGGAGGAAGCTAAAATTTTCCTTGGTCATCTCATTCAGCGGGGGTGTGATGACAGATACTCGAGTGCATCCTTTGTAGACTAGAACTGTATCCTTGGGTGACTCCCACACACATCTTTGCAAGTGTTTCACTTGAGACGAAGGCTTTTGAATAAAATATTGTTCTATAATGCTGCATTGTGCTATTTTTCATGTCATGACAAAATTATCTTTTTGTGAACAAACAAGAATTCCAACATTTCACAGATACAGTACATAATATAAGTGAATATATAAAGAATATAATATCATTTAAATACTTTCGATGCATTTGATACTTTATATTTTTATTATATTACTTTTCCTTATACAACTTTGTTACTTTATTATTCCTTCTCCCTTCATTTTTTTCTCACATGATGTGTAGCACTCACAAGGCAAATAGCGGGGAATGGGAGATCGTTAGTGGAACAAAGGACAGATATCCAGGATACATTCTTGTTTCCATAGCTTTTCTGTTCCAGAGGGTTTGTTGATAGGTCAGTAATCCCTAAGGTCTGTGTGTGTGGGCTGAGGTGGAACAGGATGAAGCATTTAAGCTGTGATAACCTTACACCTCCTATCACGGCTTGCACTATACTGTATGTGCTATGCATTAATGGTTTTCTTTCCATTATGGCAACTGCTAGAATAGTTTTTTCTATCTTTCCACACACAAATATTTAGTATTTGATTCACTTGTGCATTCATGTAATTCTGCAATATAATACATATACTGTACTAGACTGTAACCCTAAGTATAAAATTTATATCAAGTTAAATGTTAACAAAAATATTTCTTTCCAATGCAGAATATAGAGTAAGAGGTTAAAAAGATTCATAATAAAATTCTATTTAAGGTCCTATATTTGACTGATTCTTTAAAAAGGTAACACAGGTTATAGAGCTGTGTGTGCGTGTTAATGCTCCAGCTGAAATGCATTATTTTATACCTCAAACTCATCTGTTTCACTCCTCGTCTGAATATATCGCTTCAGTGTCTATGTAAATGAGCTCTTGCCAAGTCACGCCCACCAGACAACAGTTTTTTTATTTTTTTTGTTCTCACATCTCTCTCTCTCTCTCTCTCTCTCTCTCTCTCTCACACACACACACTCACACACACAAAATAAATCTAAAAATGATTAAAAGTTTGCAAAATAGGCCGCTTTTATGTTATGTCTTATTTCCTTAAAAAAAAAAGAAGAGTTTAAACAATGTTTCTAAACTAAGTGTAATATTTAAAGATTTTTACCAGTTGCAAACATTGCACAGCAATCAAACTATGAAAAATGTTTATGGTGCTAAGTAATTTGTGCTTTCAGCAGCAAAAACAAAGCACAAAAACAAACAAACAAACAAAAAAATCAACAATAACAGCAAAAAAAATGCAAATATATATTTTTTTCAATTTTCATATTTAAATACTTAAAAAACAAACCAACAACAGCAAAAAAACAAACAAACATATTTTATAGTGAACAGTCAAACATCTTTCCAGGGTCAGATGTTTCATGTGTTCCTATAATTATAATACATTTATTTTCTTACCCTTGTGAGGAAATTCTACAGACATAATAATGCATTCTGTTAATTAATGCTCATCCTACATCAACTTTAACTTCAAAATGAAACATTTCAGCTTTTTATGGTTTTGTGTAAAAAAGAAAAAAAAAGATGATGTTTATCGTGTGGACGAGCATCTGGTTTCCACCAAGATTTTAAAACATGCCATCACATAAAAGTAAATTTTATTAAAACATACGGATAATAAACAATTAACCATTAGCATGATTTTTATTGTTATATACTATCATTAATATTACTGATACTACTTCTACTACACTACTACTTGCTATATAACGCACCATACATAAATGCTAATAGATTTGCTACCACCTAGTGTTCACAGTTCATCAGTACAGTGACTTGTGAAAGACATTTACTGTACTATATGAATATATACCAAAATAAGTTAGTTAGTATTGCAAGAAGTCAGAAAGTGCTTTTTATCCAAGTATGATATTTGAAGACCTCTAACAGAAATATTGCACAAGGGTTTTATTAGGTTTTATTAAGCTTCATTTATGTTGGGGAGTGTTTTGTCCTCTCAGCAGCCCAATAGAGACACAAAGAGACTGCATCCAAGAAGAAGGAGATGTTCTTGAGCATAGCCTCATGAAAAATAACCCAAAAAACAATACGAATCACATTCACATTTTAATTTGCACATCAATGCATTTCATTAACATAGTGGTCTTTGGTAGAGAAATTATTTTATTATGACAATCCAATGTTGACAATAATTTCTAAACTTAGCAGTTTACAGTGTACAGTATATGCTCACTGTTATACTGTACTCTTTGGTGGACTGGATCAGGACATTAATGGACAAGATTACATTTCTCATAATCAAGAATTTACTACACAAGAATGTTTAGTACCATTATTATTCCTTCCTACTGCGCAGCCTCCTTTTTCCTCAATGGCCTTTTTTGAAGAATTTTATCTGGAAAATCTTATTGAACACTGTTTTATGTCCAAATGCTATGAGAATAAATAAAAAAAACCCCCGGATAAATAGAAACATACCTGTGCGCTCTTGTTTGTCCGATGGCAGAGGTGTGGAAGACTCTGAACAAGATATGAATGTATCAACTATAGTGCAGGTATTAACATAATAAAAATAATAATAATAATAATAATAATAATAATAATAATAATAATGATGTCATTGTCCTGCAACAAAATAAAAAATATATATATAAACTTGGATTTCTGAGTACTCTATACATTATTTATTTATTTATTTATTTATTTATTCATTCAGTGTTCTGAAGGAGATCCTTTACATATTTTATGATAATATACTGACACAAGATGTTTTATTCCAATAGTAAAACAACTGTCATGGTTTAGTTTAGTAATTATGTACTATGATTTGAAAAACGTTCATATGAGATAGGTATTCTTTACTCATGATTACTGCTATAGATAAATATTATTATTACTATCATTTTTTCTTTACTGTTTTGCACTAAAAAAATTAGATTTTCATTGGAAAGGGCTGTACATACAGTATTACAATAAATACATAAAGAGAATTTCATACTTTTTTAGTCAGTATGAAATGTAGATCTATTCTAAAACAACATGCCAATCCCCGAGCCTAAAAACAATCAGTCAGCTTTGGAAGTTTTTTTTATGACATGACTCGCTCAGGTACAGTAGTGTCTGACTAGGATATACAGAATGTATAGATATGTCTAGAGAAATTGGAGCAAATATCCAAAATGTTGGATCCAAAAGATGATATACTAACTTTAGCACACTAGTAATATTACATTAATATTCTATTAGTAATAGAATGAGGCAGGTTTGTTGCTTTAAGAACTGTTATGGGAGGTATTGTCGACATTATTGTTTCTGATGAGGAGTGAATTGTGACTGTATATATTTTTATTTTTATTGACTGCCGGACCATCTTACACACAGTGTGCACAATATTGCACAATACCTCCTTACAGTACGCAATTATGCATACTGGGGGTTTTCAGGTCAGGTATATACATATACAGTACATGCTGTATACAGCTCCAGTTAAAAGTTTGGACACATCTTGTAATTTAATGTTTTTTGTTTTGTGATTCATTTGTTTTATTCTAGATTAATACTGGAGATTTAAAAAATATGAAATAATATGTGTAATTAGGTAAATAAGCAACAACAACAGTCAGTATAGGACATGAATGTCAGCTGTTCTGGAACAGTTCTTGCAAGAAGACTATTGTCAAGTGCGTTCGCAAAACCCATCAAGCAGCATGATGAAACTAGCTGATAAAACTTGGAATGTTCGTTTAGAGTTAACAGCCTCAGAAATCACCAATTAACAAACAGCACCTCAGATTAGAGCCGTTATGAAGGATTTACAGAGCAGAAGCTGCAGATACATCTCAATATCAACTGTTCAAAGAAGATCCATGCGTTTCTACAATGTAGAAAGAAATAAAAATCAAGAAAGACCATGAAATAGGTGTGTCCAAACTTTTGACTGGTAAAGTATAAAGCTTATGCAGTCCTATTGTGCTAAATCAAGTTGGAATCTTTATATTTACAGTGTATTAATTAAAAATTCCATGCTTTTCTTTCGCCAGAATTGTGATTTGCATCACACTTCATCATTTCATCACTTAAACCCCATTAAAAAACTGTAGATTGACTTGAAGACTTCAATCCACAAATGGCCACCATCAAATTTAACTAAACTTGTGCAGTTCTGCAAAGAAGAGTGTGTAAATATTGCAAAATCCAGATGTGCAAAGCTTTGTGTGCCATCTGTTCCAGAACAACTGACCTCTGTGTCTTAAAAAAACAACTAACTGTTGTTTTTGTTGTTGTTACGTAATTACCTAATTCCATATGCGTTATTTTATAGTTTTGAAATCCCCAGTATTGTTGTGGAATGTAGAAAATTAATCACTAAACAAAAACAAAAACATTTGCAAGTGATCTTAAACTTTTGAGCGGTAGTGTATATAACTAAAAAATATATACTTCTATATTTTAGTTTTATTTATTGTCCACTTTTTTGTACTGGTGTCTGTTTTAGCTTACAGTTTTCTGTCTAAAATCTGTCATTAATAGAGATCTTATCCAATCTTACTAAAAATTGATGATATCTATTAAAGAAGAACAAAAAGTTTTGATATTTGGTTTTTCTTCCACTCAAAACATCCTAACATATTATTATAATCAAGAAAAATTTGTAAAACCTTATCACAGAACATTGTAACCCATGATTGACACTAATGATTGACAAGTGTTGCTGTGACTGTCAGAGATAAAGACCCTCACTCACTCTTTGAGAGTATGGCTAATTGTCTGTGGACCCCAGCCAGATGGCTGTACTGTAGCATCACAAGCATTTGACCTCACAGTCTTTAGACGACAGCACAAACACTCCACTCTATATTTCACATATTTTTTGGAGCTGCAGGGGGCATAAACTTATGCACTCCACTCTATGAATGACTTTATCATTTTGTCCATGTTACATACCTGTCATCTGCACAAGCTCAATGACATAATCCACGAAAGCATGACGCTTGCTCACAGAGCACACATGCTTCCCGAAGTCTGCCTCCTTCACCTTGTGGATGATGAGAGTGATGTTCCCTGGTGAGTAAAGTGCTGAGTAGCCCTGAGTGCAGTTCCTGTAATCCTTGTGCTTGATGAAATGACAGAGTAACTGGCTCTTAGGGCTCTTCCACTGCATCGAGAGCTGCTCGATGGATCCCTGTGCCTCGTAGTCATACTCGCAGGGCATACTGAGTGTTCGACTAAGAGGAGAACGAAGCTGCATGGCTGTCACTGTGAGAATCAGAAATGAGCATGAAGGCAGTTTAACGGTGCACCTCAAACACTAGAGCATGCCATCTAATTCTATTTAAAAACAACAACCAAACTTAGTTGAACATTTAATGGCAAATAAAAAAATTTGATTTTTGCAAATGAAAATATCTTCAATTTAGTTGCATTTATCTTGAAACAAGATTACAACAAACCATGTACAGTATAAGATCATTAACCTTATCTTTAAGCATATTTATAATGATAATAATTAAACTTGTTGAAACAAGAAACAGAATTATCTGCCAATCGAACAAGCTTAAAATTTTAGTAAAATTTGACTTTTAAGTTTAAATTTTTTTACATTTTTTTTTTGGTTTGTCATAGTGTTATTTTAAGAAACTGTAGATAAATTAAACTTTTTTTGCAGTGCAGAAGTGACGAGTGCATCCATAGCATCATCAATGGCAACAAAATTAGCAACAGCAACAACAATAACATTAATAACAAGAGCAACAACATGAACAACATTAACATCAATAGCATCAACATCAATAACAATAACATCAATAGCAACAATAAAAACAATAGCTAAAACAGTAACAACAATAACATCAACAACACGAACAACGTTAACATCAACAGCATCAACATCAACAACATTAACATAGCAACAATAAAATCAATAGCGACAACAGCAACAACAATAACAACAGCAACATCCACAGCATCAACATCAACAGCAACAATAAAAACAACAGCAACAACATGAACAACAGCAGCAACAATAATATTAATAACATCACCAACAGCAATAATATCAACATAACTTAACAGCAACAATAAAATAAACAGCCACAACAGCAGTAGCAGTAGCATCAATAACAGCAACAGCAACAATAACATCAAACAACATCATCATTAACCTTAATAATGACAGAAAACACCAACATTATCTACAGCAACAACAACAACAATGACGACATCAACATTATTAACAACAGCAATCACCACCACCAGCAATGGTTGTTATTGCATAATAACTTATGAGTCATGCACAATGTGACCAGGAACAAGATATAAGCAAATAATAATAATAATAATAATAATAATAATAATAATAATAATAGAAACTTTACCAGCATTTACAATTTGAATAACATTTTATTATATATATATATATATATATAAAAAATCCATTTACATTTTGTAACATCCCTGTCAGTTCCTGCTATCACCAGACTCTTTTTTTTTTCCAGGTAACAAGCAAGTGAATACAAAAAAAAAAGAATAAAAAAATTTCATTCATTATTTGAACTAATTATAACTTACCTCTTAACACCAAAGAGAGCGCTATCATTCTCAGCATCAACTCTGTCATGTCCATGTGATCTGTCCTTTAACCTTAAATATTTTACTATTTATTGTATATATTTTCTGTGCTGATGAGCTTATTACAGTATAAAACCCTTCCATACAGAACCCTAGTCCAGTTTAAATCCGGCAGTTAGTTTTAGTTTCGTTATCCTGCCCTGACAAGAGGGATGCGAATTACTGTATCATATGATCTGCAGTACTCACTGGATCAGGCTGCTTAATGCGCTTGCTATACTATGACTCATAAAGTCATTAGGCATGGGGGAATTTACTTTGTGGATATAGTGCTGACCATGGATGGACGGCTGTGATAAGGTATATAATGAGAAATAAGAGATTTAATATAGGATACAGACAATTTATTTCCTTATTATGTAAATTACAAGATCACTCATAACTGTTCACATGACCCGGGTGCATAAATACAACACATGCACCCCCCCCCCCCCACTCTCGCTCTCTCTCCCTCTCTCACTGTGAGTGTCCAGATAACAGTATTTGTCAGGAAAGACCCTGCTGACATATAGAGCTTTCACTTCAGCTTGTGTCTCCATCAATATCGCAGTCTAACTTTCACTTTGTAGAAAGTGAAAGGGCAAGAAAAGAAATCATCACACACACACACACACACTAATAATTTGAAATACAGTAGCACTCTGGTAATATGAGTTATAATAATATTTTTATAATAATATAAGCGCATAATAATAGTTACACCACAGAGTGTTTGAATCAGTCAGATGATACATTTCTGCCCAGGCCACTAGAGGGCACTCATACTTATATTTTCATTTAAGATGGCAGAGCTGAAGATGCTGTGATTTGCTTTGGAAGTGACAAGAATGGACAGGATTAGGAATGAGTATATATTAGAGGGACAGTGCAGGTACTGTAGGACAGTTTGGGGACAAAGTTAGAGAGGCCAGATTAAGATGGTTTGGATGTTCAGAGGAGGGATGAGGGGTATATCGGGAGAAGAATAGTAGAGATCCACAGAATGGAGCTGCCAGGCAGGAGGAAAAGTGAAAAAAACTAAGAGGAGGTTTATGGATGTGGTGAGGGAGGACATGCAGGAGGTGGCAAGGGAATGACAAGGGAAGATGTGGAAGACAGAGTTAGCTGGAGACAAAATGGTCCACTGTGTGATCCCTAACGGGAGCAGTCGAAAGAAGGAAAAAAAGAAGATGCTGTATGTAGCTGTAAGAAGCTGCGTTTCAGCTCATTTATTTTCTAACTTACAGAAAGTGATCTGTGATATTCTCTCTTTAGTTAGGACTTTTTTTTTTTTTTACTAAGAAGTCTGTATCTCTGTTTTGTTTTTCATGCAATGGCCTTGTCTTGATATTTGTTTGTTTAGCTAGCCCTTGGTTCTTTCCAGCCTAACAGTTAGCAAGTTATTGATAGTTTAATAAAGCCGCATTTTCATCTCCCCGGATTTCATTTAGAAAATACCGAGCCACAAACTAAATGCAGCAGAATTCCTCTGGGCCCATCCATCTCCAACTAGGAACCTCTGTAGTCCAACTAGGGACCATGGATGCCAATGGTGATTACCATCGTATGGTTTTTTTGAAGTGGTATAAGTGAGTTTTAACACGCTGGAGTAATTTAAAGACAAATCCAGTCTACTTTTTTCGATTTCTCATCTGTGATTCACTCTCTGATTACCAGAGGTGTCAAGTAACAAAGTACAAATACTTCGTTACCTTACTTAAGTAGACATTTTGGGTATCTATACTTTACTGGAGTAATTATTTTTCAGCCGACTTTTTACTTCTACATTTTCACGCAATTATCTGTACTTTCTACTCCTTACATTTTAAAAATAGCCTCGTTACTCCTATTTTATTTCAG
>JAOVVA010000031.1:13247319-13266226 GCA_028565275.1 Leiocassis micropogon
TGACCAGTCCAGGTCAGTAATGATACAATTTGATCAGGTCAATGGTGCATGATCTAGTTTGAACTAATAGATACCGAGTTGCAACGTTTCAAAATAATGAACTTAATTATCAGAGGATAACAAGACCAAGAACTTGCTCCTAAAGGCTTTGCTCAGTCTTGTTTACCTGTAGTCACAGATTTCATCTCTCTCTGGAAAACCCCAGACCTTCAAAGGCCAATCGTGAGAACCTGTCAATATGCATGAGCACTGGTTCTACTGCTTTACCCTGTGATTGAAAATATTCCCAGCATCCCTGAGGAAGAACACCATTTTAGTTCTAATTGTAAATCCACAGGTCAAAGTTCACGTAATGCAAAGTGAAAGAAAATTGTAAACAAACGTTTTGATGCCCTGTGTTCTTTCCCCTCAGTGAACTGGATTTTCCACCTTGTGTCAAAATTCGATATATCTAAACCCTAAATATTGGCACCTTTGTTACTGTATGCACACTCCCTCACTGTGCTTTTTGTATAATACCTATAATCATTACAGTCTTCAGGAACACGATTTGTTAATCAATATAAAATTGAATAATTATAAGCATTAGTGGATCATATTGATGGCCACCTGAGATCAGTATGCAGTATCCGATGCAGGTTTTGCGAGACCTGACAAACCAAAATCCTGTGTGAGGTTTAGAGTGGCTTTATGTTTCTGTTGCTCTGGGCAAAACAAAAAGGTTTGACTTGGCATGAAAGAAATTGGCTGCAGTGTGGAGTCTGTTGAATCTCCTGTCACTCCCATTTGTTCTCTTTCAAAAATGAGAACATTAATTTCATTTCAGGCAAGTAGCATGAATCATTCGAAAATGGCATGACCAAGCGACTTGTTCTATTGTTATATTTATAAATAACCTGCGGCAGTCAAACAAAGATCCTGAGCGTGTTCGGCACAGCCTGGTACAACGTGTGCCCGGAGTGAAATGTTTGCTTGACGAAAACAGAATATAGCAAAAGAGACAAAAGTGACGAATTGTGTGACATTTCCAATGTTACAAATGTTCCCCTGGTGCACAGTCTGCTAACAAACACCGTGCAAAAGTGGATTGTTTCCATCAGACGGCAGGTCTGACTTTTATGACTTTACAACCCAGATTTCTCAGAAGTGACATAGCTCTTCCTAAAATCAATTTCTGTTTAAACAAAAGACTCCAGGCATAGATTTTGGAAGAGATTGAACTGTCCCCTGAGCCAGACTCGCTCCATGCATCTTTTTAGGTTTTCACTTTATAATGAATGTGTTTGGGGTTCTTTTGATTTATTAATAGTGGTGAAAAAAAATTCATAATAAAAAAATAATTGCATGTGGTACAGATTATTTGGGTACCGTGCCATATAAATCTTTCCTCTCACGATATGTGGATTTGTCCATGACTGAAATTGGGAATGGTAATGTTGGTAATTAAAAAAAAAACAACCTGTCAGTCCTGCAGTCGTATACTGTTAAGACGTGAATCCTCTTTCAAATGCTTGAACTTAAGGTGAATTCCTAAAGGGTTGGTGTAGAACTCTACAACAGAGTGGTTTCCAGAAATAAAAAAGGCTTTCAATTACAACCACTTATGCCCCTTATGTAGGCTAAAAACTCTTTATTACAGTGAACCCTTCAGGAACCATGTAGGTCGAATAAGTGTACATTCATTTTTATTGTTCATATAATGGGTGGGAGAGAGAACATAGTGCAACATTTGTATGTAAAATATAATAAGGGTCATTTGAAGTGCGCATGAGCATGTGTGTGTCCTCACACAGGATTTTGGTTTGTCAGGTCTCACAAAACTTGCATCGGATACTGCATACTGATCTCAGGTAGCCATCAATATGATCTAACTAATGCTTACAATTATTCAATTTTATAAGTGTGGAACTAACAAGGATCACATTTAACAACATACAGTAAATTCTTTTATTTCGTCTGGTTTCTTATGGTGATTTTTATTTATTTGTTGATTGTCGACTGTTTAAAACATTCCTCAGAACTTTAAGACTTTGTGATTCAATTTTCAAACGTGTTTATTCTATTTAAGACAAATAGTTTCTCAGATAGCTTTTGATGTATTCTTTGTTTTGGTTTCTTTTTTGTTTGTTTGTTTTGTTTAGGTAGGTGAACCGTTAACTTGCTAAAAATCAATTTGGATTTAGTAAATTTCTGCTTTTATATGTTAATGTTGCATTAGATTTGCATATATTATTTTTTTAAAAACAAGTCATTGAATGGCCACTCGTTTTTAAAGAATATCTATGATTTTTTATGACTTCGTGTTTAAGTGCAGAAATTTTGATGTCATAGAAACAAATTCTATTAACATTGAAAAAACGTTGAAAAAACTGTGTTTTTATTGTAAGTGCACATTTTCTTTGTCACCGTATTGTAGTACCCTTATGCTTACAGTGGTGCTTTGTTTTCTTCTTTTTTTTTTAATACAAATGTTTAGATTATATAATTTTTTTCAAACCATATCTTCTTTGACCCACGCATTCCATAAAATTTCCCTACTGCTTCTTTGGTATTCAGATTTACTTCCTGTAATAAGATTGTCCCCAGTTACTAGCACATTGAGCACTATTCAAAAGTTAATGATTATGGAAAAATCAAATTGCCTCCATCGTTGCCAGGCTGCTCAAATTAAACGATCTGTCTTTGTTCCTCCCTGGATCTTTGGCAGGTGAGACGCTTAAAACGATAGTCTGAGAATTATTATTATTTTTTCTGATCTGGCAGGTGGCAGAAGAAGGTCATCAGTGTAACCGCATCTGGTAGGATGCAAGAAGTCCTGACTGACATTTCCATCTTCATGATAGCTCTCATCAAAAGAAATCTCTTGGTCTTGTGAGAAATCTCAGCGTAGCAGATGGACAGCAGAAAGTAAACGTGAAACATGATAACATTGTCTCCTGTGGCAGGCAACAACCTTCACTTCCTGATAAAAGGTCTGCTGCACTACAGTCTTTGTCTTGATAACACAGAGGCATTGTACTGTCAACGACTTTGGAGTATATAGTTCTAAAAAATATAATTTACAAGTTACAGTGTTCTGACAAGAGGGTCTAAGGGGTATTGTTTTGAATTAGTACATGACTCCAGACCCCTGCCCAGCTCCCTTGAGGGCTGTTTCACTGCTAAAATAGCTCAATAGCCAAGTAACAAAAAAAAAAAAAGGATATATGATAAGGATAATAATAAAAAAAAACAGAAACATTAAATAAACAATTTTTTTTTACATCACTTAATTCACTACAAATTAATAATGTAATTTTTCCAATCTGCTTTTATTCATGCAATTGATGCTTTGTTTAATTAGGGCCCAAGCACTATGACGTCATCACAATGACATTGTAGCTCTGGTAGTGCTGATGTTCTGTCAGTGCTGAGGCCAGCAAAGGGCCTATTGTTGTTTTAAGGATTTTTTACCCCCCCAGCATCTGGGGCTTTTTGGAGGTCTTAATGATTTTAAGAAAAATAAAATTCAAAAACAAATTTCATTACATGTGCTACAGTAGTACTTCTTGTTCATAAGGACTATAAAGGAAATTATATATTTATCTCAGGAAGTAAATTTTGCAAAGATGTATGGCCTGAATGTACTAAGTAAGTCATCAACGACAATAAATTAAAAACATTTCCATTTGCAGTGTTGTGTCTTAACAGATCCAAAATAAGTAATGTATGCATAAGATACACTGATAAGCCATAGCATTACATTACAAAATCTTAAGCACAATATTGTGTACTGTAGGTTACCTTTGCGCCACCAGGGCAGCCCTTTCCCCTTAGGTTATGACTCTATGGGACCTATGTGGGCAGCTGTTGTGTTTGGCACCAGGATGTTGCCAGTGGACCCTTTGGGTGCTGTGAGTTGAGGAGTGAGGTCATTGTGGATCTAGCTTGTTTGTTCGGAGCATCTCATGGATACTCAATCAAACTGGAAACTGGGAAATTTGGGCCTTGGGATATTCGCATACTGGGCCCCGTGCATAGCAGCCATGATGCTGTTTTTTTCAGCGCTTTGTATTGCATTGGTTTTTCTGTGGCATCAGACTGGCCCGGCTGGTCCTTTGCTCCCCATGGGCATTTTTGTCTTGAAAACAAGGTTTTTCTTTTTTTTTTTTTGGTCATAGTCAAGGTCAAGGTCTATTCATGGATCATCCACCACTGAGATAAACTGTTTTTATTATTATTATTATTTAAAAGGTGTGATGGATTTGCACCTGGGGTGTACTCCACCTCGTGCCCTAAGTCTCCTGGGATAAGCTCCAGGACCTTCTGAACCCTGTACTCAGAATAAGCGTTATAGAAAATAAGGATGAAATTGTTTAAAAGGTTAAAATTGAATTACTTTTTAAGTCTAGTAAATCACTTAAATTTGGGTTGAATGGTTTGCACCATTTTGCATATTGCCTACATTAGCAGACACAAAAATAGGGGAAAAAAATTGGTGTTATTGATAAAAGAACAAAGGCTGGATGAGCATTGGGTTTAAACAAAGCAAATATGGTGAATGGATACCTAAGGAGATTTCTCTTCCCTGTTGGATTGCTATTATCTCCCTAACTGCAGTACACAATGTTCCCCAAATGAGATTTAATATAATTTTGAAGTGTTTATAAAAATGGGGGCTTTCATGAGCATCCTCGCAATTCAACAGCTTCCCAAGAGGCTGAGAGCTTTGGTCTCACATTATTTGGTCTCACAAACAAGACTCCTAATGCTAGGCTTTTTGGAAAATACACAGAGGGCTAAAAAAAAGGAAGCTCATGGTTTAATTGCATGAAATCAACTTGGACAACCTGCTGCATACCAGAAGAAACTTTCCATTTTATATAAGTTCAGTGGCTCCTCTCCCCATTCAGCTTTTTAAATTCTCTTTTAGGTCAGACAAATTATCCATCCATGGCCAAAATATACTGA
The DNA here is from genome assembly GCA_028565275.1 of Leiocassis micropogon. NCBI lineage: Eukaryota > Metazoa > Chordata > Actinopteri > Siluriformes > Bagridae > Leiocassis > Leiocassis micropogon. The sequence goes on from JAOVVA010000031.1 coordinate 13,252,270, forward strand.
AGATAGTCACTCTGTTAACCTGGACAGCTAAGCATGTTAATTAACTTGTTTTTCCCAAGGAATGAAGCTGTGATCAAAAAAAATAAAAAATAAATCTGAATATTATGTAAACATAATTATTCCATTTCTCAGAGATGTGACAGCATATACTGTAAGATGAACAGTTGGAAAGGAAAGAGAAGGATAACTTATTGGTTACCATGGAAAATAGGTCATAATCCACCTACATGACATCCTTGTCTTATTGACGAGCATGTACAGCTATGTCAGTTTCTAGCAAGTCATTCTGGCTGCTATGAAGTTGTACAGTATCTAATCTCAGTCTAGGCATAAACTAAATTCGAAACCATTGATTTTAAATCTTAAAAAAGCATCTAGTATACATTTGGTGTACGTTAAAGCCAACATTATACTCATATTCCAATCATTAGATTCAAAAAATGTACAGTAATAACCTAGGAGTCTTTGTGTGGAATGTTGTTACAGGACATTGGTTCTCAACCCTGATCCTGGAGGATGACCTGTCCCACATATTTTGGTGTTTCCCTGCTCTGTCCTGCTTCAATTAAACAAAAAGTTGGTTGATTAAATGTCCAGGCCATGTGGTCCTCTAAGATCAGTGTTGAGAACCATCGTTATAAGAAATCAACCAACAATGCAGCTGAGTTACTGACAATAATTTAATAATAGAAGTGTTAAATGTTTTGTCAACGATGTCAATATTGTGTTATATATTGCATCAAAGAAACAGTTAGTTCTTATTACTATACCACAAGTTATCCATGCATCCCATTTAGGAATGTCTGTAATCCAACTCAGGACCATGGAGGTCAATGGTGACCATTGTATTTATTCCAATTTTTACGTGGTAGGACCTTCGGTCAACATTACAGCAATTTGGGGGCACCAAATAGGCTAATTTGCACCAATAAGCCAAAATGGCGCCAAACTTACAGTAAGTTATAAGAAGATATAAACAGTTTTTCCTGCTGAAGCTTCTGACTCTTATTAAAGTAAGTTAAACAAAAATAATAACTTTTCATGTTGCAGAGAAAGTAGAATACCTAATATCTAAAATGGTAAATATAATATGTAAGTTCACTACATCAACAATTACAGACATGAAAATTTCTACATACATGCATTTTTTACATTAAACCAGCCCCAAGTGTAACTGTTACTATAGAAATTATATCATATTAAAATTAACACATTAATATAAATCTGAAAATTGATTCCATCCATAACTCACTTGTATCATTTTGTTCTTTGTGTATTTATTCTTATCTATTTAAGTGTGTAGAGTGTGTGCGTGTGTGTGATACACAGAACTGTTGAGTTGAACTGAATGTAATGGTGTTTCATTGCATGAAATCAACTTTGACAACTTGCTGCATACCATGGTGTTGAGCTTGATGTAGAAAAGTCCCATTTTATATGAGTTCAGTGGCTTCTTTCCCCATTCAGCTTTTGTGGTTGCATCTCAATACTTAAAATTTTATTTGAGGTCTGATAGATTATCCATCCATGGCCAAAATATACTTATAATATAATATAAATATAATTATTCCATGGCTCAGAGATGTGACAGCATGTAAGATGAGTAGCTTTAACTGAATAATGTTTTTCTTTTCTATGTGTTTTAACATTCATTGAGTTCAAAGGTTTTTCTGCAATTTGTATGCTGCACATGCTTTATTTGTTCTTTTTGAGTGAAAATGTGTTTTTGAAAAAATGCATGCAAACTCTGTCTACAAAATGAAAAGTTAATAGAGTTGAATCCATCTAAATGCCTAATTAAGATAGTGCCTTAACAGTGACACAGGACACAAGAGAAATATTAATTAACATAAAAAAAGTGTGTTTTTTAAAATGCTAAATAAATAAACAAGCACCAATAATATTCTATATACAAGTAACTTCATGATGGATTGTATTTCAATTTAAATAACATCATCTACCGTATCAAGCAAATCAATGTAGTACTTAGTGCTATGTAAATTTCCGCCTATATATTTAAAGAGAATGGAAAAGAGAATGTAATTTTAATTCATTACCTATTAACAATGTCAATGCCGTAAACAGACACAATCAAGAATGTTTATAAACATAAAGTGTTAGTAGCTGTAATTGAGCTCCTTATAAAATTTAAATAAAAATACATAATATACATTTGCACATGCTTGTGTTGATCAGCAGAAGAGATGTTCATTGAATTCTTATATAATGAAGTCAACCTGATAAAGACCACTATCTCAGCATAAACCCCTGCTTGTGTCTTCAACTAAGGCATTTGCAGCTTTATGTTTTGTAGCACCGGCAAAAAAAGCTAATACTTTTATGAATAGTGATAGATTTGAATGATGTTTAGCTAGAACTTAAAATATGTATTTCATACAATAATGTGTTTAAAAAGTTTTGGTTTTATTTTGATTAATTTGAATATCTCTATAGTTAATTATAGAAATATTAATATAGTTAATATTTCTATAGTTTTTTAAATTGTATTCATGTTTATTCCAATACATCATTCCAAGAGCAAACACATTTTATAAGAAAGTAAACAGTCACTACAGTGACAAATTCTTTAGGGAAACGTTATACTCAATTGTTCAAGGGACCATTTTTTTTTATAGAGGGAACAACATAAGCATGTTGGAAATAAATTACATTTCAGATAATTCCCTGTACAGTCAGAGAATGTGAAATTATATAATTTCCCAGTGCAAATTAGGATTAATCATATTCTCGTTTTGGAGTTTGAGTCCATTAAGATGGAAATTGAGCACTTTATAACATGCTGCATAAGCAAGTTTATTTTCCTCCACCACACAATGGAGCCATCATGAATATGTCTGTTCCCAGAACAGTAACACTTGGGTGCACAAGAACCTATTTGTCTTTCTAAACTTTGTTAGTATAAGTAAGCCTGTGTATCATTTTCAGCTTTGGATAGTTTTTATGAATACAATATTAGAATGTGTCCTTATTTCCTTATTGTGAGCTTTTAATTTAAATATTAGCTTTTAATCCTTCCCAAGCCTGTTCATCCTTTGGGGTTTTATTATGTATAAAGGGAGATTTGTTCAAAATATATATGAGGCTATTTTTTAAGCAGCCTGTGCTGGGACAGTGAACACAAATGAATGCAGAAAGATCAGGTTCATTATGCATTTAATTTAAATCTTTGCAGAATGCAGGTTATATAACGAGGGAGATGGGCTTTGCCATAAAGATACCTACAAATCAAGGCAAATGGAAATGTAGTTTTTGTCTTTATCAAAAAAAAAAAAAATAAGAAAAAAAAAAAAAATATATATATATATTTAATATTATGTAACTACTCATAGTGCCAGATTTACCTTAGGGTACAGTACTGCGCAAAAGTTGTTAAATGTACTGAAATTAAATGAAATGAAATGAATAAATTATGTGCATTGCATTAAATAAATCGGAACAAATGTTTTACTGTGAAAGGCTGCAAAGTGCTTTAAGATATGATTAAATTTGGTTGTTTATGCAAAACCTTCAGCAGCTACCTCATTTCCCCTGTCGTCTGTTCAGGACTCACCTGAGCTGTACTCCGGAAACTGAATTCAGCAGCAAGTGTCATACTGTAGGAGTCCAACAACCAAAGTACAACACGGAGTCCATAGGCACAAGGTTCCCACCAGATGTTGTCCCTGACAGATTCCACAGGATTGAAACTAATGAAAATGACTAGCAGATCTCATTTCTTCATATTAAATTAAATTTAAGTAAATTATGTACATTCAATTAAAGAAATTGGAACAAATGTTTTACTCAAAACAACTGCAGTGTGTCTAAAGATACAATTAAAAAATTGCCTGAGCAGCAACCTCATTTTCCCCTCTCGTCTGTTCCAACCACTCAGCATCCAGCATCACCAGTATACTAATCACCGGCCTGATCATCTGTTATCATCGGCACCTGTTTCTCACTGGTTCATGCCTAAGTTAGATATATATATTTTAAAACTTGAATAATTCATAAGTCATAAGCCATGTGTGGCTTAACAAACAAAAAACATTCCTCTGAAATTAATCAGGTACAGAGACTGGATTGAAAATGAGAGCCAAAAACTTGTTAAAGATAAGAGGCCTTTGGACGCCTGGAAAACTATTCCTCAAGACTACATTAAAAATACAAGAAAGGCTGGCTCTTTGGAAGCAAGATATGAAGAAATCAAGGGTGACTCAAGACTTTTGCACAGAACTATAAATCTCTTTTGGATTAACCATATAAGAGATAATAGATTTTCCACCTTATTTGAGGGCCTCATTAATATTAATATGATTTAATATTAATATGATAGTAATGCTTATGTGTCATGCAGTGGACAGTCAGATGTAAGAGCAGGTTTCCTTTTTTTGTTTTTTAATTATTGTATTTTTAATTCTAATCCTGCCGACAAACAAAAGGACTGTTCCATGAGTGTGAGGCAGGTAAACAGGCACAAACAAGACAAGGCTAAATCGGTAAGCAGTTATTAAAGGCTTGGTACTGCCTCATACATATGCAATGCTGCAACACTGCTAGTCCGGGTTATTTAAGGGGAGTAGTCTGGTGCTGTTAGTAAGTACTGTAGATGACTTACTGTAAAACTAGGATAGACATTGACTTGAGGTCATGTGATAAAGTTGTGAGTTCAAGATTATGAGTGTTATACTGTATTTATGTACTGTAAAAAGCAGTTTTATTTAAAATTCCATTCACATAACTGCATGCAATGAAATATAAATGTGCAGTTCATTGATATTTGGAAAAAAAAAGTTCATAAGTTCACTAGAAAGCAAGTCTGTAAAGTACATTAATATTAATCACCTTAATCATTCTGAGTAACATGAGGTGATCTGACTTGGAGCTCATGTAAAAAAATACCAGGATAAAAAGAGTATAAGGCTAGGACAGGAGTTCTGGTAACTCTTTTCTAGTTCATATTTGTAGCCTTGCTCATGCATTTAGAACAACTGCTCAAGCATCTTAAGGTAATCCTTTTTCAATTACAATAATATAATTGGAAGAAAGAAAAAAAAAACTCAGTTTCCACACCCACAGCTCATAAGATCCACTGTGACCTGACCAGGGTAGTGTTTACTGAAGATGGATGAATTAATTCAATGAAACAATAAAGACGAAATAGTCCTTTATCTGTATTGTGTGGGCTTCCTGGCTTCTTTGCCTCCAGCCCTTTAATCACAGAGGAACATTCACATAGTAAATGCTGAACTGAATTCAGTCTGAATAGATTACTTCAAAATGGAGGTATCAAATAAAGAGCAGTGAGAAATCAATTAGCATGAAGTCCCAGCATGGTAACATTAAGAGTGGCCTCAGTGGGTCATCACCATCTGGCAGAGAGAGACATTTAATCAGTGATTAAATAAATGCGGCACACTGGTGGTGTGCAGTGGAAAAGCAGCAAAGGTCATTTAGTGACAGGAATTCACTAAAGTGTTTTTTTTTTTTTTTTTTTTTTTTCCGATGGACAACCATTGCCTGAAATTGTTTAATGTTAGGCATAAGAATGCATGGTATTTCCCAAGATAGCCGTGTTCGTTACAATTGGGATGTAGAGATGCCTGACAACTTTAAAGGACAAACCAATACAACGTCTTAGTAGGGTAGTCCTCGAAGACAATCTGCCCTCTACATTTTATTATTTTCCCAGCTCCCAGATTTAAATAATCAGCCGAATAACAGCCTTTTCTGAGTTGAAGTAGGTGTAATAGAGTAGAGCAAACAGTTCTCCAGGACCAAGGTATTCTTGAAAACCACTGTATTCTTGTTAGCAGTCTGATCACATCATGTGTAGACATTCTCAGTCACCTGAAGAAAAGATTTTCACAACCCCTCTCCTAATTTTATCATTTGCTTCCAAAGAAGAAGATTAGTATACTGGTGATGCTGAATGCTGAGTAGCTGAAACAGATGAGAGGGGAAATGAGGTTGCTGCTAAGGTTTTTACATAAACATATATATATATTAAAAAAAAAAAAAACTTCTTTAGGCACTTTGCAGCCTTTTGCAATAAAACATGTGTTCCCATTTCTTTCAATGTATCTAAATCATTTAATTTAATTTAATATAAATATATGAGGGGTGACAAGACTTTTGCACAGTTATGTAAATACAGATGTCACTTTAGTTACTGCTGCTATTGAAACACAGTACATTTGATTAGTCTTATAGGGTTAACCCAGGAAAACAAACCTTCTTGCAAAGTCACTTTGATCTTCAACTTATGATATCTCAATCCAAACTCAACTGTCGACTGGATCTGCTAGGCATTTTCATTCATGTGATGTTATGGTAGTTATTTTCTTTAAATCCTGTGGAATCTGTTAGGGATAACAACTGGCAGGCACCTTGCGCCTATGGACTCTGTGTTCTACTTGGGCTGAAGGGTCGGAGCACGTCCAGAACAGTCCAGGGTAGGGAGAATGTCCATACCAAGTGGTGAAGACCATCGGCAGTCACTGCACGCGATCCATCTGCAAGTAAGGTAGCTCGCTATACAGATGGACATATGTTGCATATCCCAGCTCAGTATGTGGTAGAATTTCTGAAGGAAGACGCAGTGCTCACCGCACAGCTGGGTCACCTTCAAACAAAGGTTGAGGAGTCCATCGCCAGTCCGAGTAAAGTGATTTTTTTTTTTTAATTATCAAGAATTCTGTTATGCTTCCCACTTCTGTTTCAAGCACAGTTATGCTTATATGAAAAAAGCCTTGTATCTGTGTCCTGATAGCTCTAATAGTTCTGCTCTGTTTGCCGAAAGTTCTGATATTTATTGTATGTCAGCCCTGTCCAGCTCTATTCCATTTACTGATAACTCTGGTAGCACTGATGGCTATGTCCTGTGTTCCAACCAGCCTGTAAAGCCCCAACATGCTTTTCTGAGCCATGCCCTGCACCACCTGAGCCACGTTCTGCACCAACTTAGCAATGGTCAGGTTTGTCTCAGGCAGATATTGCACCCTCTCCATCTAGCTCAACAGTGTCCTCTGGCACGAGGATATGCCGCTTTTTCCACTAGTTGGATTTGAGAGCGGGGAACTGCTTCCACCACCTGGCTGTGGAGACACCATGCTTGCTCTGCCATCAGTGTTTAAAGACTTCATTCTTTGTCCACCACCTGGGTTTGAGAATTGCATGCTTGCCCCACTATTTAGACTTGAGCACACTGTATTCGCTCTGCCATCTGGGTTCAAGGATATTCTGTTTACTCCACTGCCTAGGTTTGAGGATTTCAAGGCCCAGCTCCATCCCCATACCAAGTTCCAGGTCCTTTCTTGTTCCAAGCTGCAGCTCTGTCCTTACCCCAAGTTTATGTCTCTGTTCACTGTGCATGCCTGTGTAGACCATAGCCACTAAGACAAACCCAGCCCCACTGCCCTGTACCTTGTGCACAGAAATAAAAAAAAAAGATGTTGGTGGGTTCCATTGACCTCCGGAATAGCATCTATAGGGGGTTATGTTTGGGATAACACTTTGTGCCCATGGATTCTGTATTGTACAGTACTTTGGTTTTTGTTTACTGTTTGCTTTGTTCCTGTTTTTTGTCATGTTGATTTCTTGATTGTTTTGGTACACGTTTTCAATTTTTTTCTATTTAAGAAATGTCTTCATCCATGCTTACACTATGCCTATGTACATCCATTTCCTGGCTGACAGAATCAATCTCTGTGACTGAATGTACAGATCATGAGATCCATGGAAAGTAATTATAAACAGTACTAGTCCATTGTAATATCATGTACCAATCATGTATCTCCTTATAGATATTGTAACTCTTCTTACTGTGCTCATGGTGTGAGCTAACAACAGGCTAAAAGTGCAGAATGCATTAAGAAACAATTAGAATAAGTCTCCAGGGAATAAAACAGATTTTATGCATAAGAAAAAGAAAGGAAAAAGAAAAAATACCGTGCGTTTGTTACTTTCCAATTCTTTTCCCACAAAAGCACACAAAGAGATTTACTATACTGTAAACCTATCTACTATACTGTATATTTATTATACCACAGTTATTTTGCCCAAAGGTTGACCTTATACTTGTTATCCCTTTATAATTTTATTAGATCTTCTGAAATGTCTGTAAAAGAAATTATTTTCTTCAGCAGATAAGCTCCACTGTAAACAAGCCTTCCTTTATTCGCATTTTCCCTGTTTAAGATAATACAAAACAAACAACACAGGTTTTCGTGAAAATATTAAAACAGGATGACACTGGGGGCTCCTTTAAAAGATAAACATCTTCTCACAAAAATAATAACCATATGTCACATTGGAGCCAGCTTTTACCAATTCCCAGCCATTACTACCTTAACTTTCAATTCCCACAGTGCATCACAGACTACATCGATAAGTTTTCATGCAATAATTTTGTCTTTGAGAGTCTTTGATCATCCAACAGAGTATGCACTTGAGTTTCACATAATGCCTGTGAGCTGTAAGTGAAATGAACCAGCCATGTCTAAATAATTTTAGACGTGGACTGAAAAACTGACTCACTGAGCAGACATGCCTTTTTGGACTCAAATCAATATGCCTATATTTGACTAGATCAATTGCTATGTGGCAGCTAGCAGCAGGATTTGGTCACAGTGGCAGCAGAGCCAGATCAAATGGAACCCATGCAACTGGAGAGAACTGGTTTAAGTGCAGATGAAATAGACAAGCGAATGAAAAAGAGGCTCTCTTCATATTGTGTTCTTTCAAACGAGTAACGGTCCTACCCATAATAACAGCCTAACCTTTGCTTGTGGACCAAATTCAGTTCAGTACTTAGATCAGATATTTTCTCTTGCTGTTGGTCTTTCGGCTGCTTTCAAAAAGGGATCGCCACAGAAGACCATCCAGTCCGCACATACAAACTAGGCACAGGTTTTACAGCGGATGCCCTTCCTGACGCAACCCTCCCATTTTATCCAGGGCGTGGGACTGGACCTGTATCCAGTGGCTGGGAATCGAACCCGGGCCTTTTGCATGGTAGGCAAAACACCTACCACTGAGCCACCAGTGCCCTAGATATTTTCACTCGTAGCCTTGATTAATTCTGGAGCTTCAGACAGCTTTATAGACCTGGACAGCGACAAGTGTAAGATTTCCACAAGACCACTCAAACATGCACTATGCATACAAGACCCCGAAGGAGGAACCATAGATGCTGGCATGGTTACTCACACGTTTCTGGCCCCTCAGATCATCAAGGTACATCAGAAAAGGATATTCTTCCTATTATTTGTCACCAAGGAATATACCATAGATCTAAGCTACCTCTGAATGCACATGTATGACCCACCTTTCATGGTGAAGCAATGAAAAGTAGAACATTACTTGTTTCTGATGCCTGTCTCCAACACTGTGCTCTTTCATTTCAATTTATTTCTTACAACCATGTCAGTCAAGAACCCAAAATCAACTTCCAAAGTGTGCACCCCTCATTTGTGGTAAAGGTTTTCAGTTAATCCAAGGCCAGCAGACTCCCTCAACATAAAGAATATATTACCTGTTTACTTACTACTTACTGGACATCTCCATGTAGAAAAAATGTAATTACCTCTTGAAAATGGATTAACAACAAGCTATGAAATAATACCTCAAGGAAACTCTGAAGCAGGGGTATGTACTGTACAGCCATCCACATCGCCAGCATCAGCAGCATTGCTCTTTGTGAAGAAAAAAGGAAGAGGTATCAATTATCACAGACCCAACAAGTCATCATAAAGTATTCATGTCCTAGTCAGATCTGATTAGTCCCTACAATCTAGTCTAAATAAAAAAAGGAGACAAGTGGAAGACCACTTTCAGTACCACTGCTGGTCAATTTTGAATATATTGCTATGCTGTACAGGTTTTCTATTGCCCGCTTAGTCTTTCAATGCCTAATTAATGATGTCCTAAGGGAAATGCTCAGCAAATTTGTAATAGCTTTTATTGATGACATCTTAATATATTCACCTTCCCTGGAGACATATATCAAGCATGCAAGGAAGGTGTTGTCCTCAAATCAACTCTGTGTCAAACAAGAGAAATGTGAGGTCCATGTAACCACTGTCCCTTTTCTAGGTTATATCATCACTAGAGTCACCAGAGTTCAGATAAAAAGCGACTGAAATTTTATTTAAGATGGTAAAGGGACTATGATGGTTTTTAGGATTTACAGACTGTTAAAGGAGGTTTATTCAAAGCTTCAGTTTGATTACATGCTCATTAAAAAGTGCCTGAAACAGTCATTCCAAGAGTGTCTTTTCCATGGCACAAATTGAAAAAAAAAACAAAAACCCACAGGTTTTGAGAGAAACTCATGTTACACCCGATCACATTCTTTTCTCTCAAGATCTCGTTGGCAGAACAGAATTACGAGATAAGGGGCTGGAAATTACTAGCAGTAAAATTGGTGGTAAAAAGAGTCCCAGGACCAGTTTATTGTTTTCATAACCCACATATGAATTATTGACAAGCTAGATGGGCACTGTTCTTCATTCAGTTCAAAATGATTCTGCTATATCGCCCAGAATGAAAGAATATAAAAGCTTACTTCTTGTCTCATCAATTTCTTGCTTTAGAGCATGTCACCAATCTTCCCCTCTTCATGTTTTTCCAAGCCATAGAATAGGAGACCAAAAAAAAAAAAAATAACGATCTCAGGGTCAAGTTGTCCATCATGCCCTGCTATCCTAACCTACAGTTTATTTTTGACAACCTAAATGGTACGCCAATCACATGGGCCCACATGACTTCTTCCATCTGACACCCTTTTATGCTCAAAGAACATATTACCATCCGTAAGCTTGTCATGGGCAGCCCAATGTGTTTGGTCAAATGATATGGCATTAGATCAAAAGGTAAAAATATAAAAGCTGCAGCAAATGTTTGATCATGTTTTATTAATTTAGTCAACAATTTCAAGAATTATAAAATGTATAAAAAGATATGAAATCAAATAAGTGGCATGAAAATATAAACCATATTGATTCTCTCTCTTGTTTTCTGTCTTAATCTCTATGACAATTCCCAATTTATTTTTTGTTCTTTGTATTCAATTATTAAAGTTAAGGTGGAATTTTCAGAAACCCCATGTGTGTGTTATGTCAGGTAGATGAACGCTATCATTACTTTTATAATGCGCACATTTTAACACTTCCAGAATAGCTTATTAATTTTTTTTATTATTAATATTATTATTATTAATATTATTATTATTTTTTATTAGTGTGTCATTAAAACAAGCGAAAATAACCAGAAAAAAACGTGATCATCTGTACCTGTGATATTTATTTGCCTATGTGACTTATTTTCTAATTTTTTCCATTGTCATGTTTCTATATATGATTAAAATGAAATAAAATTCAGTTCATCATGTTGCCTATTATGTGCTAAAAAATTATGATATTTATACTGCACAATCCTGAGCCCTATATATGTTTTAAGGGCTACCCCTAAAAATCAGATAACCAAACATTCTTGCACGTAAACATAATACTTTTTCATAATACCATGTCAAGCACTGAATCTCATTTCTAGCTTTAACAAGCTCAGCGGATAGTTATTCCAAGCATTTTAGAAATCTTGGCACAGTTATTCTCATCTCTCGCTGGGTTCTGGCTCTGCAGGTGCTACAGGATAAACCGCTGCGTTTGGATGCTGATCAGCTCGAGAAGTGCGTCCAAATGAAAAGGAGACAGAGCCGGGCAGAAAGCGCTGCTACACTGCACTGTTTAGGGAAAGATGAAGCAAGAGTTAAATCAGTATCAGCAGGCGGTTGAACGGCATTGTGGGTAGTGCGTTAAATGTTAACCAAAGCAAAAGCATGGGTGAAAGCAGTTTAAAACTAATACCATGAAAAATTGATAAATCATACGTACATTGGATTTTATCATCAGATTTATCAGGCCAGTAAAGCGATTCTCTATAAGAACAAATTACTGGAGAGTAGCTAGAACAGGCTTCATCAGTGCCAGATCTGTGACGCATACTCCACTCCCTTTCGACCTTCTCACTATCTACTGATACATACTGTGGGTACAGCACAGAAGATTCTTTTTTTTAGCTGACTCAAAAGTTCATAAGCTGATTTGTCTATTGTTCACAGCCTTTCCCTTTATAAATCATCATGTAGATAACCTCCCTGTTCACTGGACTGCAGAGATAGGGTTCCTCAAGGGACTTCTTAAGAACCATTGAAATAGACCTGTATATAATACAGCATACCAGTCGTAAATAAAACCTACAAGATAATCAAGATAATCATCAGGCCTGGAGACTTCCTGATTGGCAAATGTGAAAAGGTAGACCTGAGATTCTCAAACAGAACCTGATAATAGACTCTCGTTGTCAGTTCAGTGTTGTCAGATTTACTACTGTGGATGGGTAGTCCTTACAGTATGTATTAAAATAACAATAGGGCATCCTTCACAAAGTAGGATCACAAAATGTGTCCTTTCCATTCTGTCCCATAGTGCTGTTCCAAGTTTTTTTTTTTTTTTTTTTTTTTTGCAAAAGTACATTTTTTTAGATCCACTTTTACATATTTCTAGTGGAACTACTGCCTTACACCACAGAAATTTTGAGATCTCAAAATCAGAGGTCAACATGTCAGCACTGTTGGCAACACCACAGCCCTGACCAGAATTATGTGGTTCTTGACGATGGTTAAAATAATAAATGAATGGATAATGGTGAGGAAAGTTAAGAAAGTTTTATTATAATGTCAGCTTGGAAAGCAGAGGAATCTGAGGTGTATTTTCTTTCACTTAGTCTCATTCTCCATACCACTTATCCTGTACAGGGTAATGGGGGACCTGGATCCTATTCCAGGGGACTCGGGGCAGGAGGTGGGGTACAGTCCATCACAGGGCACAAAAGCACACACACTCACTCATACACTATGGGCAATTTTGGTAACACCGATTAGCCTACTCTGCATGTCTTCCGACTGTGTGAGGAAACCGGAGTACCTGGAGGAAACCCACCAAGCATAGAGAGGACATGCAAACTCCACACATACTTAATCCTGCTAATCATTGTGCCGCCACTTATTCTCATACGTTATGATATTTTTAGCTATTCTGATATGATTTTGTGATTTTAGAAAGGATTTCCAGTGTTAGAAGTTAACTTTATGTCTATCAAGTCTTTATAATACTATAGAGTGCTACAGTATGCATGACAATTTTTTCCCCTCTCATTAAATTCAAGATAGGCTGATGAGAAAATGAGTGTTCATAGCTGACATTAAATATAACCACAAATGGAAAAAATGTAAAATGTGTCATTTAATGAATAAAAATTATAATTATTGGCAAATTGCTGTGGCATGAGAAGAATAAAATTACACTTTATATCAGGCCACATAACACTCGCCCAACCAGTAACTGTTTTTTCCTACAGTACATCAGCATGCCTCTTACATATTACATGGAGTTAAATCTACTGCAAAAGCAAAGAATAGCTCCTTAAGATTTAATTGAAAGAACAGCTGGATATCAGTCTAATGATTAACAATTTCCTTGGCAAAATTGAAAGTTTTTGATTTCAAAGAAAAACAATTTAGCTCTGGCCAAATATAAAAATTATAAATCCAGATGTTCTTATTGGAATCAAATAGACTTTGGTAGGATGGTGACGCAGGACAATACAACAACAGCTTATCTATCTCATTATGATTCATTTGCACAATATTAACAAGAAACAAACAAATAAAAAATGGTGTAAACAAATGAATACAGTGTAAAATATGTTGTTGGTCTTTCGGCTGATCCCAGCAAGTGGTCGCTACACCAAATAAGCACACAAGCTTGGCACAGGTTTTACACCGGATGCCCTTCCTGATGCAACTCTCCCATTTTATCCGGGCTTTTATCTGGGCACTGCATCCGGTGGCTGGGGTTTGGGCACTGGCTGGGAATCGAACCAGGGCCTTCCGCAT
>JAOVVA010000031.1:13266326-13279247 GCA_028565275.1 Leiocassis micropogon
CGGGCTTTTATCTGGGCACTGCATCCGGTGGCTGGGGTTTGGGCACTGGCTGGGAATCGAACCAGGGCCTTCCGCATTGTAAAATATGCAGTGTATACTTTTCTCTGCTTACATACTGTATATTACACAATAAATGTATGTGTACTTATGTATGTGTATTTTTGATTGGCAACTGAGGTGCAATGTGTGCCCCTGATATTAAATATTTTCATTGCCTGTGCTCCAATGTACTGTACATTTGCAAATACGAGGGTGAGTCAAAAATTATCCGCACTCTGGCTATATTAAAACTTCTGTACTTCGTCTCCCCGGTCACTGCTAGTGCAGGTGTGAACGTGTTACATCAGTTCATTTGTAACTGTGGTGTGAGCACAAATGGATGTTCCATTTGTGATTTGCATGAAAGAAGAGCAGCGTGCAGCAATTCCGATTGTTTTTGTTGTCTGTGGGTGTACCTGGTGCGATACTCTAAGAACGGTGAAAGTTTCTTATAGAGAATCTTTATTGGTGACGAGACATGGATTCATTACTATGAGCCTCATGTAGATAACGGCAGAGTATGGAACGGAAACATCCTCAATCGCCAACTGAGAAAAAGCTGGAAAATTGATTCTTACAGTTTTCTGGGATTCTCAAGGGTCGGTATTGGAACATTGTCAAGAAAAAGGCTCAAACATCTTTGTTTTGTGGTCCTGGTCTCGCTCCATTGGACTTTCACCTGTTTGGTCCCCTGAAAGCAGGCCTACAAGGACAAAGATTCACTTCTGATGAAGAACTGATGACAGCAGTGCATTTGTGGCTTGCATTTCTAACAAAAAAAAAAACATTACATATAACATTGTGAGATGTACCTTGAAACAGAAAGTTGATCCTGCTTTTATTTTCATTACTGCTTCGTGTGCAGGGAATGTTGAATGTTGAAAATTCCACCATTTGGTACAGCCCTTAACATCACCAGCACGGATGTCACTTCCTCCATGCATTACCATAGTAACATAAGCACCTCGTATACCTGTTGCTTCTGCTGTGGAAATTTCACACTACGGAAATGAAATATTGAATGTTTATTTAAACAGAAACTGATACCATTTATAAAACACATACTATTGAAACGAGAATAATAAGATTTGTTTATTTATTTATTTTTAATACTAGCTTATATAATACAGTACTACTGTATATAAAGGATTTCTTGATTGAATGAAAATAATTTTTGTATCATATATGACGTCATCCTCGATAATAATGAGAATAAATATATAAATCCTTTTTCAAGCTCCACTTTTTTCATGCTCCAGCAAGATGCACTGACTGCTGGTTAATTTCCCATTCCCTTTTCCGGTGAAGTGAAGACCTGTTGTTCAGTTGTTCCCTACACCATTTGCCATTCCCTTTTAACTGAACAGTTTTGCTCGCTGGGATTTGGAATCACGCTTAACATGGCTGAACACCCTGTGCAGTGTACCTCATAGGGGATCGGAACACACTTCCAGAAACTGCACGAAACTCCACATTCCAAATTCCAGCACACACATTCGATGGCACCTGAGTACTAATCATCTGCACCTGCACTCAATCAAGCACCACTCATAAATGAACTCTCAGTTCTTCACCATGAAGTAAATGATCATGGTTTTTATGCTTCCAGATGCTTAATTTGATATATTTATTTATTTTCTCTTTGCTTATTGTTTTAATTATGACTTTATCTTTTTGATTGATGCTTGCTCATTATCTGACTCCTTACTTGTTATGTCCTCCATGATTTTTAAACATTGTTTTTGGGGTTGTCTGACTGTGTTTGGATTATTAAAACAAAAAGTAAAAAATCCTACCCGGCAAGTAAGAAAACATCTAAACCTAATCTTTCAAACCGAGAAACCTATTAGTACAAGTTCAGTTAAAATAAATAGAATACCACTTCATAAATCATTTTTACTTACAAGATATAACCCTTTTCACAAGACAAACAGCTTTCCAATCCTGCCCTTCTGTATTACTTTCATACCTCCAACAATAACTTGATAAGGTTTAAAAATGTATTTCGAATGTATTGTACCTTCTGAAAATTGTTTTCATTTCTTTGCATTCTTCCAAGACAAATGATGCACCAAAACACCATTTGTACAAGTAATAGGGGATTAATAATAGCGCCGCAAATCCTTTTCAGTAAATGAGAAGCACTGACATGAAAACTGCTACTTCACTACAAAGCTCTCCTCATCCTCCATGCGCATGTTTCTCACCACTACCCATGTATTACAATGCCTACTATCCACTGAGTGTAAATATTTATGAAGGTCATATAAGTCTATGCATATGTGGCCATATACAGTACATGCATTTACCTGCACAGAGATTATTTAGCTTTTTGCTGTACTGCACCAAATTTAAAAATGTTTAAAAAAGGGTTTTTGCTGCTTGTTTTTCAACACTCTACAGAAATAAATGTAAATAATATTCTTAAAAGTATGCATGAATAGTTTTATGTTCTCAGAATTATTTTAAACATAAAATTGTCTGATCAGTATTTTCTCTCCATAGCTGAAGTGTCAGGTCAGTCCTACTGGCATGCAGACCAAAGCACAGCCTATGGAGAGGAAAAAGGAACGGAGAAGGTTATATAAAGACCAGCAAAGCTTTAAAGCTTATAGAAACACTGTGAAATGCATTATAACAAAGCAGAAAAATATATAGTGTGGCCCAGGCAGTACCAAGGTTAGACCAAACTGAGATTCTAAGAATCCAGCTAGAAGACAAAAGGGGTTACAGAGCTCACTGACACTGAAACAGTAAAACCTGTGCAGGCATCAGCAGTATCATCAGCTCTACACAAATCTAGCCTCTCTGGGACATTGTCCTGAAGGAAGGCATATCTAAGAAAAGCAAAATCTGAGAGCTTTTGGGAAAATTTGGAAAGAATTTTGGGAAGACAATGACTTGGTCTAAAGCCAAAACACTATAAAACTAAATGTAGCTGAACACCCAGGTAATGGCAATCCTACTGTACAATCAAGCATGTTAGTGCAGCATCATTCTTTAAGGTTGTTCTTCTGCAGTAGAAACTGGAAGGCTTGTTGCCATCACATGGCAACCAGTCGGTTGTTAAAACGAACCTGTTCCACTTAGCCAGACATCAACATTTAGACTAAATAATTGTTCAAACAAGAGTTCAGTTCATTTCAGCCTTTATTCGTCACACATACATTACTGCACAGTGAAATTCTTTATTCTTCGCATATCCCAGCTTCTCGTTAGTAGGCAGGGGTCAGAGCGCAGAGTCATCCATTGTACGGCGCCCCTGGAGCAGACAGGGTTAAGGGCCTTGCTCAAGGGTCCAACAGCAGCAACCTGGCAGAGCTGGGGCTCGAACCGCCGATCTGTAACTCAGAGCCCTAACACACTGAGCCACCACTGCCCCATAATCAAGATAATGAGCCAAAGTACACAGCAAAAAAAAATAAAAATTACAAAGAAAGAGCTGGAGGTGGAGAAAATGGTGAAGAGTGAAAAATTCTGGCTGGACAGACATACAGACATGCAGACAGAAAATTTTCTCAGACTGGTTTTGGGTCCTCCAATGTATGAAATGTAAAAATATAATTAAAAGAATGAGTTCTAATATACAGAATGTTTTTTAAAGTCATTTTTATTTATATAGATAAATGACGGCTTACAGTCCGTCTGCAGTAGCCCACTGCCCACACTTTGAGAAACATTGGATTAGGGTGATCTTATTTACATTTTCAAATTATTCTAAGCAAATTAGCCATCAACAGTAAAAGAAAATGATGAAGTTACTATACTCTAGGACATGCAAATACAAACTTAAATTCAGTAAATCAAGGCCAACAGACCCAATGTAGTAGTAAAGAACAAGAACTTGTCTGCTTACCAATATGTCTCTCCATTCCAAAAACCTTTTTGAAAACTCTCCAAATATAAAGATCTAGAAATAGAACTTGAGAGAATGCGGGGCATAAGGACCAAAGAGTAGGTCAAAGAAAGGGATGGAAAAATACGACAATGTAACATCAAGATACGAGTTATTCAGAAGATTATCCTCCTCAACACTGCTCACATCAAATACATCCATCACTACCTCATGGTTGCCTTAAGTCCAAGGGATGACTTGACTCCATGAGCGAGCAGGGCAGAGCAGAACAGTCTGTAAAAATTTTTTTTACTATAAACTATAGCAATAATAATATTTAAAAACTTGGGAAAACCAATAGTGTGCATGCCATTTCAATTGACATCCATGCCGTGCTTGGTTTTCTTAATATGTTTCCATTCAATTTTCTTGCCCATTTTCCCTTGACTAAGCTAGTTGTAGGGAGTTGAATTTACTTTTTAATCCCAAAGCATATTAGCAGTGTGTTTCAGCTACTAGAAACACAAATAAGACTGACAGGTAAGAAACAGAGCTTCTGATTATTTGATGGAGTCAATCCAAGGCATCTGTTAGTGGAGACTAGCAAAAACAACTGCTCAAAATGCAAAAGTGACTTTTTGAAAGAGAAAGACCAAAAGTTTATTTTTTTATTTGCCTGACTGGACAACTGCATGAGGCATTCCACTTGCCCTAGCACACACAATTTACTTGCCCTGGGCAAGTTCTAATGTCGAGTCCTAAGTGAGCATGGGTTGCTACAATTGAATTGAGCAAAGGGCATAGGGAACGTTTGGTGTGATGCCACACATACCAATGAGCTCCTTGGCCATTGTAGTGGTAAATTCACATGTAAGATAAAAGAAACAGTATTTAACACATGAATATGCCCCACAGCAGTTCTCCCCAACAATACCAACAAGTGATATAAAAAGACTTTGAATTTTTGGAGTATATATATATGGATACAAACATGCATAATTCATACATCAGTGATAATATATCAAAGGATAGAAGACTGTTTGGTTGTGGTATGCATATACAGTATTATTATAATACATCACTATTTTCTATCACACACAGACATATTATGGGCTAAACAAATGTATTCTTCATTATCCCACTTTTCTTAACAACAGTCCAAACCAAATGGAAAATGGAAGGCCCTTAAGATTCGACAGCACAGTGACTTAGCGGTTAGCACTGTCGCCTTGCACCTCCAGGGTTGGGGTTCGATTCCTGTCTGGTGTCTGTGTGCATGGAGCTTGCATGTTCTCCCCATGCTTGGTGGGTTTTCTTCTGGTACTCTAGTTTCCTCCCATAATCCAAAGACATGCAGGTTAGGCTAAATGGTGTGCCCAAGTTGTCTGTGTGTGAATGACAACTGGGCGTCGAGCTCGCAACTCAAACCTACATTAAGTACACTAACTGCAACAGAAATGGCAGGTATATCTCCAGGGTGGGGAGTATCCGTCGCCCAATGGGCGGGCCAAAATACCAACAATACCTTCAAGATTCAGGCTACTATATATTTTTGCTACTTACATTTAATGAACTGAGCCTAAATCTTGAACATGGGGATTTTGAAATAAATACTTAATGGTTGATCTCATTTTTGCTGCAATCCTGTAAAAATAGAAATAATAATTTGTGATGAGTATTTCTGGAGGCACTCTATCTTACTGTGTCTCTTTCTATTTTATTGATATCTGTGTATTTCTGTGTTTTCTTCATATTCTGGTACACTTGGACTTCTTCTTCCATTTTGTGTACGTGAACAGTTTCAGATGAGTGTGTTTTCTCTTTTGTAGCAGTACTTCATTTCCCCTCTCCTGCAAGTATGTTCTGGTCTTCTGGTAATATACTTCTTGTGCTTTGTGCTCTTAGACTTCACAGCATTCACCTTGGGGGCTAGGTCGCTCAGTGTGTTTCTCCAGCTTAAGAAAGAGAAAAACCTGGTATGTCCTTTCAGAGGGTACAGACTTGGTAATGGGGCTACTTCGAATGCCAACTAATATCATTTTTAACCTCAGCCCACCATTAGCAGGCTTAACTAATTCGCTGCAATTTTGTCCCAAAGTGACAGAAAGAAAAGCGTCCTTATAATTCAGGAGAGAAAAAAAATGAATGAAAAGAATGATTGTTTCAAGTGGCAACAATTTTCAGTAATTACATCTCAATTTCCGGAAGGACTTTAAATTTGAGATTTTATTTATGGGATGACAAAAGACATTCAATGACAGCATGCTCTTAACCTCCTTTCCTCCTATTCGCAACACTTTTTGCTTGAAATTGTGAATATTCAAATTGCTAAAAATGTTTATGTTTTGGAAGTCCTACGGTATATACAGAGTCGCAAAGGCCTGGAGACCATCCCAAGAGACTTAGCTCAGGTACAAAGCAGGGTACACCCTAGATGAGGTGCCAATCCATCACAGGGCACACACATTACAGGCAATTTGGAAACGCCAATTAGCCTAATCTGCATGTTTTTGGATTGTGCGAGGAAACCGGAGTACCCAGAAGAAACCCACCAAGCATGGGGAGAACATGCAAAACTCCATGCACACAGACCCTGAGGTGGTAATCAAACCTGGACCCTGGAGGTGCTGACCACTATGCCACTTTTCAGCCAATATAGAAAAATTATGTATTAAAAATAATGTATAATTAATTTCAGCAACTCCTTTAGAGTCAGGGGCAAATAAGCTCAAAAACAGCAATTATGTCAAATGTGTTAATTTGGATAAAACTCAGATTTTGTGAACTCCTACTTATTCACTTTCATTCATTTGGGAGACCTGAAAACAACCTCTAGTTTAAGGAGAATCCAATTCACATATTAATCATACAGTTCTGGGATTCCCAACTCCCAACCATGTGCTCAGTCGGAGAACTTTAACCTCGGTACCGCTGATGCTATTAATAATAAAAAATAAATGGTAAATCATTAAAATCCTGTGTTTACTTCGGTTTTGGTGAAGAATAATATAAAGCACAGGGCAATGAAATGTTATCTAATCCATGTGCAACACTGACCAAACAGTATTACATCATGGTTTTACATATCAGTGCTGTGAAAAAGTATTTGCCCCTTACTGATTTTTTTTCTCACATTTGTCACACTTAAATTATTTAAATCACCAAACAGATTTTGATATTAAACAGAGATATCCCAAATGATGAAAAATGCAGTTTTTAAATGATGATTTCAAAACTGTCTAAACCTACCTGGCCCATGTGGAAAAGTAATTGCCCACCCTTCCTAAATCATAGATGAACTGTGATTTTTGAAAAGCTGAGTTTTACAGCTTCAGGACCAGGATAATTTGCTATAATTGATAGACCCATGAATTCTGCGCTCTACCAGAAAATCTTGAAGGAAAATATCCCGTCATCAGTTTGTGACCTTAAGCTCAAGTGCACTTGGGTTATGCAGCAGGACAATGATCCCTAACACACCAGCAAGTTCACCTCTAAATAGTTAAAAAAAATGTAGAATTAGAAAAACAAATTAAAAAAAAAAAATTAAAAAGTTTTGGAGTGGCCTAAAAAGTCAAAGTCTGGACTTCTGATTGAAATCCTTAAACATGCCATTCATGCTCAAAAACCCACCAGCGTGGCTGAATGAATAGAAATCTGCTTAGCAGAGTTGACCAAAATTCCTCTTGAGCGATGTAAATGCCTCATTGCCAGTTATCACAAATGCTTGCTTGCAGGCACCTTTTTTTCCCTTTAATAAATAAAATTATCATTTAAAAAACGGTTATCTTTATTATATTAAAAAAAGGTTTGATGATAATAATTTAATTGTAAATATGCAAAAAAAAAAAAAACAACAGGAACAGACAAATACTTTTCCACGTATGTTTATGCATGTTTTGTCTTGGTGCCTTTACAGCAATTCAGTGATTCTGAGCCTTTTTTCTGCCAACACACTTTTTCCAAACGACACACCATTAACCCCAACCAGACACCTAATATCCAGCTACTATCCAGTCTGAAAAGGAAAACCATGTCTTTTTACATATTGAAAGACATTTTTTTAAAAAGTCTAATTTTCAGTGATGCTTAGTACACAAAGTGAGGTGATCTTTTCGGTGAAGTCCTGATTGAGATGTATCTCTGCCTTTCAGTGCCAGTTCCTCCTCACGTACCTTTTCTTTGGTGCATTTCAAACCCTCAGGCCTACACCACTGACATCTTTTATTTAACAGTTAACCACAGTGCTTTTAGCTGTGTTCCTACTCTAATGACCACCTATGCTCTTGTTCGTGCACACGCAAGAGTGCAAGAGTTACAGCACCAGGGAGTATCCCTTATTTGCTGTCAGATTTGTTTTTAGTTATTCTGCCTGTAATTCAGATGTTAGGTCATTATTAGTGTGCTCGCTTTAATACTAATTTAGATTTTTTTTTAACACTAAAAGCTGCTTTAGAGGTATTTGTATGCCAGACACTTTACATAATCCAAGGCTAATAATAAACATGTTGAAAACATGTTTACATGTTTTTAACAAAATGAAATGTGTGATTGGTGATATATTAGCAAACATTTATTTAACACTAACGTAAGTACCTATCGTTAGTGAGGAAAAGTTTGTAGAGAGAGTTAAAAGGTTAAAGCTAAAATAAACTCATCATGTAATCAGTGATATTCTCATTTCATGTTGAGGCCCATGTACATAGGTTGAAGCCCAACTGTTCATAACATTGCTTTTACTCAACACTTTGATTTCACTTATAGTGCAGGTTAAAATTCAGGGAGATACCTAAGTACTGCAAAAGTTTCATTTAATTCTGTCCAGCCAGTTTTGCGTGATGCTGTGACAAAATCTGCTTGGACAGACATACAGACATACAGACAGATTTTTTTCTGAGACTAGTTTCAGGTCCTCCAAAGTATGAAATGTAAAAGTATCATTTGAAAGAGCGAGTTCTGACCAATGTACAGACAAAACCTCTCTTTATGTACCTGTAGATATAGAAGAAGTCTTCATGACAGATAACCATGACAGAGAAAATTTGCTGATGCTTTTTTGCCTTATTAATTTAAACAGGCAGAAAAAAAAAGCAAACAAAGGGAGCAGAAATGTACAGTATATTGTAGCTTTTATAAACTAAGTGATAGGAATAAACATGTCTTGTGAAATTTCCTTATAATTAAAAAATAACTAGAATCAGCTGAAGCAAGAGGGAGACTTGGATGCAAACTGTTTATTGGGGGAAAACAAATATTAAGGGTACTTTTACAGCAGAAGAAGTGCAGAAACTCCAAGCTGAAGTAGAAAAAAAAAAACTCCACCATACTGAAGAGCTTTGGACACTGTTTTGACTTCAAGCCTTTTTTAGAATTGGAAACTTTTTTTTTCTCAGTTTCTCCTCTCAGCAAAACTCTTACACACAATAGCACTGCATAAATCAATAGTGTCTAGTGATCTCCATATCCTCACGCTGCTGTGCTTTGGGCCTCTTCACCGGCGTTTTAAAAAGAAAACGATCCCCTGCACACCCATTACACCCCAACACAAACACACAGCATTTTCCCCACTAGACACAGTGACGGAAAAAAAGGTTTGAAGATCAATGAGAACAATTCTGCTTATCCCCTCCATGCCGCGATATTCAGGCGCAGCATTATCACCTGCAAAGACTACTGGGGGATCTTTTCTGCCTATCTGCTATCAGGTTACACAAAATTGTCACACAGTGTTTCCACCCAGCTTGCTACTTGGCCCCTTTGGTTCTCACAACAAAAGGCAGGACAGAGGGTCAATAGGAAAATAATAATTATTCATTTGCAACACATCACTCAAACCATTGCTTAAAAAAAAAATGTGAGTCTTGCTTCACAGAAAAGCCATAACCCTACATTCCCCCACACACTGAATATGAATGAGACTAGTTGACTAGACTGCATGAACAGTCACAGGGAGCACCAACCTTCATAAGTCAGTGTAAACCCTAAACATAACCGTTATTTCGAACCTTAACCCCAACCTCAGGTCTAAACATAACTGTTAGTTTGAACACTAGCTTTTAGAACCCTATGCCTAAACATAACCGTTAGTTCAAACCCTAGCTTCTAAAACCCTAAATTTATATATAACCGTTAGCTCGAACCCTAATGTCCTAAATGAACCCTAAAGTCTAATTTTATCCGTAGATGTTGTATAATGTCGGAACCCTAACTTGAACTCCCCCCGAACCTCAACCCCCAAGCCTTAATTTTAATCTCAACCCTAATTCAGTCGTTGGGGCTCATGGAGGGACTTTAGAACAGCTTAACCTAAAGTGCAATCTTTAGCTTTTAAACCCTAAACAGTCGTCATTGGTTGACCGTTGTAGTGGACGAGGCTGAAAATGAGGCCTAAGTGTCTGGCCCATGCATAACACGGTTTCTGGGTTCTTCCCCGAACAGAGGATATTTTTCCCCCAACCTAACCCTAGGTTTGACCCTGAGACAAAGCAACAGTCTACACAATGGAAGAGCCCATCATCTCCACGACTGAAAAAGGTGAGGCAGGTCCACATCTTGACCAAGTGCATGCTCATTGTCTTTTTCAACATTTGCGGCATTGTGTATCAAGAATTCGTCTTGTCAATACCGTAAATAGCAAATTCTACTGCCAGGCTTTAAGGCATCTGAGGGAGGATATTCTCTCTTTAAGTTTATAGTAAAATCTTTTGAGAGGTTTGGCAGGCGGAGCAGGGAGAGATTGTGTATTTACAGTACCATTTAATTTTGATCATTGCCAGATCCTACTCACTACGTATCTCAGTTTTCCCATGGACGGGTCACAGTGTCATATTAGCATAAACAGTATCACATGGCATAAACGAAAATCAATTTTAGGACGGGATTGAGATTTTCACCTATAGGGGGTGTTTGAGGACATACACATACATTAATTTTCAGAGGAAGAGACATGCCAAAACAATAAGTCAAAACTAGATATATTAATTTTAGCAACCTAGTGATAAATAAATAATAAAAAAAAGCCCCAAGAGTACTGTAGTTGTTAGCATAACTAGCTTACAGTTTGTATACAGGATAAAGCAGTATAGACAATGAGTTTGAAAATCATTGAGAATCATTGAAAATTATTGGGTGTTATTATCGATTATTTGATTATTACCACCCAGATACACCCCGAAAATTACGCCCATGGTTGAGTCCCAAATAGAGTAAAATTGAAAGCTAGTGTGCAATGTAGGGTGTACAATCCTTGAGTCCACATACCAAGTCGTGCCCTTGATCAGGGCTTTGAGAGGGATTTGTGATTTAGTGTTGTGGTAAAAGCTAGTTAGTTTTGAAGCTTGCGTTAGATGTAAACAAAGCGACAAGGTGAGGTATGAACTCGTCAGAATGCTGGTCCAAGCTTGTATGCATGTTAATTAGCAGAAATGAAGCTCGAACCACAACACGTTCGATCCAGAGGCAATTTGGAACAAATTACAAACAATTCCAGAGGAGTCAACGTGTTGTTTAAGATGAAAAACATGTTATCAGATGTGTTTTCTTGCTGAAGGTGCTACAATGATGGGTTTTGTAGGTGAGTTTTGGCAGACAGCTGCTCTTGCCAGTACTGCAGTCTAAAACAGGATCTTTTACAAGACCAGACCAGCCATGCATTATTCTCATACAGTACATATCTTGTAGAAAGCAAATCAGTAAGAGATGACTTGGGATTAGGCAATTTTCAAGTTCTCATGATTCATTGTCTGCACTGCATTTTTTTTTTCAATAAAATTAAAACACAGAAGCACAGACAATGTTGAAATTTCCCTATAGAACCATATATGTAGTTGTTCTGTAATTGAAAATCTGTGTTACATATGAGTGGAATTCAACTTAATTCAACCTCTCTTCCATTGCCATGATAATTCTCATGATAAATATTTATGCAGTTCTGCCAACAATCATGGCGATTTTGTGCCTGAACACATTCATATCAGATATTTCACAAGTCACATTCACATCTTCATATACAGTAGATGCTTTACATGCTTTAATTAAAGGGAGCATTTCTATATGATGCTCAACCTTGAGCACTGGTTCATCACTCATGATTGATATGTGAAGAATGAGGTTTTCCTCGAGATATTCTTGTGGGAACAGACAAACTAATGTCTGCCTTCAGCATGACCTTTGGCAGGCTGTTGTTTACCCAAAGGTTTTCCTCTCAAATTCAATTTATTAACATGTCCAAACAACACCAATGGTACTTGAGAGCTCTAACACGGAACAGATTGAATATGTATAATGAATCTTTGGGATATTTTAGTGGATACAGTGTGGTTATTTCATAACCTCGAGTAGTTCTTGACCTCAAAACCGGTCTTCAATTGCCTCAATTCCTGATCTGGGTCTTTAAATCCACTTGAGGTGTGACCCAGTCAGTTTTCAGAGCATATTACTACTATTTTTTCCCCCAACCCCTATTCTTCATTATTCAACCCCTTGATAAGAAACATCTTCAGTACCTCAGTAGAGCCCCCTTTAGCTATTATGACCTGCTGCAAACATGATGCCAGACACTAGCTTCTGGCAGTGTTTTTTCTTGGGCAATGGTCTCTAGTTCAGATACTTGGGTTTGCATGCTGCAACTGCTTTTTACATTTTTTTTATTGGCCTATATATTGCCACTATAGAATCCAGGACGTTCTAAAACCAAGCCTTGGTGGACTTTGAAGGATGCTTGAGGTGATTGTCCTGTTGAAAGTCCAATGACACAGTTTCAGCTTCCTCACAGATGGCATGAGAACCTCTTCAAGGATACTTAATTAAATTCATATTGCCTTCTACACGTTGCAGGTTTCCAATGCCAGTGGAAGCAAAGCAACCTTAGAGCAACACCGAACCAACACAATGTTTGATTGTAGGCAAGGTGCACTTTTCTGTATATGCTTCATTCTTTCTCCTCCAAACATACCACTGATTTATAGGCCCAAATACAAACCGGATTCCAAAAAAGTTGGGACACTATACAAATCGTGAATAAAAACTGAATGCAATGATGTGGAGGT
>JAOVVA010000031.1:13305075-13320545 GCA_028565275.1 Leiocassis micropogon
TTTGTCATTAGACCTCTGTGTCCCACCACCACTGAAATTGAAATGAAACACGTAAGATGCGAGTAAGGTCAAGACTTTCAGCTTTGACAGAAGTGTGGCATTAACCATCCAGGAATTGCAGCCATTTTCATACACAACCCCTCAATTCTGGGGGCTTGTTTTTGTGTACTGCATGTGCTTACATCTGAGGTGTTTCACCTTTCTCTTCAGTATAAAGACATAAAAGTATAAAGACAATTGTGATTACTGTGTCCTCCAGTGGGATTTTTGAAGTGAGAGAGTGAGATGTCTGAAAATTTGACTTTGGAATGCAAATGGATTTGTCTCTGACAATTACGTAGTGCTTTCACATCTTTATTTCACAACTGGCCTTTAGCATGTTTTTAAAATTTGATTCAGTTATTATATTATTGTGATGTGCTTATTTTTTTTTATTTCTGCAAGAATATTTTGTTGAGATGTTTGTCTCTGATATCTGATGCTGTACACACTGATATCTCAACCTAAATTTGTAGCCTTCCGTGATGGAAAACTTGATGTTTTCTGATATTGCACAGCCTTAAGGCATCACCGTTCAGGTCACATTTTTCATTGTGTTGGAAATCGGCTAATCAGACAGATTTTTTAATAAATCTCACATATGACTGAACGAGGCTGAACGAGAAAACGGTATCTTGGATAGACTGGAAAGCTAGTTTGTTGTGCAGAGGGTGGTCAGAGAGCGCAGAGGTCAAAGATCGTTATGACTGTCAGTAAGAAGCAGGAAAGACACCTTCATTAACCCTAAGTGTCTCGCTCCATTCATTATCTCAGGGCGCCAGTTGGTAATTGTTACTTGACCTGTACTGACATGATCTTATTTATTCCCGGCAGCAGTCTAATCCCTTTCTGGCCTGACGATGCTCAAAGTCTCTGGAGGGAGAAAGCAAAAGCTCGCATTCCCAGCACAGCAACTAAATGGTTTATATGTAAGTCAGTCATTGTGTAGAAATGAAATGAAAAAAAAAAATGAGGAGTGGAATAATTTTCAGTTTCTGACTAGAGGATTAGGGTACTTTATTGATATAGCCACATTAGAAGTAATTAGGTTACTTAAAGCATTGAAAGCATTATGGAGTTTAGGATGGAATAAATTCTAATAGATACATTAAAATATCCCTGAACTGACTGTTCTGTAATAGTAAACCACAGTAATGTGTCAGGGGGTTGAGTTGGACTTGACAGGAATTTGGTGCACATACTGTACGTCAGGTGCCAACTTAGATACTTCAAATAGCATCATACCTCAAATTTAGGCATAAAATGAGGCAAGAGATGAAGCTAATGAGGAGAGAGAAAGAGAGAGAGCCCAAGGAAAGACCAGTCAAGTACCAAAATAAACCAATGCAAATAAGTGACAGTAGAATACGGGACAGAGTCAAGCTTTCTTCTTATCTATCTTCTTCTTCTTCTTGCATATTTAAATGAAGTAAATTATAGCAATGTGATTATGCTTGTCATTCATGCATATCATCATCATCATCATTATAGTTCAGTAGTAATTTGTCACCAGATGCCAAAATGAACATTCATTTAATCATTTCTGCATTATACGTCACGTAATCCAATTCATTCAGGGTTCAATAAGTGCAAACTCAACACGTCTGAGCCGCAAGTTTATCAGTTCTCACATTCATACAGGCTGGATCTTTCAGGGGAAAATATCCATTTCTGTCGCCGCGTAAAGCTACGGCTAACGATCAGCTAATGGACAATGTTACTCGTTTATCGACCAGGTTTAAAATAAATAACCCAGACAATGTGAGGGAATGTCTGAAGCAGCTCGATGCTCTTAAAGGCATTCTTGGTAGCTCCTGCAGAGGGATGATGCTCGGTATAAGGTCTGACACCGCTGCCGCTTTTCTCTGCATGCTTGCATCAGTCATTGTTTTATTAGCGCTAAAGTGCGAGTTTGTCCATGAAATGAGGTTCATGCTGTTTAGGAGTGTCAAAGGCAGCTTGGACAGTGATTTAGTGGTTAGCACTGTCTCCTTGCACCTCCAGGTCCTGGGTTCGATCCCCACGTTGGGTCTGTGTGCATGGAGTTTGCATGTTCTCTCCGTGCTTGGTGGGTTTCCTCCGGGTACTCCAGTTTCTTTCCACCGTCCAAAAACATGCAGATTAGGCGTTTCCAAATTGCCTGTAATGTGTGAGTGTTGACCTGAGGTCCTACCACGATCGTACAAATGCAATGGTTACCATTGGCCTCAATGGTCCCTAGTTGTCCTACAGAGGTTCCTAGATGGATGGATGGAGGATTGTCAAAATGCATCCTTGGTGTTGTATTGGTTTGCATAGCTTTGGTACCAATACGATACTTTGGTCTGCAAAAGTATGAACCAAATATTTAGTTTAAATCTAATTCAAGGTCGCAGTGGTTAACAGCCAAATTGCTAGTCCAGTTGCAGAAGAACATCCCCACAGCATGATGCTGCCAACACCATGTCTGACTGTAATGATGGTTTTAATAAGATGATTTCCAGATTCCAAATTGTTTAATCTTTGTGTCTGCAGTAATTATAATTCATTTCGTCAGCTATTTTCAATTTTAGTCTTAGTCTTAGTCCCGGGATAAACGTCCCTGTTAGTGTTATCCTCGTCTTAGTCACAGGAAAACGGTCATCCATGAATATTTAGACCAGAGGATTTTGTTTCTAATGGTCTGAGGGTCCGTCAGATTTTTGGCAAACAAACAGGAGACTGTCATGTGCCTTTTAGTGAGGAATGGCTTCTGTCTGCCCACTCGACCATAGTGGCCTGATTGATGGAGTGCTATAGTGATGGCTGGCCTTCTGTAAATCTTTCACATCTCAAAAAAAAAGAATGAAATCCATTTTAAGACAAATGGGAAACAACAAAATGTGAAAAACCTTAAAGTGTATATATATCAACATCTTATCATTCGCTGTATCATTTGGAATAAAGTTACAGTCATGTATTAGTGTGAACTCTAAACTTCAAAAACAACATAATGCATTTTAATTCTCAGTTCACAAATCGTTCTAATTGTATTAAATACAGTCCATATTTCCTGTGGGTGCATCTCCAAGCAAGCATCCAAACAGAGTAATGTTACAGTATACCTACTCCTTCACCATTTGTACAGTATGTACAATAAAATGATTGGAGTAAACTAGCATTCCCTGAAGTAATAAAGCTAAAGCATAGTTTAATCTAGATGTTTATGTAATAGTGTTGTGTGTGTGTGTGTGTGTGTGTGGTCTTTAGGTTCTGAGTGCAAGACTTTGCAGATTGATTATCTTCAGTTTCCGTGTCACGCCTTTTTAAGTAATTAAATTGTGTGGATAATCTGTTAACAGAGGAAGATTGTCCTCAAGGGGAAAGGTTGTCTGGGTGATGATGGAGGTTTTTTTTTTTTTCCTTTCAATTTCCCTAAATTGATTGTAATGGGAAGAATAAATGTGATGAATTAAAGGGAATAAAAACACGACATGTAAGTCGGATGGTGAGCACAGATTGAACACTATAATCATAATTCGTCTTGTACAGCTTACATTTTTGTTTGAATATTATCAATTAGTCAAGTTATTATTATTATTATTATTATTATTATTGACATGTCTTTACCAGATCACCTGTCTGGCCCGAAATGCATTTCTCAATATTTTTTTTTATTAATTCATTCATTAATTATTATTATAACTGAAAACTGCCTTAGAAAAGCTTAAATGTTAAGCATATGTAGAATAAGTTGAAGGAAGTTATTAGACATAATAAGTAGAGCTGTGTGAATATGCAGTTCATTCGTTCTTTATCGACTGAATACTACTACCACATATCCTGTATAGGGTTGAAGGAAGCCTGAAACCTGTCCAAGGAGACTTTGGGTACGAGGCGAGGTTACATCCCTGGACAGGGTGCCAGTCCATGCAGCGCACACACGCAAACACTCACGCGTACACACATTCACACACTACGAGCAATTTACTGGGAATGCCAGTTAACCTAATCTGCATGTCTTTGGACATCATCATGTATCGAATCGAATCCGACAGCTAAGCTAATTACTTAGCTGCACCTACTAAGCTAACCGCTATGCCACCGTGCCACCATTTAGTCATCACCATCAGTTTTCGATTCGAAATCGATTCACACATTAAAATGATTTATGTAAACATCCAAACATTATAAATAAACAAATTGCCTAAAACACAAGTTGTGAAAGTGCTTTAGTGCTGTGCAGAAAGACAATACAATATATTTTGTGTTAGATTGCGTTAAAAATTTAAAGACACTATTATCTGTAATGTTAAACTACTGACCTCATTGTGTCGAGTAGCTGATTTTGATTTTAAAATAGTGTTTTAATGTGTAAAATGTATTGGCATCTCCATAATTGTTTGTAATCTTGAATATTTGAGCAACCTTGCCTTGATTGACAGGTTAAAGACAGTCAGTCTACTAGATAAGGTTATGTATCTGCTGTGTTTTGCAATGTTGAGGAATAAAGTAAT
The DNA here is from genome assembly GCA_028565275.1 of Leiocassis micropogon. NCBI lineage: Eukaryota > Metazoa > Chordata > Actinopteri > Siluriformes > Bagridae > Leiocassis > Leiocassis micropogon. Next base: position 13,309,590 of record JAOVVA010000031.1, read on the forward strand.
AGCAAGAAATTCAGTATAAGTGGATTATACATAGGGATATGAATTACCAGTAACCTCCCGATATGATATTATCACGATAATATTCTATACTGTAAGTACCACAATTTTATAAATATCCTGATCCTATATTACATTTTCCCCTGATTTTCTAACAAGAGTTGAACATTAAACTGAGCAGCGCATACTGTATCTCTGTCATCCGTTGTGTCAATAGTTCAGAGTGCGCCACCTGTAGGATGATAAAGAAACGGCGATGGTTTGCCCCCTCAAACGCCCCCAAAGTCTCAAAACTCAAAACTGAGTGTGAGAATTGCGTGGCTGCGTGGGCGCTGGCGTGGGCGGCATCCAACTCGGGCACGCGGGCTTCAAATTCACGCAGTTTGAGACTAATTAGCGCTCGCAGCGTTGTGAGATGTGTGTGTAATGAATGGGTTTGAGACTATCGCGCTCACAGAGTTTAAAGAGAAAGGCAGATCGTGTGTTTTTAACATGTGTGAGTTTTAATAATGTGACGCCATTAAAATGTGTTTCTGTCACGGCACTCGGACGTGTCTGCGCTTGTTTAGATCTGCGCCACTGGTCACTGTTTGGGTCACTGGTCGATCGACTGGTTCATCTTTATTATTAATCATGATTCATAACTAAATAGATTGTTCTAGATCTAGTTATAAAGGATATCGCGTTCAGTTCCCCAAAAATCTTGGTATAAATATATGGTTTAGGCGATATGGACCAAATATGATCTCTCAATATTTTCTAAGAAGTGACGTATTCAGTAAGTCAAAGCCATGTGTGAAATGTCACACGCACCTTTATTGAATCAGACTGTGATCAAAATAAAATGCAATATTATTACAGTAGGTGCTCATGGAGCTTCCATAATAATACACCTAATAATATTGCATTTTATTTTGATCACAGTCTGGAAAAGCATTCTCATAGGATTTTTATATATATATATATATATATATATAATCAGGCCTATCTCTGAGAATGCTTTTGCTTGTTTGTTTTTTACCATTAAAACAAAGATTAATATATATAATATTATATATAATATAGCATATTATATGATATAGTATAACAATAAAAAAATTATACATACCAATAATAACAGCAGGCTTACTTGCTCTGACGTGGCTGTAAAGTTTTTTTACTGAGGTAGACTGCAGAGCTCTTGGAGTCGACATAGAGAGAAATAAACACAGAGCAGGGATGAGGTTCACTACACCGCAAAACTTGAGATGCAATGGGATGCTTGGGTAATTCATGTAATTTATGTGTAGATAATACACAGAGGGTGTATGAAGGACTAAATGACTATCATGTCTTTATTTATTTCTTTATTTATTTATGCAATAAGCAGCACAACGTTCATTTTACACATATTTTCATTGCAACTTTCTGACTTTTAAATGGACCTCTACCAGCACACATTTGCAGGATATTATCTTTCAACAGGACAGAACAAATGGTTATTACCACCAGGGTTACGCACAGATGCATGGAGGAGAGTGGCGGCTGTGTGAAGAGTGTAAGAGAGGAGAGATGCGAACATCGGCACGGCTTCAAGGATGAAATGGGCCATGTAATGCATCGTAAAGACTAATATCATTGTAATGTCTCATGTCGTATCTCTTTTCAAAATATATTGATGTACCTATCTATTTCTATAGTTTCTTTTTTCCTCCGCTGTGTGTGTGTTGTCTGTGTTGAGGGAGGGTGAGGTGGTTCATCGTGTTCTGTCCCTGCTCTCCAGTCACGCTCTGTTTGTACATGACCATCCTGGCCCTGCCGCTGTGTGTACCCATGATTGCTTCGAGCTATGCTTTATACTGTATGGCTGCGTGGCTCAGGAGGTGCTCATTGTTGGTGCAGGCAGGTGGCTTGTGCGAGTCACTCTGGTGCGGTTTTAGGTTTTATTAACATTATTTATTTAATGTCTATTATTGAGCATTACTCAAAAAATGAACATGAATAAGCGCTTATTGTTTTTGTTTTTTTTTGTTGCATGTATAATAAACAAGTAAAATTGTATTATATGTTCGTTTTTTATGTTTTGTCCAGAGAGGTGAGGAGAGCCAATGTTATGATCAGTCCTGGTACGGTGCAACATGGAACGCAACTCTATAACCTGAACAACATGCTTTCTGTCTGAATTTAAACTTACTGTACATTGATCTGTCCATTCATGTTTAAAGGTTCAGTTTTTATACTTTTGTACTTTCCTTTTTTTTTCTTCTTTTTTTTTTGGTGTAAGCTTTTGATGTTAGCTAGCTGTGTCGCACTTTTGTTTCTGTCTTTGCCGGCTTGTTGATGCATTGTGGTTTAACGTACCACATTGATTGGCCCTATTGACTTATAGCCACGCCCACCTTGAGGGAAAAGACATTAAATTGGATAAAAGTGCTAGAGACTTAATCTGGCTCACAGCTTCCCTCCTACTCAAAAATTTGATTTGATTCATGGTGGAGGTTAAACGTCAGGGAAATACCGAAGTACTGCCAAAGTTTCATTCAATTCTGTCCAGCCAGTTTTGCGTGATGGTGTGACAAAATCTGGCTGGACAGACATACAGACATACAGACAGACTGACAGACATGCAGACAGACATACAGACAGAAAATTTAGGGTGGTTTAGGGTTTATAAAACGTTAAGGACATCATTGAAAGAGCGAGTTCTGACCGATTTACAGACAAAATCTTTCTTTTATTTATATAGATAAATATGTATCTCTGAAGTGACAGTTACTGTATAAATCCTCAATCACATGCTTCTTGTTCTAGTCTTGTGAATTAGTCAAATTCAGCACTACACTTTTTCTTTTTCTTGCTTTATTTTTTTTTAACTCACAGTCTTAAGCCCAAATCTCTTTTCTAGTTTTTCGAAACTAGCAGCAGATAAAGACATCATCATGACATAGTTCACTCAGCATTTTATCTTTGCAATGATTATATCGATTATTCGTCGAGGAAGATGTGCGGAGTGTGGATGACTGTAGAAGTTTCTTGCAGTGGTATATTTTAAGCAGAGAGGTTAGGGGAAATGAATGAATTAATTAGAAATAAAAACTGAACCACCTCAGTTTGTGTATGCATTTTTGTGTTTTAGATATTGCAATAATGTATAGTAAAAATTCATTTAAAAAGGTCATTTTGCTGTATGTTTATTTTTGTTTTGACAACATATAACCACACGGTTCAGCCAGAAGCTTCACTGCTTCACTCCGATCCTGTGCGTGATCCTAAAAAAGATAAAAATTTGTTTTCTGTAAATCTCCTGATCAATATGAAAAGAGCCTCCGCTTCTCCAGCACAGACGAAATCAATGCTTTTCCCGCTCAATGCATGTTATTGAAGGAGGAGCGGACGAGGCGCGCTGGTGAGACGTGGGTGTCTCGGCTATTATGCCTGCAAATGAAGATTAGCATGACGCTCAGCAGTATTGTTTGGATTCACTGCTTGTTCCTGTTGTCTGACAGTTTAATAATCCGCACAACCACAAGCTCGAAAAACGTTCGCGATTGCTTTTTTCCTTGCTTCAATATTTTCTTCCTCTTGGTGTCAGTGTGTAATTAAATCTTACATTTGAATCATAATGAAATTATGTCATTTTGTATCAAAAATGTCACGTCAATAAATGCAAAAATTCATAAATACAAAGCTTGTTGCTGATTCCGCACTGCCAACCAGGGGTCCTTTATTAAGTTACATCACTGGGTTATATACAATATGTCGCGGGTCGCGGGAGACTTAGGGCACAAGGCGGGGTACATCCTAGACAGGGTGCCAAACTATCACAGGGCACCACGATAGATTGGCACGGCGTCCAGAGTGTTCCCTAAGTCTTCTGACATAGGCTCCAAGCCCCCTGTGACTTTCTACACCCGTATAGACAATAAGTGAGTGAGAAAACATCATAATAACTGAAAGTATGTTTTTAGACAGGGTGCCAATCCATAGCAGGGCACATTTACACACTACGGGCAATTTTTGGGAATGCCAATTAGCCTAATCTGCATGTCTTTGAATTGTGGGAGGAAACCGGAGCACCCGGAGAAAACCCACCAAGTACGGGGAGAAAGTGCAAAAGGCGGTTTGCACTTTCGGAGGTCCTTTCCACCATGCTGCCTACTGATTAGTTTATTATTTGCTAAATAAGGACGGCAGAATAAGCCATCATTTTTATTATTCAGCATTTAATGCATTTGACAATTTGACTATTAATTTATTGCATCTCATATTGACGTTATCTCATAAAGTCAGGGGTAGCTCAGTGGTTAAGGCATTGGGTTACAGTTGGGAAGGTCCCAGGTTCAAACCCCATGACCACCAAATTACCATTGTTGGGCCCTTGAGGCCCTTAACTGCGGAGATGTATAATGAGAAAAAAAGTCGCTCTGAATAAGGGTGTCTGCTAAATGTGAATTTTAAATAATGTTTAAAATGTATTTAAACATTCAATCATTTTGGAATTATTCCATATTGCTTAATATTGTTTTTCTGAAATTTATCATCAAAGAAAAAATTCCTTGGTTTCTGATAGTCTTTTTTTTTCTTCAATTATAGACATCTTTCCTGGTAGCAGCTCATGGATTTCCTTGCGGAATATGGCACCAATGAGACCTACCACGACAACACGAGCGAGGCTTTCAATGGCACCGACATTGAAGCCAAGCACCAGTACAACTATTACGCCATGCTCCTGACACTGCTCATCTTCATCATCGTCTTCGGCAACGTCCTGGTGTGTATGGCCGTCTCCCGAGAGAAATCGCTACAGACAACCACGAATTACCTGATCGTGAGCCTCGCTGTCGCGGATCTCCTGGTGGCTACACTGGTAATGCCTTGGGTGGTGTATTTGGAAGTAAGAACCGTTTACCTTCTTAAAGTATTGATTTTTCGAGAAATGTGTTTGTGTTATTGTATTGAATTCATTCAGTATTCCCTCTCTGCTCCAACTCTCTGTTGGCGCTATGTGTCGAGGAACTCATTTGATTCTATCTTCAACAAAACACTTGGTAGTCATGCTACCTCGCTCCTTTCACATTTGGCTTTTTTTTTTTCCTTCACAAGAAGCACTATGTGACGTGACTGCTTTTAAGAAATGCCACCTTCATTTCTTTTTTTTTTCTTTTTTTCATCCCAGAGTTTTTTTTTTCTCTTTTTGGAGTGAGGTTCATCTTTGCAGTCCAGGGTGACCTAAGATTTGTAATCAAGGTTCATTGCCAGAGGAAAATTGTCTGCAGATAGGGTTGAAGAAGAACAATCCTTGCTTGTAGACAAGCACAGACAGAATACAGAAGATATTAAGACATGGATGCATGTCAAGACACAAAAGAGATGAATGCAATGAATGATGATGAGACATGGTATAGTAGGTGTCCTCGACATGAAGGGTGAGGTTTTGACATACAGTATTTTAAGTCAAAGAAAGACCAAGCTGTCCTGATACTAGGGATAATTAGATGAACTGTTGAAGTTATAATTAAGCCTAATTATATGAACTGTGAGCCAGGTTTTCTGGCTCTGTGATTATAAGCTCACATCAAGGGATATGTCTTTTGTCCTTGGGACATGCAGTTCCCCAACTTACAAACATTCGACTTGTGAATTTCTGCAGATACGAACGGTGCGCGGTTCTACTTCTGACTCCATCACGGAAGTAGCTCACGTGTATTATACAAAAAATAGACACTGTACTACAACAGATACCAATATTTATAATTATATACAATATTCTCAGTGTGTAAGTGAATGTATGAAATGTCTAAATTCCGTTATATTGTACGTGTGGGGAAGCATGGTGAGCACGATGATAGAAAATGTCTGTCCTGTAAAGCTGTCCTGATGGTGAATAATCCTCATTTTGGAAAATCCTCAAAAAACAAAATGTTCACAGTCCAATACAGGGGAAAACAGCTCTAAGACAAAATGGCGTCCGGGATTCCCCTCGCGATTAAAATGTGCAGAGACAACACTGTTACATTTGACATGTGAGCTTTAGGAACGGAACTCGTTCGTAAGTCGGGGACTACCTGTAAACAGAGTCCACATATCAAGTCCAGGTTCAACCATGCAGTGCATACTACAAGACTCATGGTGTACTTTTCTATGTTGTGCGTGCAATATTGATCTGTCTTATAATAGGTTTGCTTATTCTACAATCATTATAACTTCTTGGATTATAACTTCTTTTTACGAAGCAGAGGCAGGAAATGTTTAAGGAAATGAGTTAGCTTTCAGATGTGACTATAAAGTCCCACAAAGTTAAGTCTTACTCAACGGACTTAATGGGCGTTGGACATCCATTTTCCATGAGATGACTTTAATTGCACAGAGCAGAGGGGGAAAAAAGACCCTCTTATTATTAAAGCGAAAGATGTTCTCATGCATGCACGAAAAGCTTTTTAAAGCCTACACGTGCATGGCTTGTCTGTAACTTGTCTTCTTATTGCGGGCAACACTGGAAAAGAAGTGAAAAGGGAAGATATAAATGAATTCATGTGTTTAGTCTGGTGTTGCACATACCCAGAGGGTTGACCTTGTAGCGCCAGGCATAGATTTATTGTATGCTGTACAGGTCTGTTTCGTTCTGGAGCTGGCACCAAGCATGGACAGTCATACTGTATTATTATTATTATTGTTATGGTTTTGTTTGTTTGAGTCTGTGGGTGTTTGCCAATGATGTGAGCTGTGAATAATGAGCAATTCTGTTATCACTGTAAGGCATTTTGTTATTATCACTCATAATAATTACGGGTGCAGTGTTTTTTTCAGGGCAACTTTCACTCTCCGCACAAGGAAATATTGACCTACGTAACCTGCAAGCACAACCCTTAAAACAGCACTAATTATTAGAGTTGGGGAAATAAATTGATTCGGTTATGAATCCGGTTTGTTTTGTGTGCCTCCAAAATCGATTTTTAAACAGTTATTTTTATGATTATAATATGCACCAGTCAATCGCCCACTGAGCCTCCTGTCAGCCTTTTTCTTTCCACATGTTTACACCAGTCTCAAAACACCATGAGCACTAATTAGCCTTGATGCTCGCAGCCGCTCAACCCGCATGCTCACTGTCAAGATGAGTTTTGAGACTTTGGATGCATTGAGGCGATGCAACGTGGCTGTTTCTTTATAATCCTACAGGTGGCGCACTCTAAACCATTCACACATTTTCATCCCGTGTGGTAGGAGTGAATTCTAAGTTTGTTTAGAAATAATAATTATGGCGGATGACAGAGATACGTGCTGCTCAGTAAAAAGTTTGCTTTTTGTTTGATTTAATTCGAAGTTGAATTTGAAGTTCGGTTGTATTGTTTAAATGCTGCGCTTGGATTTTAGGTGAGAAAACTAAAGCTATAATTAACAGGCTACATTTAACTACTTAAATTATGTTCAACTCAGTTGTGAAGCTGTTCAATAAAGCTATGGTATAGAACTTTAGATTTTTTTAAAGGTTCAAAGACTTAAATTTGTTACAAAATCTCAAAGAAAATGTAATATTCAATTGTGATATTTATAAAATTGTGATGCTTATAAAATGGCAATATAAATCAAAAAAAAAAATTCCACCTTCTGTAAATATAGTGATAATAGCGGGTGGTGACAGGTGATCCCGACTAATTTGTGTGCAATTTATCTCATAAATAGTGTACCTACACACTATTTATGAGATAAATTGCACACAAATTAGTCGGGATCACATTGGTGTTTTGTGGACGATTTACAAACTATGTAACAGGCAACATACAATATGTAGAGGAAACGTGGGGTTTAAAATAATTAGGGTTAAATTAGGGTTCATTTGTTTGTTGGATGTACAAATTTTTAGCCAACAAATTACTTTTTTCACAAAAAGAAGAACAAGGGCGACTCTCCCTGGAAAGTAAAACTGAACTTTGACTAGGGAAAGAGAATTGTGTGAGTTGTGTTCATGATGTTAAAGTTGACCTACAGTATAATGGGACTGATGGCTCAATGCAAAAGGCCCGAGTTTATTCCCTAGCCAGTGCCCAAACCCCAGCCAGTGCAGTGCCCAAACCCCAGCCAGTGCAGTGCCCAAACCCCAGCTAGTGCAGTGCCCAAACCCCAGCCAGTGCAGGTCCCAAACCCCAGCCAGTGCAGGTCCCAAACCCCAGCCAGTGCAGTGCCCAAACCCCAGCCAGTGCAGTGCCCAAACCCCCTGCCAGTGCAGTGCCCAAACCCCAGCCAGTGCAGTGCAGGTCCCAAGCCTGTGTAAAATGGGAGGGTTGCGTGAGGAAGCCTTAAAAACCTGTGCCAAGCTTATATGTGGAGACTGCATTGTCTGCTGTGGCGACCCCTTGCAGCTGAAGGACCAACAATGAAACATGTTAAAGTTGGCCTATAAGAAAAACCTTTCCACAAGCTGTTTAAATTGTGTTATCTTGTTGAAATTTTAATACCTGCCACTCATCGTATTTAAATGATTACACACAACTGTATCTCTGACATGATTTAAATACCATAACTAAATTATTACAGCTAATAATCTACAGTAAATCTAGCTCTGATTCCAAAGCCGCAACCACCCGAATATGGCATTTCACTGAGAAATCTTATGTTGCTTTTGAATGTCAGTCAAAACATGTTTTATGTTTGTACTGATTGCCTTGATGCAGATGTTAGTGGTGGCACAGCTGGAGGTGCCAGGATCAGAGCCTACAGCAGCAGTGTCACAGATTAAGCAGGTGGTTAAAGGTAATCCAGGAGAAGAACCGTCTTCACCTCTGATTTTAGCAGCATTCTCTTTTCATCCACAGAATCCTGGGTCGGAACTCAAAAAGCTCAAGTGCTCCCCGAGCTATTAAAACAAACTAATAATTCCCCTGACATCTGTTTTTTTTTTTTTTTTAATAACCCATGTATCTGCCAACCAGGTAATTAAAAACCAGAGTTTCGGGCCTATCTTGACCTCCAGGTAAGCGGTATGTCTTTTGTGTCCTATTTACTGTTGCCTCATTAATTAGCTCAAGTCCACAGGCCTGTTGCCGGGGTAAAGGAGAAACAATGATCCCGTCTTGTCAACATGGCAGTTTTGGCACAGTTCATGTTGTAGACTATCTGTGAGAAATCCACTTCGCTACAAGTCTTTACTTATACAAGCCTTGACACGCCTTACTAATTCACTGTGTCTTTTGTACCTTTGGTTGCAGATCTTTTCATTTATTGCCTGTAATTCATTTCATTTTAAATTGTGCAAGAACTTCTTACCATCACAGGGTGCTTCCTACTCCCTATTGGTAGCTGTCCTTCCAGTAGCCAGTACTAGGTTTATGACATATAAAATGGTATCATTGTCCAGTAGGGTTTGTGGTAATAGGGTGATCCTGCGGTATCCTGGGGTATTTCAAAATAAATAACAACAATCACTTTTAGATTTAAAGAATTTAAATCCTTTAATTCTTTCGGCTGCTCCTGTCAAGAGGTGGCCATAGCAGACCACCTGTTCCGCACACAACTAATCAGGCCCTAATCACGTCCTAATCAGGATTAGAACTGGTACTGCATGCAGTGGCTGGGTAGTCTGGGGCGTAGCAACCACCGACAGCGGAGCTCGTACCCTTTCATGAAAACAGACATCTGCTGTGTAATGTGTGTTGTTTATAACAGGGTTTGTCATGAAAATCCTGGAAAAATCTTTTAATTTAGAAATCCAGACCTGGGAAAAAAAAAATAATATAGAAAAATCATTTTAAGTATTTTAATAACAAAGAATGCATGAGTGTATTTGTGTGTCACCGTGGGCTGTTAAAAGTAAAGCTTCCATCTTGCACTCAGTTAGTGAGTAAAAATGTTGGATTCAAAAGAAAAAAGCATGTGACCTTCCTCAAACCGAGTTTAAACAGCGTTTTTTCCTGAGATCAGGCTAATCTACAGTAAAGCCACACAGTGGTTTTAGGTGCGTGACTTTTACTCCCTTAAGGGTAACAACACCGACAACGGAGAGCGAGCGTCCCTGAGCTCCAACACAATCAAAGCAAGTTCTTTGTACAAAGCAAATCTGAAATAAAGAAGAACTAAAAAGCAACAAACAACAAGTCACGGTATCTGAGTATACGGGTTTAGTAATGCTCACTCCGACCCATCTCCTCATCATAATGTATACCCTTTTAATGTAACATGTTACTCATTTACTGAAATGGAAACATTCATTTAAACATTTGATTTTCCATGCAGCTGAAACTCCTGCCAGAGCTGCTGATATCAAGAACTAATCAGCATTAATTGAGAATTTAGCAGCACTCTGGTACGCTATAACTGTGCATTATTGCTGCCAGATCGCCCATTATCCATTCAGCAGACCACTGGCAGTTTGCCATACAGTATACTATAGACTCGATGGAGTGGTTGAGGATGTTCTTCCTCTTTTTAATGACGGTTGACAAATTAACCAAGTTACCTGTCGGACCATGTCTCATCCATTTTACATTTAAGCAATTTGAAGGTGGCATTATTGATAGAAATGGCTTCAGTTTATTAGTTGATCATTTTTCAGTTTTCATGGGCCGTAATATTCCACTAATAATCTGAATAAGAATATTTAATGTAAACACCTCAGTCGAAACTGAACAGTCTGAACCGCTCTTACCTGATCAGAATGAGTTTTTAATGTGAAGGAGAGGAGTGGTGTAAACCTTTCATAGTCTGTTCAGTAGGTAAATATTAGCCGTGTAAACACTTGATCTGATTGTTTCTCATACTGAATGTATTTCCAGGGGGGAAATTTGTTTCCATTCCTGAATGGTAAGCTCTTTGAGAGCAATTATGTTCCACCTGTCTGTACTTCAGATTTTCATCTACTGGGTCTCTGGCTTAGCAAGGGGCTTTGATAGGCTCGTAAATCACATGTCTTAAAGCATCTAACCAATCAGAGATGAGACTGAATTCTTGTAACCAACCACAATGCAGAATGCAGATTTTGTTGGA
>JAOVVA010000031.1:13332521-13344815 GCA_028565275.1 Leiocassis micropogon
CGGAGTGTTTACTTGCTAAATGTCACTAACCCGCAGTGCTACCACCTGCTAATGGCTACCAATACGCATTTCAAAAACTCCCGTTATTCTGTGTCACCTTGTATATGTATATACAGTATATATACAGTGTGTATCATGATAATAATTATGATAATATTGTGATACAAATTTTCAGGTAATACTGTACATTTAATTGTCATTTTGTTCAGTTGGAACACCAGTTTTAAATTTTTTCGTAATGAATATCTCAGTTCTATAATTTACATTAATTAAATCAAACAGCTTGTGGACGCCTGGTAATGACCCCGGTCGACATACTAATTGCACACATTGTACATTTGTACATGTTCCGTCTGGGTATTCATCTCTTTTTGTAATAGAGAATGAAACGTTTTATCGAAGTGTATAATCATTTTGAAAATGTACAAGAAAGATAAAGGCTTCGAAAAGATTTTCTATTGTGAAAGAAATGAGACACTTTGATGTAGTTTCTTGGGTTTTGTCCACATTAGTACAAGCTCAGGAAGGCTTTTTTCAACTGTTGTCTAACAGAAGAGATTTGTTCAGTGCGTCATGTGAAAACAGTGGCACAAAAACAGACAGAGATAAATCAGTAGTGTGGGCAGTACAATAGGAAAAGCAAACGAGTGCTTAAAGCCCTGTGATTGCTTTTTTTTTTCATCTTATCGCTATTATCTCTAGACAAACGCTTCGGCAGAAAGTTAATTGCTGAAGGTTATTTTGAGAGGGAAAAAGGGTTTATAATGTATGGAATGATACTCTATCAATATATAAATGGTTAAAAGTATCTTTAAAAAAGAATGTTTTTTTATGCATCTCACAGGAATCAGTATTACTCTTGGCGAATTTCTCCCTATTTAACCTTTTATAATTTCTCTCTTTATGCCATTTGCGTATGTATTTATTGAATATGCGAATACAAAGGAGAGCTTCGTTATGTTAAATTATGTAGACTTGCAGACAAATGCATGGCTAAAATAAGCCATAAAGAAGGCCTTCCACACACAAACACACACTACACACAAATGCTTTACAGTGAAGTGACTCTGAAGGACATTTATCTGTATATAGTACAATTTAAATGAAGCCCATGACAAAAATGATTATGCATGTCACACAACCTAAACCTACTGTATTCTATCTGTACAATACACTGTTATCTAATCTTTGTAATATTATAACTATGGCTTTTTTCCTCTCTCTCTCTCTCTCTCTCTCTCGGTCACATAAAAAAAGTCTTACATATGGGAAAATACTGTATGTCTAGAATAACCCTTTACATGTCTGCTAAAAAGTTTCATGTGCATGCATTCGGGTGCAATATATTTAAATTATTAACTTTTTCCTTATGAAGGTTTTAAAGCCTGGATCAGAAAGTACAAAGTACACGGTTCTAATGTTTCTATCCGCAATGGATGCAAAATATCGTGTGCAAGTTATGATGTAATTAAAGACTTCTTGCACATTCACCATGTCGGTAGCCGGTTATATTTATATTTGTAGAGTTTTAAGATTTCGAATGTTTTTTTCATGACTTGACTTCGGGTTGCCATGGAAACCCAACTCACACTCGACTATCGTGGGATGGTGAATGTACCAGGTAATTTAAAACATAAACGATCATCAAAAGCTGCTAAACTATTCAAAACTAATTATTAAGAGCTATTGGTGGGGGGATTTATTTACAAAAAATGAAAAATGTCATATTGCATAAAGAGATTTTAATGATATTTAATATGTTATATATCATGATATTTCATGGGTTCAAGGAACATGTACTTTAAATGCAAGCGTGCCTATAGTAGCCGTTTTATTCGAGTTAGCTTGCAATTAATTAATTCATTAATTTTTTGTTTTTTAAACTTTTTTCTTATTATACATGATAATTTAAAGGGACTTATTTATTTCGTTATTTACTTATGTACGCTTGCATAACAATTTGTCGTTCATTTTACTGATTACCTGCATTGTTTCTGTTCACCTTGCAACACTTTTTTTTGTACTATAATTATTATTAATACAAAGACTCTATATGTAGAGAGATAAAACCCAAAACGTGTTTTTTTGTTTTTTTATCATGAACACGCCTGAGTGTGTGTATATACTGTACGTACTGTATATGTAAATCTGTTTTGTTAATGTGGTCTTGTCTGTATTGATTACTGTATTACACGTGTCATGTACATTTTAAACTCCACATGGCCATGGACATTTTGCATTTCGAATGGGACACTTTTTGCATTGTTAACCTAAGTTCATGGTATGTGGTATATTTTGTAATACTAATGTAAATGTTGGATGAATAAAATATGAAATCATGAATTCCATGCACGCCATTTCAGCGGATTGTGTTATTTGTGATTAAAGGTCTTTACTTGCCAATTTAGTAAAGGTCTTTACTTGCGAGACCAATTTATTATTTTTTTATTTTTTTGACACACGGAACCAATAAACTTCCTCTAGAACACTTTACATCAACGATATAAATTCACTGAGTCTTCACCAGCGACATTACCGACTCTGACCAATCACGATGCAGCTTGGTGGAACGTCACTCAAAAACTTTCAACATTTCTTTCACTTAATGTAATTATTTGCATAATAAAAACAAAAATTACAAAGACAATGAATAAAAGGACAATTTAATGTGTGGATAGCCAAAGAGTTGCTATGACAACGGTGTGTTTATACATGTACTGTGTATAATTCATATATTTCCTCAAAGTAGTCAAACCATTAAAGCTGTGATGGTTTGTTATTAACAAATGGTCTGATGGTCTGTTATCAGTCGGTCAATCCAAGAGTAGTATACGCCAACGAGCAGTGTAGAACATAATGTTACAGTTCTTGCTGAAACAGAGCAATGCTATATTTATTGGCGTGATGCACAGCATGTGGAATCTGAGAGATCCCTGTGTGAGGAAGAGGAGAGAGGAGGATGAGGTGAGGGATGGCCAGGCGTGTGGAAAGAACATTGCTTGATGTGGATTACATTTTTTGTAGCATAAATGTTTGCAGTAGAACCTGTACCTGCATATTTGTGTCGCGTTTAATGTGAATATCTTTGGTGCATTTACTCCGCCAAAATGTTTTAGTTTTTTTTTTTTTTTTTTTTACATTTTTTGAACCGTTCTTTTTGGTATTAATGTAGTGCAATGTCAGAAAAGAACAGTTAGTTCCCATTTACAATATAACAACTATGCACCATCATTTCTATCCTTTGTTTGAAGACAAAAAATAACAGCTTGCCATGTTACCAAGAAATAGCAACACCATCTATACTCTTATATACACTTATCATCGGGTCACTGGGGGGCCTGGAGCCTATCACAGGAGACTTAGGGCATGAGGCGGGGTGCCAATCCATCGCAGGGCACACACATACACATACTCGTTTACACACTTCGGGCAATTTGTGAACGCTAATTAGCCTAATCTGCATGTCTTTGGAGTGTGGGAGGAAACCGGAGTACCCCGAGGGAATCTAGCAAGCATGGGGAGAACATGCAAACTCCATGCACACAGACCTGAGGCAAGAATCAAACTCACACCCTGGAGGTGTGAGGCCACAGTGCTAACCACTACACCAACGTCTAACCACCACTGTCTAATTTTAAGATGAAAACATAACACCCTTACCTCTCCGTCCTGTTATAGACTCTGTTATAACATTTACAAACCTCTGTATTATAAACAATTTACAAACCTCATCTGCTGTTACAGAAAATCATATCGTCGAACATCACAACAAATTAGAAAAGTTGTGTTGTTTGAATTGTAAATGAAACAAGAGTCTTGAATGCGGATGAGCCTCCAGTGAGCGAAGGAAACACTTATTATAAGCGCAGCTGAGAGAAATTACAGAGACTGCTAATAATTACAGTGCGCCGTACCCAAGAGCATATGGCCTTTCTTTCTGATAGATCAAGATGCTTAAATTACAGAGTGGGCCTTGGGGAAAAAAAATTATGTCCTCTGACAATTCCCACCCATTTCTAACTTTTTATTTTTTTTCCCCCAGTGTTATTGACAGCATGTCTTCAGCTTGTGTGCTGCATCTGATTAGAGTTGGTGAGAATAACCTTGCGGTCAATACACGGGTGGCATTTTCGTCTGTAGTTCCTCAGCAACGCCTCCCACTCAGCAGCAATTAAACACCCATACGAAGCACCGGTATCACGGTGAGTCACACAGTAGCTGCAGGAACGATAGACGGGTTGATGCTCGTTTCCTGTGCAATCAGTGAGCTTATCAGCATCTACATTCTCACAAAGTGGAAAAGCTGAGGGTCAGCCCTCCCTATGCATTGTCTCTGCATTATATTATACTACAGTATATTACTGTTTACACCACAGCTCTGCAGAGGTTGATACATTTTCTTTAATAGCAGTTTTGATAGTAGTTAACGCTCTATCAAATCACAGGTTTGTATTGATGCACTCAATTTAGTAGCATGCCATTTCTACATGCTTTTAATATCGAAATACTGTATGTACAGATTTATGGATGATGTCTCCAGTGTCGCAGTCAGTGAAGTTTTTTAAAACATTTTTAAAATGTTTTTAGATTCTTGTTGTTTTTTTTGTTTTTTTTGTCTTGGGAACTTTGAGAAAGTTGGAAACAGGTCTAGTGAGGGAATGATTGTTTACAGCAGTAGTGAGCTTAAACCCTCGGAGCTTCCTTGAAGCAAACCCCAAACCATCCAAGTGAAATATACATTATTTATAATCAAGCACCTACAAATATTTGTAGGTGTTGTCCTGCTGAAGTGCATAGAAATGACACTTTTTTTTCCAAGTGAGAAGACGAATATCTT
Organism: Leiocassis micropogon; assembly: GCA_028565275.1. Taxonomy (NCBI): domain Eukaryota; kingdom Metazoa; phylum Chordata; class Actinopteri; order Siluriformes; family Bagridae; genus Leiocassis; species Leiocassis micropogon. The sequence goes on from JAOVVA010000031.1 coordinate 13,337,359, forward strand.
TATACGGTTAAAATTCATACGTGCTTGAGCAAGCAATTATCTATAAAGCACATTCTATGCGAGAGAACTTTTAAAATGAATTATATAGTCCAAGCTGTCATAGTCAAATGTAAGATGTGTTGATTGATGCACTGACGACTATGAAAGAAATCATTTCACTTTGAAAAGCTGTCCACTGCCTCTCAACAGCACAAAGAATATAACGTTCTGTCCTTTTTTTTTTACCAGCTACAACATAATCTTTATAATCCCTTGCTACACTAATGCACTTATCCCAGAGTTTCAAAAGTGCTTGGATACTATTAAGGTAGAAAGTTTGCTCATTTCGCCGGAGTCATGATCAGACTGCCTGCTTCACGTCTGAGACACTAGCCTCCCAGGAACTCCTTCAATGGCTCAAACATGTGGAACTGGCCTGGAGCGAGGTCAGGACTGTACAGAGGATGTGGCAATACCTCCCAGCCGAGTTGCTGTAACATGGAAGTGGTAATTGATTGTTTTTACAGTTCTCCCAGACTTCCCATCTTGTTGCCAAGTTGGCAACAAGTTATTCATCGATTTTCAAGAATCAGGCATTCCACCCACTGAATGTTCAGGGGAACAACTGCACTGGGTTCTGAGTCACCTCTGCCGGAATCATCATTCTTTACAACGTTTGAAAATGTGTGAAAGAAAATCTCAGGGATCGGTGCCAGTCATCTTTTTAAAAAATTCATAAATTTTGGAACAAAGTTACATTGAAATTTAAATGAAACACTCAAGATGTGAGCGAAGTCAAGACTTTCAGCTTTAATTCAAGGGGTTTGAGAAACGTTGCATGTATCAATATAAAGTGTTGTCCTATCAGTTTTGCAGCATACTGTATATGTGACTCTGAGCAGACAGTGTAGCGCTATACTGTACACTTTAGAATTTATCCCGCTACTTTTATCAGCAGTCAGGTCATTAATAAGCACCAGTGACCCGGCTCCATTGACCTGCAGCCATACACACTGTATGTCATAACACTGCCTAAACCATGTTTAACAGTTGATGTGGTATTCTTTGGATCATGAGCTGTTCCTCTCTTTCCCAATACATTTTCTTTTCCCATCATCCTGGTAAAAGTTAATTTTGGGTTCATCAGTCCAAAGAATCTGGCAAAGCTTTCTGGCAAAATCCGTTCTTGAGTGTTACCAGTGATTTGCATCCTTCTTGCAAAGTTTTCATATTTACTTCATGTAACTGTCCCCTGACTGTAGACTTCGACAATGACTCACTTACCTCCTAAAGAGTCTTCTTGACTTGGCTAGATGTTTAGATGTTATGAAAGGGTTTTTGTTCACCAAGGACAAAATTGGTGACTGGTTGATGCCACCCCTTGAATTTATGCTGAAAGTCTTGAGTTCATCACATCTTGAGTGTTTCATTTCAATTCATAGTGGTGATATACAGAGACCAAATGCCAACAAATGTACTGTATGATTGTTCCAAAATTTCTGGACCTGACTATTCTTCATTGTCATCACCCTAATGGGTGAGCCTTATAAGTCCTCTCTTGCAGAAAAGACAAAGAGAAAATAAAAATATGAGGATTAATAGCACACCTAACCTTTCATTCGTTGGAGGACTGTTCTGCATCTCAGTTGTAATGTTTCTTGTAAGACCCTTTACCAGCCTTCGGGGGCTAAACCATCAAACCGTCTGAAGAGAGTTGTGTTAATTACCTCTTTTCTTGCACTGATCTTTTTATCTCCTTTCCACATTTACAAAATGGTATAATGCTTCATCCTAATTCCCATTCAAAATACATAAAGGCACTTATGTTGTTGGAAATTGTTTATGTGGCAGGATTTTTCTAGTCTTAATGGCTGTACTTTTTTTATGCTGCCTGCTGAGTAATGCATAACCAGCATGCCCTAAGGCAAACATAATAATGACAAAGAAAAAACACGCTGAATATTTAGCCTTCTTTAAAAGGCAAAACCATTCAAATGTTTTACTGCGGCTAAGAGTCTTATCATCGTACTGTGCTTAAAATCTTCTATAAAGGTCAATCGGTCTTACAGCTCATTTCTGGAAAAATTTAATCACAAGTCCCGGTTTGACTTGAAAATCCCTCATTAAAAGGTAACATCAATGAAAAACACTAGGTGATACGAGTCCATGCACATACTGTATGCATGTATGTGCTTATCATAGGGGTGCTCCAGTACTAACAAATATAACCATAGCTCTTTTTATAATCCATATACAGTGGAGTGAAAAAGTGTCTGCCCCCTTACTGATTTCTCATTTTTTTGCATGTTTGAATACTAGTCAATGATAACACAAGTAAACACATCATGCAGTTTTTAAATGAAGGTTTTTATTATTAAGGGGTAACGAAACTACATAGACCTGTGTGAAAAAGTGTTTGTCCCCTAAACCTAATAACTGGTTAGGCCACCCTTAGCAGCAATAACTGCAATCAAGCGTTTTCGATAGCGTTTTTGGCATCTATTCTTTAAAAATATAAAAAATTGTTTACTGATCTGAAACTTTAAATTGTGACAAGCATGCAAAAAAATGATAAATCAGTAAGGGGGCAGACACTTTTTCACTCCACTGTATATGGATTATAAAAAGAGCTATGGTTATATTTGTTAGTACTGGAGCACCCCTATGATAAGCACATACATGCATATGTGCATGGACTCGTAATCATTGAACTCAGAAATCAGTAAGGGGGCAAACACTTTTTCACACCACTGTATTGTATATATAAAGAAAACAAAAACAAAATAAAGAAAATGCCTTGCCTTCAGAGAAACCTCAAAACACGACCTTCTAAACCACCAAGGAATTCAGAATGCACCTCACAGAACCCACGAGCAGAAAACAGTTACACATGAAATTTATCAAACGACTGACAGCAATAATAACCAAGAAAATCTGAGCTCGCCATTCTGGAAAACAAAATCCATCTTTCCTGCTGAAATAATGAGGACAATGACCTGATCATCCAGATGATCCTTGGCCTTAGAAAATCCAACAGCCTGACCTTTTATTTTAGAAACTGTTGTCATTGGAGGAATCTTATCAACAACTGACCCTAAAGTTTAATAAATCATAAGAAAATCCGCAGATTTCCCTCATCACAGCACATATTTCATGACGTAACTAGTATGCTAGCTACGTAAGTTCTCTGCATATCAGTATATAATCCGAGCTCTTCTTTGCACCATTAGGACATCGATTGCATGTTCATGAACTTCATCTTTAAGTGCCTCATTCTGTATTCTGTGGCTATGCTCCTCAAAAACAGAATGATCTAATCCCAAGGTCACATTGGAAAAGCCTGTTCAAACAATCTAAGAGTTAGTAACATGGAATTGTGTGTGTGTGTGTGTGTGTGTGTATGTGAATTGTTTCTTAATGGCATGTCAGAAGCAGATTACAATCTTTTACTGCATCATTGACCTCCATGGAGTTCCATATCTCTATATGTCTATTCATTCTGCTACCGGAAAAAAAAGTTGATTTTTTTTTCCTCTTGAGATAGTAGAGCCTGTGGTGCAGGGGAAAGTAATGGTGCAACACTAAGGAAAGGTCATTACTGATACTTTTACATGGTTCACAGTCGAAGCCATCTATCAAACCCAAGCACCTGGAACCTTGAGTCTAACACAATTTTAAAGGATGCTGTATTTGAAAATGCTATCTACATGGACCTTATAAAAGTATCCTGTATATGATATATGACGTATCATGTCCTTATTATTATTATCTTCATTTATAACTCAACAGGGCTTAACGTTACCTCAAGGCTGCTTCAAGTTTTTATTAAATTTGCATGAAAGTCTGAAAGAATTATAATATTAACCAAACACTGGTATAATCTTATTATTCTTTAATTCAAGTGCTGTTTTTTAAGGCTTCAGTTCATCTCTTCATGTTTAATAAATGGAACAATGACAAAAAGAATTTTAAATCTATGAATCAAATATATTGTAATTATATGATATACATGTATATTCTTCTCAATTTATTGTAACTTTCTACAAGTTTTCTAAATCTTTTACCTTAAGGTACATTTAAAAATACTGAAAAAAAGAAACATATTTCATGACAACGCCATCTTTTATAGCAGCATCTCATGTTTATAGCAATAGCTAAAGTAATCTAAAGCTAATAATAAAAGCACTAATACTATGTTGTTGTTTAACAAAGAAAATTGCATAATGAATTGTAGTTTCCTATGACAGAATGTTTGTTATATTTATGGAAGGAGTCTCTATTGTTCTTTATATGTCTCTGTATGTCATGTTTTCTCAATATTACATAAAAATCTGCAAAATAGGAAACATTGTCATCAAAAAAAGCAAGGAATACAGTATTTAGCTTTCTTTTTTTCCCCCCAAAGACTATGTTGACTTGACCATGTTGAATATTAAAGGACCCATATGGTACTATTTTTTAACAAGTTAACCTGGGCCTCAGGCTCTCCAAAAATGTGTGTGAATCAGAGCAGAACTGAGCAACAAGCTGGGGAAGGGTATCTGATTATATGAGGTCACAATAGGGGAATGATCTAATTGAGTAGTTTGAGCTCTGGACAATACAAAAATGCTTCTCGTTTGCACACACACACACACACAAACACACACACACACACACACACACTGGAAACCTATCTGAAATTCTAATAATGTCTAAAAAGTCAATTCTGCATAATACTGCATAATCCACTATGAGTTTATAGATTATTTTCAGAATCGCATGAATCCTGCTGAATAAAAGCATAAACTATGCATTTGTCTCCCATGTTATTACTTATATACTGTATGTATGTAAATATCTAGTTTCAACTGTAAGTAACCTTCTAAGAGCCCTGTTATTAAGACACTAAATACTGAACATATGGCAGACTAAAAACCCCAAAACGATGAAACAACACAATCAACAATCATTGCTTATAGCACATATGTTCCTGAACAGAAAACGTCTCAGGTTACTTTGCTGTAACTCTGTTCCCTGAAAAAGCGGGATCGAGATGCTGCGTGCAAAACGCTATGGGAACATCTTTCTGTGTTGCCGGTTGTGAAGCATGTGTGTATCAAACACGCCAAATCTTGGCATATACAACCTCGGTCAGGTGACGTCATCTGATGAAGCGCACCTGCAGGTTATAAATAGGAGTGAACCAGAAACAATCCTCAGATCAATTTTGTCTGAAAGGACGTCCAGTCATGCAAGCAGTTTCAGGGAACAGGGTTACAGCAAAGTAACCCGAGACGTTCCTTTTCAAAAAGCTACACTTGATGCTGCGTGAAAACGCTATGGGAACGAGAATACCAACGCCGCCGCTCTGCAAGTGTCTGGACCCCCAGGGTTGTGTAGCGTATGCGCACAAAGGCCAAGGAGGTCTCAGAGCTAGCTCTGGGAGGCTGACTCAAGAACCCGTGAGCCCGGAGTAGCATGAACATCCAGACTATAAAATCTGACAAATGTGTGCGGAGAGGACCAACCTGCGCATCACACACTTGCTGCGGGGGGACATCTCTTGCCAGCGCAATAGATGAGACAATCCCCCTGGTCGAATGAGCCCTGATTCCTAGAGGCGAAAATGCACAACCTGGTGCACTAGCTTGTTCAAGCGGCGCGAGCGCAGTCTGCCCTGGCGATTTATGTATGAGACGACCGCAGTGTTGTCCACCCACACTAGGAGATGGTAGCCTCTTAACTGCTGGAGGTTAAGTGCTTCAGGGCCAAAAATAGAGCCATCATTTCAAGGCAATTGATGTGCCATGCGAGAAGATGGCCTCTCCAGCTCCCTTGGGCTGGCGGCCATCTAAGACACCAGCACCCCAGCCCGTAAGGGAAGCGTCTGTCGTTAGCATTTTGCGACGACAAGATGGACCTAGAGTGGGACCCGAAGTCAGGAACCGGGGTTTGAACCACATAGAAAGCCCTTGAGTGAAATCCTCTGACTCTCAGGCACAATTGAAACGCTCTCATGTGCAGGAGGCCCAAAGGTATCACCGTGGATGCAGCTGCCATGAGGCCTAAAGATCTCTGAAAGTGATGAACAGTCACTCTCTGGTCTAGCTTGATTTCCTTTAGGGTGTTGAGAATAGATTCGACACGAGTTGTGTTCTATGAGCTAACTAGCTCTAGTTTGTACGGGCATGTTACTCCACAAGTTCTGACGCGTATCTTTCTTTCTTTTTACTCATGACTCGGACGTCCATGAATTCTTTGTCTCTTCGTTTATTTTTTAACGTCAAACATTGAACACTTCTTATAGTTTTCTTGCATGAATCCACTATGGTTTTTTGATTACGGTTTCTTGTTTACGGTCAAAAGCTTGTGTTCTCCACAACTTCTACCGTTCGTAATAATCATGCAAATACACAATTATGGAGTGACGTCACAGAACAACTTATGATTATCATAAATGAATGCTTAACTAATTAACTTTAAATAGAATGAGCTAGGACGGCATCCCGATGTCGAAGCGCTAGCTCGTGGGACTGGGCCAGAATCAGCCAGTCGTCTATGTAGTTCACAATACGGATGCCCCGGAGTCGCAAGGGAGCCAGGACTGCATCCATGCATTTTGTATATGTGCGGGGTGAAAGAGCTAGACCAAATGGAAGAACCCGATACTGGTAAGCTTCACCCCCGAAAGCAAACCTCAGGAACTTCCTGTGTTGTGGCAAAATTTCTATGTGAAAATATGCGTCCTTCAGATCTATTGTCACAAACCAATCCCTTGGTTGGATTTGCGAAACAATGATTTTGACAGTCAACATTTTGAACCTGTACTTTTTGAGATAGCGGTTCAGCCCGCGAAGATCTAAAATTGGACACAGCCCCCCGTCTCTCTTGGGAACCAAGAAATACCGACTGTAGTAGCCTGACTCTGTCTGGTAGGGGAACATGTTCTGTGGCCCCTTTTCCCAGCAACATCTGCAATTCGAGAGTCAGCAGATGCGCCCTTTCCGGTTTCACGGAAGTGGAGACCACGCCGTTGAAACGCGGAGGGCGATGTGTGAACTGGATCCTGTAACCTTTCTCTTTCGGCATCCTAAGCTACGGCAGGAAGTGACCGAAGAGCTAACCTCATGTTGAAGACCGGTGTTTCCCGAAACACCAGTGGCAGCGGAGCATGAACACCGACCTCCTGGGGTGCCAGGGAAAGCACTAGGAATTCTAGGCGCCCCTCCCCGGGGGGAGCCGCCCCCACGGTCCTGGCCGCATGAGCCTCAGGACTTCTTCTTAGTCAAGTAGACAGTGCGCCGGTCCGACCACTTTGAGGCGGCTTGCAAAGTCCCGATTCTTAAGCATGCCGGGGAAGAAATTTCCCGAAGGCCTGTTCATATAATCTCGCCTCCCTAAACCTGGTGGAAGACCGCTATGGTGTGCAGTGAAGCACCAGCCTGACCTGCTGCCTGAAAAGCTTTTCCCACCAGGGCAGATGAGAGTCTACACGG
>JAOVVA010000031.1:13344915-13362891 GCA_028565275.1 Leiocassis micropogon
GTTTCGCCTGCCATGCGGAAGGCCCAGGTTCGATTCCCAGCCAGTGCCCAAACCCCAGCCACTGGATGCAGTGCCAGCCCCAAGCCCGGATGAAATATGAGGGTTGCGTCAGGAAGGGCATCCGGCGTAAAAAGTTGTAGTGCGGACTGGATATTCCACTGCGGCGACCCCTTGCCGAGAGCAGCCGAAAGACCAACAACAACATATTTAGAGACATTTATACTTTATTTAATTTTGCAGATTTCTAGTCATTTAATTTCTACATACTTTCTGGACATTTATATCCATTTAATTTTGCAAACTTTTGCACATTTTTTATTTTTCTATATTTGTACAGTCATTACTGTGTATATTTTGTACAGCTAGTTTTTTTTTTATATTTCTTCTGTATTTCATATTTTATATTTTATATTCTGTTCTTCTTATCTGCAGCTTTTCTATATTTCAGAAAGAAGGTCTATATATTTCATTATTTCATTCTTTATTTCCATTTCCTAACTTATGTCTATTTCTATTGATAATTTAGATTTTAAAGGCCACGAGCGGTCGTATAAGCATTTCACTGCATATTGTACTGTGTATGACTATGTATGTGATGAATAAAATTGAATTTGAATTTGAATATGTACAGCCATGACTCCTCTCACGAAGTCAGTGACTAAATAAAAGCAGCATCAGGCTGAGACACATCCATAAAGTGAAGAATAACTAGGGTTAGGTTTAGTCATCATACCTAAACTCTCCACAAAGCTTTTTTAATGGAATGGCAAGAAGAAAGCTATTATCAAAGGAGGGAAAAAAGCCATTTAAAGGTTTTAGGGTGCGTCATCTTAAAAACAGTGTCAATTCTAGCACTCCAAGTGAAATAAAATTAAAATTAACTAAAATTCATGACAAATTAAATCATTTCACATTGGGGGTTTGTTTAAGCAATATCATACTAGAGGGAGTGCTGTTGTACTGAATATCAGCATGAGTATGATGCGGTTATGGGCAGAAGTGCAACCCCCCAGTGCCAAAGGCATCCCAAGTATGGAATATGCTTTCGAACCTACAGTAGAGTATATATTCAGAGTATTATGAATGATTTGTGGTTTATTCGGTAGCATTTCATGTAGTGTAAGCAATTTCGCTAATTGTGTTGATTTACCGTGCCCTCCCCTGCAGTCAGGGTTCCAATGGGGAGACCTGACCTGATGTCCACCTCATCACCTCCTTCTCCATCTCGTACTTCTGAATAAGAGACCATCCCTACATACCCTGCCACCAACAAGATTAATTGATCCACACAGTGTCATGAATGCATTTTTTTTTTTGTTTAAATTTCCCAGGAACCCTGCTTGTTCTCTTTCAAAATGTGTAAACCCTGCAGGCATTTCCTTGTTCAAGTTTATTCTTTCATGCCCATTCTTATTCTTTTAAGACTATTTGTTTATGTTTTGCCTGTAACAGTTATGTGAAGAGTGGAGAAGTGGAGCATGATGAAGCCATTGCCAGGATTAAGAAACAGAAAGCTTCCCAATAGTTATAGATAATTTCCCACAACTGTGAGTCGTGACAGACAAACACAAACACAAATATGTCTATAAAATGAATGGTTTGTAGGTTTACCCTGTTACCCTGACCAACATATTCTTTATTGCACTATACTATTCACACAATGTGTTATCTTATGTGACATAACATTAACTCCAAAGTATACTACACTCTCAGGAAAAAAGGTACAAATAATGTTCCTCGAAGAAAACGTACCCTTAAATTTCAGTAAATGTACCCTTAATGGCTTGGAAAAGACCTCTGATGATACAATCTTTCATTGTATTTTTTTATTGCACTTCTACCCAACATAAAGGGTACAGAATGTTCTGGACAGTGGGAGGAGTTTAGCTTTTCCTCAGAACTAGCTGTTACGTGGGTGAGTTATTAAGTCTTTTATAATCCTTGTTTTGATAAAGCGGATGTTATTTTATTTTGGCCAGCTTATATTAAGCATTGACTTACACATACTGTAGTTTAGAGTAGCAGGTACAAACCCGATTCCAAAAAAGGTTGGGACACTGTACAAATTGTGAATAAAAACAGAATGCGATGAAATGGAAGTTTCAAATTTCAATATTTTATTCAGAATAGAGACATTTTGAAACGTCATGCCAAACATTGGCTCATTTTAGATTTAATGAGAGCTACACATTCAAAAAAAGTTGGGACAGGTAGCAATAAGAGGCCAGAAATGTACATATAAGAATCAGCTGGAGGACCAATTTTTGCAACTTATTAGGTCAATTTGGCAACATGATTGGGTATAAAAAAGAGCCTCTCAGAGTGGCAGTGTCTCTCAGAAGTCAAGGTGAGCAGAGGATCACCAATTCTCCAATGCTGCGGCGGAAAAAATATTGGTGCAATATCAGAAAGAGTTATCATCACCTACAGTGCATAATATCATCCAAAGATTCAGAAAATCTGGAACAATCTCTGTGTGTAAGGGTCAAGGCCGGAAGACCATACTGGATGCCCGTGATCTTCGGGCCCTTAGGCGGCACTGCACCACATACAGACATGCAACTGTGCGGAAATCACAACATGGGCTCAGGAATACTTCCAGAAAACATTGACGGTGAACACAATCCACCGTGCCATTCGCCGTTGCCGGATAAAACTCTATACTGTAGGTCAAAAAAGAAGCCATATCTAAACATGACCCTGAGGCGCAGGTGTTTTCTCTGGGCCAATGCTCATTTAAAATGGACTGTGGCAAAGTGGAGAACTGTTCTGTGGTCAGACAAATCAAAATTTGATTTGGAAATTTTTTGGAAAACTGGGACGCCATGTCATCCGGACTAAAGAATAAAAGGACAACAACTTACACATCTGGAAAGGCACCATCAATGCTGAAAGTTATATCCAAGTTCTAGAACAACATATGCTCCCATCAAGACATCAATTACAACATCATGGCTGCAAAGGAGAAGGATCTGGGTACTGAAATAGCCAGCCTGCAGTCCAGATTTTTCACCCATAGAAAACATTTGGCGCATCATAAAGAGGAAGATGCGACAAAGAAGACCTAAGACAGTTGAACAACTAGAAGCCTGTATTAGACAAGAATGAGACAACATTCCTATTTATAACTTGAGCAACTTGTCTCCTCAGTCCCTAGAAAAAAGAAGAGGGGATTCCACACAGTGATAAACATGGCCTTGATGGTCTTAAAGTGGTAAACTTTTTTGAGATGTGTTGATGCCATGAAATTTAAAATCAACTTATTTTCCCCTTAAAATGATACATTTTCTTAGTTTAAACATTTGACATGTCATCTATGTTGTATTCTGAATAAAATATTGAAATTTGAAACTTCCACATCATTGCATTCTTTTTTTATTCACAATTTGTACAGTGTCCCAACTTTTTTGGAATCGGGTTTGTAGATAACATTGCTAATCATGCTAATGTGCTGCCTTGTGTAGCTTAGCAGAAACATGTTAGCTCATGCTGGTTGAGCTGATGCCTTATGTAGATTATACTGTAGATGTCCATAAATATCAGCTGTGGTGTAAATGTTTTAATGTATTTCACCCAGTTTTGGATAGCTGTAGTTTACAGTAGCTTTTTGTTTCAGTTTTTGGTTAGTTTATAACACTGCTATCTATAAAGATTAAAGATTTTTGTGATATTCAGATTTTTTGTTTTTGTTTTAAGTATAAGTCATTGTATGACATTACAAAAGCTTATGTTGTATTTAGGCATCATTAGTGATTAATGATGATTATATATAATGGTTTATTTAATTGTGTTATCATGCTCATGGTTTTTTTTTTTCTTTTTTTCTAAACAGTTGTAACAGTGAAAATGAACAGCCACCTTTTTGATAGAAAGCAAATGCAAACAAGCAGGCAAGATGCAGACAGCCCATTACTGTTTTATGGAAAACACAAGCAGGCAAGTATGATGTCACTCTGTGATTCCTGTCCACATGGGAACCTGGACCACAACTGGGGTCTGGATTCGGGATGGATCTTTTGTATTTCTAAAGTGGATGGACACACAATAAGTATCTGTCTGCACCTGTGACTGCGTACAACCAGCACATTGACTGTACAGGGTGTAAGAGTGGGCTTTTACAAACCTAACACCCATTTTTCATAGTGCACTGTTTCTGTTTGCACTGTGTTTTACCCTGAATGTGTTTTTGTACGGCTATATTTATGCCATTAAGGTGCCTTCTGTGTAAAAGATCATCTGTGTCCCTCTCCCCTCAACCCTGGACATTTTTATTGTGAGTGAGTAGGTTATGTATAGGGTGTAAGAATGAGCTTGACTAAATGAGCTGACTAAAAGGCTCATTATGTAGCTCATTATGTGGGTCTTTGTCTTTTCTGGTGTGAATTACAGCATTATTCATGATCACATCTTCTCACATATGGTCTTTCTGTTACGTGATGCAGTATGGAGAGCCGCACCGTGAGCTGTTTTAATATTATAAGAGCCCTAACGCAGGGCTTTAGAGGGGGTCAATGAAATAGAGGTTTGGGAGAGTGCTTGTGAAGACCTTTCCATTTGGAGATAGCATGGAATTATTAAAAAGAAACTTAAAAGGAAATTAAAGGAAAGTGAAAACAAAATAAACAGAGCTCCACCATCAGCGCGAGAACGGACAGAGCTCTGGTAACTAAAAAAAAAAATGTATATCCTCTCGGGGCCTATGCCCTTATTGAGGATTTATAGGAGAGAGTTTGTGTTTTTTTGTAAACTTTATACTTAACCTGAGAGCGCACGCTACATGGATGCGTGACGCTCTCTTTCTTTCTCGCCGGCATCTTAAGGAGACAGAGGCTGGGGGTCTTCGTCTTGTCTGTTGAGTGTGCTTTATCTTTGTCTTTGGCCCTGATACCTTACCGGTGCTACCTAATGATCGCACAGAGTGCCGAGGTATCAGGACCCTTAAATAGACACGTCGCCAGGAGAAGCGTATCCAGGCTGATTGCGGCGTTGCCTGGCAACCGCACGTCTAAAATGGCAGCGCCTTTGCCTGTTCAGAACTCCGCGAAGTAGCAGTCGGAGGATCTGCTCGTTCTGAACAATTTATGCGCGGTTTTGCACCTCGCGAGACCAGCATCGTTACACTCTTTCCTTACACTTTTCTTACTTTTTCCAGAACTTATTCAGGGCCTCAAGACACCTGCAAACCCCTAAGGGATAATTAAATTACCTTATTTAGCTTTGCATCCAATGATGTAAGCAATTGCACGCACTTTATTTTATTTAAAGCAACTAATGACTATAATATTAAATATATTGTGCAGAGTGGTGGGTAGTAACGAGTTACATTTACTCCATTACATTTAACTTTTTCTAAAAAACTTACTTCTATGAGTAGTTTTACTGCACCATACTTTTTACTTGAGTAGATTTGCGAAGAAGAAACGCTACTCTTACTCCGCTACATTCGGCTCCACTCAACCCATTACTTTTCTAACCATTTATTCTAGACATTAGATATTCTTTATTTTTGCCAGAGAAATGCAGTAAGTGCATCTACCACATGACTCTGTTTCACCAATCAGACGTAGCAACAATAATCACATGACTCTGTTTGACCAATCAGCCGCAATAACAATAACCACATGTAGTCACATGACCACACACAAACTGGCTGCATAGCGGGAAAAAAATCTTCTGCTGTGGTAGACAGGGAGTAAACATAAAATCGGCAGAGGCATTTGTCTCCAATGCTACAGTACAACAGAAGTGGATGAACACCCCTGGCCTCATATACAAAGCATGTTTCGCTTACACACAGTGCAAAAGAACAGCTTCATACTGTGGTGTCTTCTCTGTCTGCCAGAACAGACACACACTACAGCATATAAAAACTCGACTTCTAAGCCGAGGAAACATGTCGCAGTTAGTTTAGCTGTTTTATTTATTGTTGCAATGTTAGCATATATAATTAGAAAATAACCTAGAGGATAAAAAATGTGTTACATAAGTTTCTTACATTTGTTCTGCTGGAGACAGTTTATGGTAAAGTGAATACAGTTGTACATGTTCTAATGTTATTTTTTAGCTGCTGAGCCATTTGGAGGGAAACTGAATATACAGTATGTCTTACACTGGAAATAGTTTACACTGTTCATACATACATATGTTACCTACAGTAGGGATTTGTTTCAAAAGCTTTATGTTGTGAAAAAGTGAGATTAGGAAATTTGTGTTTCTTGTTCCTTAATTTGCTATTTTGTAAAGATATTTATTTTTATTCAGTTATTTAATTGTATTTATTTTATTTATTTTATTATTTGGAAATGTCAGAATTTGTACATTATTTCATAATTTTGTCTGGCTGCTTAAATAATTTCTAAAAAAAAAAATTATAAAAATAAATCAGACATTACGATAAAACAGTTACTCAGTACTGGAGTATCTTTTCACCGAATACTTTTTTACTCTTACTTGAGTAATATTTTGTATGACTACTTTTTACTTCTACTTGAGTAATATTATTTTCAAGTACAGCTACTCTTACTTGAGTACATTTTTATCCACTCTACCCACCTCTAATTGTGCATGTAGCGGTTACTATCCACTGCCCATGATAACTTTTAGCTGGGGATAGCAACAGCTGTGATTTGAAGAAGTTGCTGTAGTTGTTTAAGAGTTTTCCAGATTTTTCTGCTCTAAAAGAATGTTGGGTAAATGCAACTTTATTTTGTGAAAAGTGGGTAAAAATTCATTTTAAAGTTAAAATTGTACTGTGAACCGTTTGTAAAAAGTTGTATTGTAGATAGAATATTGTATTTTATAGACTGTACCATTTGAATGAGATTGTATTTTGTGAAAGGTTTTTCAGATAATAAGTGTTTTATTTAGTTTAAATATTTGTTTATTGTAAAGACCTGAAAGATTTAAAAAATTACTTTTTACTTTTTCATAGTTCCAAAAGGAACACGTTAGACACTATTAAGGGCTTGTCACTGGGATGGTACCTTCAAGGACAAGATTTGTACCTTTGATTAAAGTACAATAATGTACCAGCAAGTTTATAAAACAAAAGGTTCATTTTGGTTGCCCATGGTACAAATAATGTACTTGATGGTACAAACAGAATTGGTACAAATTTGTTTTTGTTTTTTTAAGGTACAATTCTGTGCCCTTGTAAGGTACTGCCCCAGTGACAATGGTTTGTACCTTCATTAATGCAAAACTGTATCTTTATTTCAGAGATTATAGAGGACATGCTCCATAACATACTAAGTCAAGGGCACCTGTGGTGTTACCTTTGGTTTTCATGCCTACAGTGTAATCCATTGCTGCCTGAATCGAGAATTCAGCAGCACAGTGGTAGATAAATGAACAGGCCCATGTTTACTCAAAAGACTCGTTTAACAAAAGAATTTAACTTGTAAAGTCATGTCGTCTAAACGTCGGCTGCACATCTTTCAATGTTAAAGACTATTTTGTGTGGTATTATTTGCCACTAAGTGTGATACAATAATATGTTCATTCAGTAGTAAGAAAAAAAAAACAGGGTTTCTTGTTTATCATGAACATAAGCTCAAATGCAGTTTTCATCATATTCCTATTGTAATATGTTTTTCATCATATATGAAAAGATGGCTCCTAAAGCTTCATCTCCTCCACAACATTGCACACTACAAAAAAGTATACCAAATATGCAGATCTTGTTAAAAAAAAATGTATTTATTTATGCATGTCAGTTGTATTTAAAATCTCTTCAAAAGTGCTGCATTCCCTTTCAGTTAGTGCTCCAAAATTGAACTTAAACACAATATTTATATTTGCACTATGTATCCTTTTTGACTCTTTAATATGCTTTGTGGTGAATGACAGGGAGGACATTTTAATAGAGCACCTAACCTTTGAAGGACAAGCTAAGAGCTGAAGGAGGGGTCTCAAGGGCAAACACATGGCATTCTGTTCATGGTGCTCCATGCGTTGGTGCTTTTTGTGCCATCTGCACTTGAATTAGAAACATGAGCTAGCAGAGACATGCAACTTAGGCCTTTTACATAGGCCAGGCGAATTCCAGCCATGAGAAGAATGTAACCTATACCACACCCACCACAGGCTATTCCTCTGAGTAATCCCAGCTACAGGATACAGGGCAAAAGGAAACAGATATCCAGAGAGGGACCCCATCACACAAGGGAGGTCACACTTATAAACTTTCCCCAAGCTCCAGCTAATGCCTGATAAATGTGATGACCCCGGCCAAAAAAAACAAAAAAAAAAACATGCCCATTTCCTTTGACTTGGGTCAGGCACTATGAGTGTAACTGGAACTGGCTTGTGTAAGCTCCAATGGCTGGTTCCATGACCACAAATCAAACCTGGACCACAGTGAAGAAAGTCAGAATGTTAAGCATTAGTCCGCCAGGGAACCCAGCACCCCACTGTCCCAATTACCACTTTTGCTGGTTATGAACTTTTTGTCACCAGAATTTTGTCACCAGAATTTTTACAACATTCATTTCTAAATACTCTATGATGGTAAAAAAAAAAAAAAGTGAATTCTAAACAACTAATGGAACTTTATTTTTTTAAAAATACAATCGACGTACATTGTATTAAACAGAGCATGCACATCTTCTATAGAGGCTTTATAGAACTAATGCATGCAATGTCATAGCGTTATATACAACTGAGGAAGAAGTTTATAGAACATGCATCTCAAAGCAGAAGTTTCATATACATGCTATAGATTTGAATAGATTATGCAAAGTGCATATAGAAAGCCAATGAAATACACTTAGGATCTAACCAAAAGTGCATAAGTAGCCATTTACAATAAATAACAAATGTAGTAAAAATTAAGGTATGGGACCATATGTACGATACAGAGCTGTGAATGTTTTATGTACAGAAGGTTCAGAAAAATAAGGATAGGGTACAGATTGTAAGAGAGTATAACTGTGCATACATTGATTTTGCAGTAAAAAAGGCATGTTGAGAACATGCTTATCATGATATACATATGTACATAATGTATATGTCTGTATAGTACAGTATATACTAAATAAATGTGTGAAATATACAGTATTGCAATCTTTTCTGCAAATTCATATTTTTAACTAATATCATTAATATGAAACTACTATGCTTTATAAAAGTTTCATTAAATTTGTGTGTAAATAAAAATACACAAGGTATTTTAACTTGCCAGTGTACGTCTTGCTTCTTTAACAACCGTGTTAAGAGATGTATGCCGTGGCTGTAGAACGTATGTTTCTTCTGTTTCAAAAGTATCACATTTCTGTCCTGTATCACTGCACAAAGAGATGAGAACTTACAAGAATGGTACTAAACAGCTGTGTGGCCATAAGACTTGTTAAAGAGGTTTTTTTTTTTTTTTTAAAGGCTTCATTGCTAGAGAGAATGAATATTGGACTGTTGAGCAATGAAAAATGGTCATGTGGTTGAATGAGTCCAGATTGGCCCTATTCCAGAGCGTTGGGGCCTCAGGGTAAGAAGGGAAAGTGAAGCATCCATCATCCATAGAGGCCACTGAACAAGCCTCCAGAGGTAGTGTTATGATCTGGGGTTGCTTTA
The DNA here is from genome assembly GCA_028565275.1 of Leiocassis micropogon. NCBI lineage: Eukaryota > Metazoa > Chordata > Actinopteri > Siluriformes > Bagridae > Leiocassis > Leiocassis micropogon. The sequence continues at coordinate 13,354,483 of JAOVVA010000031.1, forward strand.
GTTAGTGAAGTCTAGGCTCAACAACTTTATGTGCCTTAACAGGGTAAATCTGAGATAAAATCTTGAAAGAAACTTCTCTCATTTTATAATTGATGCGGTATCTGTTAAGAATAGCCTTTTTCCACTGTGAAGTTTTTTTGCTATGGGGCAGTCTATAGCCATAACCATGCACATCTGTTGAGTCAGATTTCTGGGGCCCGGGAGAGGAATAGAACATACCAGCAGTCAGAGTAAATAAATGTATGAAACGCAAAGAACAGATGTAGAAGATGACACATTCTCAAAGTATGGGGAGGAAATATTAGAGTATGGTGCAATAACCAGTCTCTCATAGTGTAGTAGCTAAATCATCACTGAAAATGTCTTACAAAAGTCCAGGAAAGAAGTGAGAACCCTATAATAGTTTCCTGTATTCTCTCTCTCTCTCTCTCTCTCTCTCTCTCTCTCTCTTTAAAACTAGATCAGCTATTATTACATGCGTATATTATGACAAACACTGTGATTTGTTCCTGAATTCCTCTTCACATGGGATATTTTTATGTAACATTTTAATTTAGGGAAATAAACTCACTCGAGATTTATTAATAAGCTACTTTCTTTAGTAGAAAAAATTCCCACTTTTTTTTTCTTCCAGCACTATTGAAAGCAGGATTTCACAAATGCACACACAGTAACGACTTTTCAAGTCATATAAATGTTTGCATTGCAAGAAAAGTGCTACAGCGTCTAAAGAATGAAAACATACTTGCCCCCTTTTTTTTACCCCACACTACCAGTTATTGAGGTCAGCACTGTGGCATCGCACATCAAGGATCGTGGGATCATGTCCCGCCTTCAGGTCTGTGTGCATGGACAAGGCATGATACACAGTGGACAATCAAGCACTATACTGGGAATTTGGTAACACCAATCAGCCTACAACACATGCCTTTGGACTGTGGGAGGAAACTGGAGGAAACCACCTTGAATCCTCAATCTTGGAGGCATGAAGTGACAGTGCCAACCACTAAGCCACCAGATTAAGAATATTTTCTGGAAATCACAGCATTTTCATGAATACTAATTTGTGTGTGTGTGTGTGTGTGTGTGTGTGTGTGTGTGTAAACTCTAAACCAAAAAGTTCTCAAATGAATCCAGCTGTATGAAGCTTGATTACTCAGGCCCAGTAAACAAACATGGGAGTATCTATTTTGTTTTTCCACTTTGCAGCTTAAACTCGTGGAGAATGAAAATGATGCCCTGACTATCTGTGAATACATAATAGATTTCATTCAAGAGATTTGTAAACTATAATTTTGCAGACTATATTTTGATCTCCACAATTTTTTTTTTTTCATGTAGGTCAATTCGTTTTGTCTTGTGAGTGGTGAGTAAATGCAAGCAGTTTAGAAGGTTTGTGCACGCATTGTCTGTTTTCACACTGTCAATGGACAACATTGAGGTACAATGCTTTTCTCCTTCTATTGTTTTTCTTTCCATAAACTGTATACATTTTTTATTTCCTTTATTTACAAAAAAGAGGTATACATAGATATTAAAGTGTATATATGCTATAGCGGCTCATTCACTCTGCTCAGTCCACTTTTGGAGTCCAAATGAAAACAAATGGTTTACATAAAATCGGCTTCTTTAAACCTTTTAAAAGATTTTTTTTTAAGTGTTTTTGTTTTGTTTTTTAAAAAATAATTCAGTCAAGATGCCACATTGTTTCAATTTGACAGCAGATGGATGAAAACAAGGTTTGAAGGTGGACCATTTAGATTAGTGGAACTTACCAAGGTGCTGAATTATATAGCACAGTAGCGTTAGTACCCATACAGGTAAGGAGTTTTTAGAAATAGTTAAAAGGTTAAAGCAAAGAAATTTGTAAGGTTGAGTATTTTACAACTTGTTTATGCTAAGTTGTACTTCTTTCGTTGTCAGCCAAATACACTCCCTGTTTGAAGTAGATTATTACATCCCGCACATAACTGTTCATAACATAATTTTTACTCAACATTTTGATTTGAGCACATAACACTCTCAGTTCCGGTATTTTACACGCCCTCACCTCAGACTGCTGCGGATGTTTTCTCTAACGATTCGTTTTATCTCATAGAGGCATTTCACATTACTGCTTTAATTAGCACCACAGTTTTGGAAAATACTGGTTTTAAACTTCCCGCAGGAAGAATAAACATACAATGATCTGTCCATACTGTACACCTTTGAAGATTCAGTTTTCGAAAGTTACATTACCTTTTTTTGGAGTAAGCCATGCTGTGTTGCGCATTTGATTGTGTTTGGATAGGATTTGGGTGATTTGTAGGGACATAACTCTGTGTATTTACAGTAAACTATCGCGTTGATTGGCTCTGTTGAGTGATGTGTATAGCCATGCCCATTTCAAGGGCAAAAGTGATGTATTCTCTGAAAAAGCTGCTTTCAGGTAATCTGGCACAAAAATGCTCATAATGTCACTTCTACTCAACATTTTTATTTAGTTTATGCTGCAGATTTAACTTCAGGGAAATCCAGAAGGACTGGCAAAGTTTCATTAAATTCTGCCCAGCCAGTTTTGCGTGATGCTGTGACAAAATCGGCTGGACAGACATACAGAAATTTTTCTGGTTTTAGGTCCTCCAATGTATACCAAATAAAGTTATTGAAAGAGCGATAACAATGTACAGCCAATTTATATAGATATAGATATTACTGAGCTTACTGAGCCAGTCAGCCAGTTAAACACAAAATGCATCAATTAAATTCATACCAGTTTTAAAATTTATAAAGATTTGGATATCTTTCCAAAAACCATTAGAATAATCACAATGATTTTTTTAATATATATTGTGAGTTGCAAAAAGTACATGCAGAGTCAATATTTAATTAAAATCTTTCCAATACTTCTGGAAAATGCTGGAAATTTGTACTTATTTTCTGGAAACAATTACACGGCAGCACGATGGCATAGTGGTTAATACTGTAGTCTTACACCTCCGGGGTTGAAGGGGCAACTCTTGCCTTCGGGTCTGTGTGCATTAGGGATGGGTTGAGTAATCAAAAATTGTACTCAAGTAAGAGTAGCTATACTTCAAAATAATAATAATAATCAAGTAGAAGTAAAAAGTAGTCATCCAAAATATTACTCAAGTAAGAGTAAAAAAGTATTCAGTGAAAAGATACTCAAGTACTGAGTAAGTGTTTCATTGTAATGTCCGATTAATTTATTTTAGAAATTATGGCAGCCAAACAAAATGATTAAAAAATGTGACATTTTCAAATAATAAAATAAATAAAATAATAATAATAAATATCTTTACAAAATAGCAAATTAAGGAACAAGAAACACAAATTTCCTAATCTCACTTTTTTCACAACATAACACAGACATGTGGTAGATCCACCGGCTGCATTTCTCAGGCAAATATAAAGAATATCTAATGTGTAGAATAAATGGTTAGAAAAGTAACGAGTTGAGTCTAGCCAAATGTAGCGGAGTAAGAGTAACGTTTCTTCTTCGCAAATCTACTCAAGTAAAAGTAAAAAGTATGGTGCAGTAAAACTTTTTTTTTTTTTAAAGTTACTTAAGTAAATGTAAGGAGTAAATGTAACTCATTACTAACCACCTCTGGTGTGCATGCAGATTGCATGTTTTATCCGTGTTGGTTAGGTCTCCTTAGGGTCTTCCAGTGTCCTCCCACAGTCCAAAGACATGTAGATTAGGCTAATTGGTATTTCCAAATTGTCATATTGTGTGTTGGTGTGTTTGCTTGCATCCCGCAATGGATTGGCACCCCATTCTGGGTGTATGCCCATGCTCATGCTCTAAGCTTCCTGCAACCCAGTACAGGATAAGCAGTATACAGGGTCAGTGAAAAGTACCTAGGCACTCAAAATGAGTAATAAAGTCCATATTTCTAATATAAATTTATTGAAACTAATTGTATATTTATAGGACATGTACTGTCTAAGTCCTCCAGTGTGCGAAGCTTTCATGAGGTCTGCATTGTCACTGACAACAGCTTGGGAAAATGCTGAAGGACTTGGAGGCATGGCTTCAGGAGGTTATCAGCAATATCCCAAACAACTTCATGCATTCCGATCCTGCCCATTTGAGGAAACTGGTTGACGGCACTGGTGCCCATGTTGAAATATAAAGATTTGCTTTATTTTCTTATGTAAAGTACAATTTCAGTAAATGTATTAGAAAAAAAAGGACTTTACCCATTTTTAATGCACTATTGTAGCACAACACTGACATTCAGGAAATCCAATTACATTCCTGCCAGGTGAGAGGTTAGCAAAGTTAAATTTGTCAAACCAAAAGGTGCTCCAGCACAAAGTAACGCCTTCAGCTTGAGCTAAAAACAAACATGTCCTTAGAAGGACAAGTACCGGTCTCTTATTCTCTGTCCACAATGAATGTTATGGATTGATTTTATTTATATAGGTTTCTTGAGCAAGACAGGAACAGCCAAGTAATTTTGTGTCGAGTACTCTTGTACTAGTGTTCAAGAGATCCAAATGCATTACTAAACACTCAAGTCACTGTTCAGCTTTGTACAAAAACACGCATGGGTTGAGCTGTAGTTATTTAAAGCCGCCTTAACTCTTCCAATCCCTACTGGAGGAAACAAGTATTCAGCCTTTAAATGTGCAAAAAGGCTTAGTATGCACACTCAGAAGTAAATGTTTATCTTTTGTATGCAATTTATTAAGCTCCTTTCTACACCCAAGCAGGCAAGACCATATTAAGACATCAGCCTGATAAAACCAAACCAAATTTAACACCCATTCTGAGGGAGGATTGTAGACAAGGCTCATGCTGCCATCTAGTGCAAATTAGGCTACAATTTCATAGTCAGACAAAATCCAGGATTAAAAATAAGATTTTATTTTCTCGACTTAGTGCACAACATAATTTATTAAAACAGAATTTAAAACCTGCCATTAATGGCAATTAGCATTAAATTCCCATAAATAATTACTTTCAAGTATTAACATTTAAATCAGCCATCAAGGCTGCACAACTCAAAACAGCAAGACACTAGAACTGCACACAAGCCCAGTTCTTAAGAGCGCATCTTGCTAACCCAATGGTATTTGTCCACACGCGGACCAGAGAAGGCATACGATGGTCTGTAGTTTTTGAAACCATTGTGTGTAGGGTATTGACCATTTGCATGCTGCTGGTAGCCTTCACCAGCATAGGGCTTCCTTTTGGGATAAACAGACCAGGTCTGCATGGATGGTGGTGGGCCAAATTCACTGAACTGCAAAAGAAATAAAAATTGAGTTATTGACAAGAATAAACTGAATTCAGGACCACATACATGGAATGTTAACTTATGACTTAAGGGTTAGCATGACTGCTCTAGATCCAATGGGGGTAATAACTTCTCCACAAGCAGGCTTTAACAACCTGGAGTCACTTTCCAATTAAGAGGCTAACTAAAATGAAGTCAGGTATGGCTCTTGGTTGGAATGAAAATGTGCAGCCACACTAAGATGGAGGACCCCTGGGCCAATGAATACCATCAACCTCAAGACAAGGTTTCTTCAACCCCATAATGGAACTCATGTGCAACACACCCAAGTCAATGAAGGAAAACCAAAGTTTGTTTTACAAAATACCTGATAAACACTGTTGGGATTGGACACCGTGGGAATGCACTTGGGCTCTGGAGCAGAACGTGCACTGCTGCTACTGCTCATGCTACTGTTGGAGCTTTCTTCATCTGAAGAGGTACCCGAGTGGTAGTCTGAAGACGCTCGCTCCACAGCATTGTTAATTCTGCGCGAGAACTCACTGTCTCCTTTTTGCCCCTCCAAAAGGGTCACACAAAATGGTGTGTTTTTCTCACCATACCTGCAAGAGATTAACAACTGCCAATTCAGGTGCACCAATACATAATGCCAGAATTTTCTGGTCCAACATTACCAGCATATACATTTGTGCAATTAATTTCATTAATCAAACTAATCTGCTAGAAGCCATACTACTGAAAATAGTAAAAGATAGCAACATCTTAAGATCTTTACCGGCATGACACTTCTCCAGGGTCTACCCAAATGGTGATCTCTTTAGGCAAACCCAGGTCTTCATAGTCAATGTCACTCTGTTTGCAAGCACACTCGATTATAGGGTCCCTCGGCTGGGCCTTGTTCATTCTCAGACACCTGAAAAGCAAATTCTCATTGGATAAGTCAGTGTTTAGCAATGTTCTCCCCCTTTCATGCTTTTACACCACAAGGCCCTCACCGGAAAGCCTGTCCTTTGCATGGCTTCTCTGGGTACCAGTGGCTTTTATAGGTCTCAAAAAGGACAGACGTAAAAGCCACCGCAAACCTCTCCCGGGATGAGCGATCCAGCTTGCCATGTTTCTTTGCCAGTCTTGCTATAAAGAAAACTGTTGCAGCAATCTCCTCCTTCATTTTCTTTAGACACAAGTCTCTTTTGAGTTAAAATTCTTAATTAAAATAGTTCTAAAACCGAGCCAAACGAGCACCCAAATTGCTGCTGTTAAAAAAGGCAAGCACTTACTGAGAATTTCAATCACAGCAAGAGGGGAAGAATTGATGCTTTTTAAAGGTCACATTAATGTCCAATTAGATGTCTTAACAGGTGTTTCATATTAGGAAATAACTTCCAATTGACTATCATGTGTTCTTGCTGATGGTGACCACTAGGTGGCATTACAGGTTTTCAGGGCTTGTGCCATATGTTTGACTCTGTTAACACAAAATTAAAGTCATTTTGGTTTTGTTTTGATTCCCTTGTTTCTACATAAATCATATGTACAGTGCATCTTGAAAATGTTGAATTTGAAACATTTTGCGAAATGCTCATATATTCTAGATTAATTACATGTAAAGTGAAATATTTCAAGCTGAGGATTAAGGCTTACATTTTTGATGAAAATCAAAAATCTAGTATCTCAAAATATGAGAATGTTTCCTAAGCTCAAGTAAAAGGATTTATGATACAGAAATTCTGAAACGGTAGGTTAATTCATGCATTGAATGCTTTTTCAGGGCTCCATTAGCACAAATTACTGCATCAATGTGGCATAGAATGGAGGTTGTTAACCTTTGGCACTGCTGAGGCGTTAATGAAGAACAGGCTGTTTCGATAACAGCCTTTAGATCAACTGTATTGTTGGGTAAGGAGTTCCTCATCTTCCTCTTTACAATACCCCATAGATTAACTTATCGTGTGTTCAGGTCAAGGCAGCATGGTGGTGTAGTGATTAGCACCGACGCCTTGTACCTCCAGGGTCTGGGTTCGATTCCCGTCTCTGTGTGCATGGAGCTTACATGTTCTCCCCGTGCTTGGTGGGTTTCCTCCTACAGTCCAAAGATATGCAGGTTAGGCTAATTGGCGTTCACAAATTGCCTGTAGTGTGTGTGCCCTGCGAAGGTTGTACCCTGCCTCGTGCCCTAAGCCTCCTGGGATAGGCTCCAGGTCCCCGTGACCCTGAATACAGGATAAAGCAGTATAGCAGGTGAGTGAGTGTTCAGGTCAGGCGAGTTGGCTGGCCATAGTAATATTATAGTCAGTAAAAGCAGTTAATGGTAGTTTTTTTACTGTGGGCAGGTGCTAAGACCTGCTGAAAAAGGAAATTTGCATCTCCATAAAGTTTGCCAGAAGACAGAAGCATGAAGTGCCCTAAAAATCTCCTGGTGGCTACATTGACAGCAGCAGATGACATGGCACCCCAAATCATCACAGATGGTGGAAACTTGAGAAACACACTGGGCTTTAAGCAACTTGGATTCTGTGCCTCCCCAGTCTTCCTCCAGACTCTGAGGCCTTTATTTCCAAATCAAAGGCAAAATTTACTGAGCAACAGTTCTTTTGTCTTCTTAGCCCAGTAAAGACACAGCTGTAGCCCATGTTCTGAAGACACCTGTGCGTGGTGGCTCCTGATGCACTGACTTCAGCCTCACTCTCACCTCAGTGCAGGGGTGGACTGGGACCAAAAAGTGGCCCTGGACTTTCTGTCCCACAGCAACCCACATCATAATACGGCTAATGTAGAGATTCATTTTTAACACCAGTTATTAGTATAAAAATATAACACAATATAGAAATCAACGCTATTTAAACATATTATTTGTGACTATTATTTGAAGTTCACTGAACATATGTCATATTAGTAAAACAAAGAAACAAAGGAAAGAACATCAAGACAAACAACATATAAAACTATAAAGACAATATTTAAAAAGAATGGCAGTAAAACTGAACAGGTACGCTGAAATAAAATCAGTAGCAGCATTATCTCACGCTAGTAAACTAGTTACCTACTTTAATTATTATGGTAGTCAATATTAATTCAAAAGAATTATTACTAGCACGAGTTAATGCTGCTACTGATTTTATTCCAGCTTACCTGTTCAGTTTGATTGTGATTCTTTTCACTT
>JAOVVA010000031.1:13390547-13413114 GCA_028565275.1 Leiocassis micropogon
ATTCATTAATTTTTTTGGCATTTTTATGGCCAACAATCATTCATGTTAAAACAGTACAGCACGCATCTATCACATTCAGTCACCTTTATATAAAAAAAAAACATTTATATATAGCTATAATCATAATGAAAGACTTACTACCTACCTTGTTTTGCAAATGTTCCACAAGAGTGATTTGTTATGTGCGTGGCGCCATGGTGTCTTAGTGGGTAGCATATTGCCCTGCACCTCCAGAGTCCAGGTTTGATTCCCACCTCATGGTCTGTGTGCATGGAGTTTGCATGTTCTCCCCGTGCTTGGCGGGTTTCCTTTGAGTACTCCGGTTTTCTCCCACAGTCCAAAGACATGCAGATTAGGCTAATTGGGTAAATTTCCTGTAGTATGTGAATGCATGTGTTAATGTTGATCAGAGGTTGTGAAAATGGGAATATACTGTATATATCATACTGTACTCCCCGTGCTTGGTGGGTTTCGTCTGGGTTGACTAACATCAACAATATGAAAATTTTTCAGTAAGTACTTGCTGCTTAGAGAAATTCACAGCATTATTATGTACAGTACAAAATGTGTGTTTGTTAAAGTGTGTGTGTACACTGAAACACAGTGCCAATCAGAGCAACCGTCTTAACAGTGTAAATCTTCAGAGATGCACTCTGATGAACAGTTTATTAGATCGATTTACAGTATATTCTCTGTCAGATTCGATCCATTCATATTGTGGATCAGTCACATTATTATTAAAAAATCACTATACTGTAAGTATGTTAATTATAATGAAAAGGGTGTATAATTGCTCGTTACACCTTTCATATTTTTCACATTGCTTTGACTTTCCATTCGTTTATTTCAGATATTTTTTCAGCAACAGTGACAACAGCGACGACGGCAACGGTGACGACAACAACGACAACAGAAGTAGCCAGAAACCCCTTGGTGACGGTTCACGATGATGGGATGAGCGTTGTGGTTGCTGAACATACAGGTAGACCACCTTCGATAAAGCGATCAATGTAAATCTCAGATTTAATGCTGGGTTTTAGAGCAGTGCTGGGAGGTTTCCAGATATTGAGGCTTTTTATATCACAGTGCTGCAGTATTCTTAATGCCATAAGATATTTTGCTTTTTAAATATACATTGATAGACAATGATAAGGTATGAATAATAAAGTTATCATTAAAACAATTGCATCAATTGAAACAATAAATAACATTCCAGCAAACATTTTTAATTATGCTCATTGTCGACTGAATTCTGTTGGACTTTGATAAACAACAAGAATAACAAGACTGTTCAGTTAGTGATTCAAAACATTAACCAGACAGACAATGTGTTAAATGTCTTGAATTTTTCCTTCATTTGTTTTTTACAGATAATGTAACAAACATCTTTTACATTGTTCTCCCTACGATTCCGCTACTGCTGCTCCTGATCGTAGCAAATGGAGTTTTCTGCTTCAAGCTGTTCACAAGAAGGTACGTCATTTACTCAACAATTTACTGTTCAAGTGTCAAAAACTGTGGAATTTTTGGAATGGTACCAAAAATACACTATATAACAAAAAAAAAACTGATGTAGTGAGTGATAGCTTCTCAGCTCTTAAGCGACCCTGTCAGAAGATAGACCCTGTAGTTATGGAAAAAGATTCTTATCTAATAAATACCAAATTATTGGCTTGCAACAAACTAAGATAACAACTAAGGAGCCTGCTGAATTGGGTTGAAAACTGTCCAACTAGATGTCAACTTTGCAAAAGAAATAAAGCATTTTAACATGCATAATGTGAGGAGAACTCACAATTTGCTAGGAAGCATAAAGACTAGTTTTTGGAGCAATAGAAAAAGTCATGTGGTCTGATGACTCCTGACTGACCCTATTCCAGAGCGATGGGTGTGTCAGGGTACGAAGGGAAGCAGTGATGAATCAGTGGTGGCCAATTCTTGTGTGAAAATGATTCCTCATGCCAGAACCACTCTTTCACTATTAGAGTCCTAAAATATTCCCGTTCCGTCCAGGAAGAAAAAAAAAATGCACCCTGGTCATTCAATAGATTCAGGTCATGAGCTGACTTCATTTTATTGCCGCATAATGCTGCTGAGTCTAGACCTGAGCAGCTGAAGCAAACCCAGAACCCAGACTTGTACAAAGGACACTATGCTTGATGGGTGCATCGTTTCATGCACTTCCATTCTTACGCTGATGCACCCATCGTTTTTGAATAGGGTCAGTCGGAACAAAGCCCAAACTTTATGTTCCCTAGCAAATTGAAGCCTTATTTCTGATTAGCCTCATTAACAAGTGGTTTTCTTATGGACACACATGGAGTTCTCATCACATTGTGTGTGTGTGTGCATGTATGAAAATGCTCTTTCCTCACTATTAAACACAACTATGGGTTTTATTGTTGCAACTTCACCAAGCATTTAAACCATTTCCATTCATGATTTTTTCAACCACATTTCTTCCACAATGTTGATGGTTCAGCACTATCCTTTTTAGGGTTTGATCATGTGTTTCTTAACCCAGTTTCATTAATTGCAAATCTCCTTAGTTGTTTCTTTGCTTGATGTAACCTGATAATTATTTACTTCTTCTGAAATGGCAACATGCAGTGTACATACATGTACAGTATATATAAAAGTATGCAGGCATTGTGGTTCCTGGTTTGGTGTGACATCACATTCATTCCCCCTCTTTAGGAAAAGAAAGCAAACAGAGACTCCTGCAGATAAGCATGGAACCTGGGCCCCAGGAGCACGATGCAGCAGCCCAAGTCCGGATGTGTACAAAGTAATCCGAAGGCAGCATGAGACTGATGTGAGCGACAACTGGCCACACACCAAGAACACCTCGTTCCTGGGCTCCTCCCCAGACACACCGACTGATGAGTATGACAATCTGGGAGGCCACGACACTGAGAGCGGCTTCGTCACACTGGCCAGTACAGAGAGTGGTTTTGTCACCAATGACATTTACGAGTCTTACCAGAACGGTTCCAGTACCAGATACCCCAAGGAACACAGCTGGCTGGATAACGAGCTCTACAGCTACTGAAGAAGACTTTGCGCTTGCAGATTCTTTGTGATGAAAGAGGCCTCAGGTCTTAAAAGTCCTCAGACATTTCAAAGAACTAAGTAGGAAATCAAGGACTGGTTTAGTTTGCCCACGTAAATGGGCACCTCGATGGAAAACCTAAGGTTGAGATTGTCGCATTGTAATCAGTTAAGCTTAATTTCTGACTTAGTCTCCTATGGTAGGCAACATAAAAAGGCCCAGAGTCTCATATAATCTACGATGGTGATCAGCTCCCTGATTATGGAAATACAAAGACATTTCAAAAGACATTTCTGCACTGAGTGCACAGTGTGCACTGTTGTATTCGCATGGAATGACTGCTCAAACATGAAATTCAACATTGATGTGACATTGTTCTGTATGTGCTTGTAGCTCATCATGTTGGGTTTGCATGGCCTGGTTATGCTGCTTTCCTTTATAGTACATACTCTTACCATTGGCACTGGAACTTAATAAATGTCTTGCCTTTTCTGTCAAAAGAAGTTTGTAATTATTTATAAGAAAGATGTTCGTAAAGCAGACTTTAAAATTTGTGCTTTGATTATTTGTCCTTGTCACCTGTTTCTTAATTTTTAAGCAGGCTCTCAGACTAGCCATGTTCTTTGGGTGGGTGGGGCATGGTCTCTCGCCCATCTCAATCACAACAGCACTAGCCAGTCGTAATCATCCATGAGCTCATGTATGTGAAAAAGGGTAGTAGATTCTTGAAAACCAGGGTTTAAAAACAACAACAAATATTTTGTGTTTGTGTGTATGTCCAGCTTTCCCGGAAAATTAATTTCCCTTTTTTTATAATGAATGTCTCACATGTGGGACATGAAGTTTTATTTAAATTATTTAGTTGATCATATACTGTATTATTCACATTATATGTTTCCAAATGTATTGAATTGTGAAATACTAAGACACAGTGTATCTTTTAAATTTGGTTTCCACACAAATTTGTGAATTTGTTTGATACACAAGTGCACAATTATTGGACTAATATGTGTGAAGCAATACCACCATTAACCAGCAGGTGGATGCATATTGTATATAATGCACACTGTATTCCTATTCAATCGTGAGAGTTTATATAGAAGTTTTTTAGGCACTCTTCTAATGATTAAAAATGGTAAATAGTGTGCAGTATATACTAATTATGAAGCAATGTTTTACTGTAGGTCCATAGAGGATGGTACATATGGCTTTCAGTTTATGAAAGACTGCTAAAGCGGCAGTGAATGAAAAAAGGCAAATGACGAGGTTTGTGGTAGCTTTATTATTTATTTTTTTTTTTTTTTTTGACAGTCAGCATCCTTAGCATGAGAGAATGAGCTAGTTTCAGGGGCAGATCCAGGTTTGGGGTGGCAAAAAATGTGGTAAGAGGTCATTATTACCCGTCTTTGTATTGGTCAAGATAAAATTACACTTTGCACAGGATTGTTTTCTATTATTCATTAAATCTGCATGAAGGACTCAGAGATGAGATATATTAATCTCAATAATTTTGAAGATCACACCTTACAGCTCATGAAAATCCAAAATATTTTATTTTGATTAAATTACTATTCATTCAATATAAATAATGTGTATCTCAGTCTAGTGAACACCACCGAAGTTCATGAGTGGATGGGCTGGCTGTTTGCAGAGTGAGGTACTGAAATGTGTCAATGCGTGATAGGAACAGGTTTACAAGCAACAGTGGTGACTGCAACCTTAGGAAGATGATCTGTGAACTTAGGAGAACTTGACAGAGAGTGAAGTGAGGCTGAAGTCAGTGCATCAAGAGCCAGCATGCAAGGATATCTTCAGTATCAAACCACTGATCCAGAGACATCGTCAGAATCCTCTTACCTGAGCTAAGGAAAATAACAACTGGACTTTTGCTTGAATGCCCAGCAAGCTTGCCTGAACTGAACCGCATAGGGAATCTATGGGGTATTTTAAATAGGAAGGCGAGAAACACCCGACCCAACCTTACCGACAAGTTAAAGGCTTCTAACAATGCACCCTGTTCTTCAATAATGCCTCAGCAATAACTGATTGCCTCCATGCCATGCTGAACTGATGCATTAATTCGTGGTAAACGAGCCGGACCACGTATTGAGTGCATACATAAACATCACTTTTCAGAAGTTGGACATTTCTGTACTGTAAATAATTTTTGATTAATCTTAGAAAAAACTGTTAGCACCGTCTCCCTTCATGGATCTGTGTGTGGAGTTTGCATGTTCTCCATGTGCTTGGTGGGTTTCCTCCGGAGGAAGGAGGAAACCGGAGTATTCGGAGGAAACACACCAAGCATGGGGAGAACATGCAAACTCCACACACACAGACCCCAAGGCGGGAATCGAACTGGAATCGTTGACATGAAAACCTTAAAAAAAAAAATAAATAAAAAACCTTTAAATTTTTTTTGGTGCGCGCGCACTCAGGCGCTGATTGACGTACGAAGCGGATAAGGTTGCCTTGGTTACGGATTGTGGACCGTGCAGACCACGCCTACCGCCCCCCCCCCTCCTCAGGTTACAAAAAAAATAAATAAATAAAATCTCTCGCACTGACGTCACCGCATGCGGAGCGCTAGAGACAGCGTGCTTCGCGCCGAGCGCGTGAGACAACCGTTTCGCGGGCGAGCGGGACCCGGTAACGGGCAACGGACCGGAAACCATGTCGGGCGCTTAAGTTAGCACGGGCGTCTGATCTTTTTTTTAAATTTATTATTAATGATACATTTTTTTTTTTTTATGATTAAGCCGGTCACTACCTCGCTACCTTTCCGTTTTCGGACGCACAGGTGCGCGCGATCCTTGCGTCTCCGGTAAAAGCGGCGGCGGCGGCAACAACTGCCATGGCCGAGCCGGAGCGGAAACCCTGCACACGGGCGCCGGTTCGGGTCGGATTCTACGATATTGAGCGCACTTTGGGGAAAGGCAACTTCGCAGTGGTGAAGCTGGCGAGACACCGGATCACCAAGTCGGAGGTGTGTGTGTGTGTGTGTGTGTGTGAGAGAGTGTGTGTCGTATAACAAGCACTCAAACAAGTAGTAAACTCTGAGGAATACACTGACTTGACATTCAGCTGTGCAGTGGGTCTGACAGCTGACAAGAGATTTTCTGAAAACTATTTTTAAAGGCATGTGGCTGGAAAGTGCAGTTTGGTACCGAGGTCAGGCGGATGTCTATAATAATAATAATAATAATAATAATAATAATAATGAGACAGCCTGACCTCAGGTACCGAACTGGACTTGCCAGCCACATGCCTTTAAAATAGTTGAAGCTCCATAATTGGCGGCCTTAGAGTAGTGCTGTAATGCAGTGTCACACTTTCTGTGTACTGCTCCAAATAGTCACCTGTATTCAGATTTAAACCTGAATGTCCTACTGAAAACTTCATTCTCTAATGAAAAACAAAAATGCAGAGAGCTGAAACAGTGAAATGGGATGTGTTTAACTGGCTCTGACAGGTCCTCAACCTCAGCATCAATCCAGTTCTTCACTATGCTCAAAGAGAATTTTTTTTAATTCTTACTCATATTATTAGGGCCCAAGCACTATGACGTCAGCAGGATGTCGCCATGACTATGATGTCTTCGCCATCCCTCTGATAATGCTGTTTTAATAGTGCCTATGGCATAAATGTGCGACAGCCCTCTTGTTCTTTTAAGGATTATTAAGGCACAAGCACTCTGACATCAGCACAATGTTGACATGATTATGATGTCATCGCTATCGCACTGATAATGCCGATGTCATTGGCACGATGACGACATGACTATGACATCATCGCCATCGCTGTGATAAACATATGCCATATTCAGTGACATCAGCGCCCAGGTTTTTTAAAAAGTCTTAGCGTGCTTAGAAAGCACACAAGTTGTGTGGTGCGCCCGGGTGGCGATGGCACAGGTGCTTAATTTACTATTATTATTTGTTTGTACCTGGTTCTATTTCCAAATGGAGCAATAGAAATCTGTAAAGTCTTTAAGAAAAGTGTAAATGTATAGCCGCTTACACTGCAAAGATAATTTTCTTCTTTAGTGCATCGATTGTTATGCATAGATTCCAACAGACCTCTGACTTGAGATGACTCAAAAAAAAAGTAAAGTAAAAAAAGAATATTCAAGTGCGGTTAAGTCTGATTATGTTTTCTATTACTTGTTTCAAATCCATATTGGGTCTAAAATAAAAAAGAAATCAAGATGTTTGCACCACCATATAAAACAGCAGCCTTGTTTAAACACCCAAGCCTGCCACAAGGTGAAAATGACTAAAGATGGATGGATAAATGAGGTGAATGAATTTTGTGAAAGTATTGCATTTACTTAGTGGTCTTGTTTTTTTCTTGTTGCATCTAATTTCCAGTCTAGATGTGCACCTCTAATCTCATTCCAGTGTCATACTGGTCTTGCAAAGTTTCTTGTTTTGTTTAAATAAATGTTTGCCTTATATTTTCATCTATGTTTATATCTGCTTAGAACCTATCTGGTCAGTCAGATTTGCGTTACATTCTCAGGTCCCCATAATATAACAATGCACCATGTGAAAGATCCATAGTACAGGTAGCAAAGATGCACCTTTGATACCACCCTAATACCACAAAAGAGAGTGCACCATGCAAAGAAGCACCTCTGTATGTATTAATATCTAGAGTACATAATTCATTTGAATGCTGAAAAAGTATCAGCACTTTTGCCTTGCCACAGCAACATTTGACAGAAGGTTGAAGGTAAAAGGGTTCAAGGTCAAAAAAAGAGCCTCTTTTCGAGGCCGTGCCCCTATGTCTCTTTAAAATCAAATCTATTTTAAATATCATGAACGAGTAATCCTTTTTTATTCCAGTATTTCTTTTTTCTAACAAGCTCAGTCTTGGGTTTTATTTGGATTTAGGAGGTGGAGGAGTACGACTCCCTTTATTTGGCCTAGCTTAAGTTACTTCTGTTCATACACCTGAGAGGGAAAAGGCAAACTGTGTGCACAAAGCACTTCTGGGAAAGAACGCTTTGAAAATGAGGAAGTCTACACAGCACATCAATAACACAGTATTTAGTAAAAATGGATGTAGAGCAGGAAAATATTCCCAGGTGAGAGATAAGGTTACACAAGGTCAAGCAGTTATGAGGTCTTGGGGGGGGGGAAAAGACTGAAATCTCCGTATTGGGAATTGCTGCCTAAATGTATTGATGGTATATGAGACCGCAGTTTTGTGGTCTTGTCCTATGTCCAGTGGGAGGTAATAGTGGCAACATTAGGAATGCAGCTATTTAATATTTGTCGATATTTTTGGGACTACCGCTTCACACATGGACATGGTATGTTTGCCTTGAGAGAATACTCATGGTGCTTCGGTGGTCTTGTATCTTCAGACCTTGAAGAATGACTTTAGAATTAAACGAATAATATTAGTTCTATAATAGAACATGATGGGTGTAAACAGTTTAAAAGGCATGACAGGTGTGCAACTCGGAAATAGTAATTCACTAAATATATTTGCATCAAAATGCAGGTGGCCATAAAGATTATAGATAAGTCGGAACTAGATGCTGCAAACCTGGAGAAGATCTACAGGGAAGTGGAGATCATGAAGTTGCTGGACCATCCCCACATCATCAAGCTTTACCAGGTGCGTCAGGTTGACAGTTCTGTTTTACTCCCATCTTTGACTGAACATGCAGGTAGCTGATGGAACATTTTTGGTTTTGGTTTCTCCTCCAAAAGATACATTGTTAGCAGGGACCAAGATCATTACCAAGTCACATCCAGTTTGTTTTAGGATATGAAGAATGAAGGGTCGCATACTAATTACAAAAATGCTAGCTAACTGCAGGCATCTCTCATCTCACCGATCAGTCATAACATTAAAACCGCCAGCCTCTGGGGGTGCGCTGTGGAGTTTGGCACCAGTGCGTTGGCAGCACATGTTTGGGTGATGTGGGTTGTGGGATGGGGCCGTTATGGATCAGACTCGTTTGTCCTCAATCAGACTGGGATCTTGGGAGTTTGGAGGCTGGGTCAGCAGCCTAAAGCCTTGCTAAGTGAGCCCTGTGTGCAGCGAGTTGGGATCCACTGGGTGTTCTGGTGCCTTTCCATCATAGCCAGCATTGACTTTTTTTGGCAATTTGTGATGCTGCATTGGATTTTTTGTGCGATAGGACTGGACTATGCATGATTTGGTCCACGCAGGCATGGTTGACCCTTAAGTGCCCATGATCCTGTCTTCAGTTTGCTGGTCATGCCGTTCAGTTCAACTGTTAGTTTTCATAATAATGAGAAGATGGCAGAGAGTGCTTTCCTCTGAGTGTTCAACTAGTGTGTGACGTAGCACAACACCTGTAACACATCAGCAGTTGTCTCAGAAAAAGCATGTATTAGCCTTTCATCTTTATCTGTTGGTAGCTATTATGTGATGGGGGAGAGTTGGTGACTGGGTAGTAATTGACAATTGACCAAATTGTAAGAGAATGGGGGGAAAAAAGCATATTCAGTGAAAAGCCTGCACTCTTTAGTTTTCATCTCTTCATTGGAAATCACCCACAGGATTTACCCATACCTCCACTGAAAGGTCAATGTCTGACACGCCAACTGTGCGTGCATCAAGTCTTTACCATTATATCCATAATTACTTTCCAGGAAACAGAAGGCAATACGAGTCCAGCTGTTGTGGTGGTTTGCTTACAGGGTTAGAGCTGATCAGTTATATAACACTGATAAAGGCTGGATACTTTGAGTCTCAGCAGTCCTGTGCTGACCCTCAGTAAAGCCGAGTTTAGTTATGATTCGGTCATCGCGCAAGTTGACATTTCATAAAACGCGCAGCGTCCTGCAACAACGCACTGCAAATTCTGCTGTGGATGTAAACTGCCTGCTGTCTCTAAGCCTACAAAGAGGCTTATGATGGATTCATGGTTTTTATAGGTCTTTTGTTCAAATGTATTGGAATTCCGTGCAGGCCTTAGCAGTCAAAACTATAATGCAACTGTAAACCCAGAGATCTGACAGGAGACAAATGAAAGAAAAAAAAGATTAGCTCTGTTATGTGCGGGGGATTTTATTTATTTCACTGGTATGACTGGGTACTCGAGGGATGGGGCTCTGCAGATACAGTACATAGTTCTTGTAAGTGGTCACATTTACCTTCTGATGAAACATTTTTATCCTGATTGCAGTCATCACTTCCAGATTTATATTTTTACTGATATTTAATACTGATATAGTAACTACAGCCAAATGAACTCATTTTGGACATGCTTTGAGACTCCAATGCAAACTCCATGCCCTGCATGCTTCTACTTCTGGCATTGCCACTTGGTAGCAGATTCGTCAAGCCAGAATGTTTCTGTCGCAATATTCCAGACAGTATAACTCGCATACCTGTGTTTAGTATTTTAACTTGCTTGTTTTTTTTTTTGCTTTTACACAGATGTAAAATAATGCTCTTTTTTTACCTCCATTAAAGCCAGAACTTCACTCTTCCTTTTCAACAGGTCATGGAGACCAAGAACATGCTCTACCTGGTCACTGAGTATGCCAAAAATGGTGAAATCTTTGGTGAGCACTTGAATTTTTTTTTCCCAGACAAATCTGCTCAAGCTTGTGTGTGCATAATCTTGTAGCTTCAGCAGACTGTACATTCAGTCACTTTGCCATCTGCTTGCACTGGGAGTTGATCCTCCTACAGGTCTTTCGATATTGTAATGGGCAACGAACAGATGCCATTTGTTTATCTGTGTTAATTAGCCCCGGCACCCGTAATGAAAAAAGGGACAAGGCTTTTGGACGTCTGGTTCTTTGCTTTGACGTTTGTTTTTTTTTGCTCACTGGCGTTTACCGTCATGATGCCACGATGAAATATAAAGTGTACTCTCACCCCATGATATAGGCTTATAGTTAGCAGTCAGCAGATTTACACATTAAGGTACTAGGTAAAAGGTTGCTTTCATTTTTTACAGCACTGTCACAGGACAACTGATCATAAAATCATGTTGAGATGGTATCCGCCAAACGGTTTATGGTAGGGTCAGTCAGTTCACCGTCAAGTCTAAGTGTGATACACCTAGACGCCGAGGTCCCTGTGGTCTTGTACTGGTTCAGATTAGCGCTACAGGGTTTTAAGCAAGCATGTATCATGTAAGAACATCAAAGCAAAGCATGCACACGTCCCAAACGCCAGCACAATAAGCCTGGCTATGAACAGGGCGCCAGGAGGGCAGATCATTATCAAAGCCAGGTTTTGTAGCATTTCAGCAGGTGAGAGCTGAAGGAGATAGAGGTTATCCAGTGAGGCTTTAGCCTTATATACTATACTACTGTATATATGGCACTCAGAGAAGAAGATGAGTGAAAAGGAACTGAAATGGCAAGTATGAGGTCAGTGTCCAAAAATAAGCGGGTAGTGGTTTCCAAACTCTTTGACTGATCTAAGCAGGGATTTTGGTTGCCCTTTAATCGGCGTATCTTTACCCTCTGGGGATCCAAAATGATGTCATGGCACCCCCTCCAGTCTTCCCTGAAAAAAATTGTTTATCGTCAGCTTCCTATTTCCTATTTGTGCAAGCTTCTGCTGTATGAGGTGACACTTCACAAAGCTGCTTGTAGACTCAGAGTCTTAACCTTCTCCTAATCCAGACCAGCTGCTGTTACATGGCTAGTAGACAGTAGACCAAGAACCATGTGTGGTCGTCAGATACTTGTACAATACAGGCATCTGTCAACTGATCCACACCCATCCGTGTACATGCGTGTCCTTATGATGCGCACACAGCCAAAACACACACCTGCCACCTCCAGCTTCACACCGGCTAACGGAAAGCTGCTTTTTCATTAACACGGTGTTGACACACAGCTGTCATCTACCTGGGGATTTCAAGAATTTCGTATGACGTCAGAGTCAAACAAACGTGACCAACGACAGGTCGGTTTTATCTTTCGACGATCAAGATGGCTAAATCGACCTCAAAAGCATAACTGTCTTCCTATTCTATGCTTATCTGCAGATGTGGTTATGCCTAGGTTAGTTAATCTTGGCTGAAACTTTCCTAGCAAGCGCATCACAAAATTCCCAGAGGCCGCCAGGTGCCCGTCGATGTTTGACTGACCAGAAGTGTGACCACATGGTTGGCGCTGGGTGAAAATTAAACTTGGCACCCCAGTTGCCACCAGATTGTCATCTGAAATGAATATCCTAGAGAGGTCTGCTTTTCTATGCGATAGATTTTCATTTAAAAAAAACAAAAAAAAACAAAAAAAACAATAGTGTTAGGAAATAAACAACAATACCAATAACAGGCCACATTTATGAACGGGGAAAATTATTTATGAATAAAAGATGTACTGTATAAGGATACTTATTAGTGCACCGCTCTTAACTGGCATAACACAACACCTGTTTCGCTAACTGCATTTTCAGATTACCTGGCCAGCCATGGGAGGTTGAGTGAGGCAGAAGCACGGAGAAAGTTCTGGCAGATCCTGTCAGCCGTGGAGTACTGCCATGAGCGCAGCATCGTGCACCGAGACCTGAAAGCTGAGAACCTGCTGCTCGACACAAACATGAACATCAAGATTGCAGGCAAGTGGAGTCTGAGATGCATGTGAACGTCTCTGCAGATGACCTAGATTGGCTGGTCTGGTACAGACAGAATAAAGTGATATTTTTGTTAACTAAATAAAGCTATTGATTGATAAGGTGGTTTCCCAACATTTTTTGTAGAAGTCTGATTAAACAAATCCCAGCCTTCAGCTTATTTCAAGCATTCCACAGTTCAAACCAGATAACACACATAAGCACACAGCAAGTGCAGTCAGTCTTTCAGCCACTCAGGGAGAACATATTTACCCAGTGACGTCAAGTGGAAGTGAGGCCAGTAGCACCGAAGAATGAGCTAATATGCTCTGACATCAGACACACGCACTTGCACACCCAAGGCTGTAAAACCGAGAGACTGCTGAATCACCAGGCATCTCACAGTTTATGTAAAGATAGAAAGGCTGGAAGAAATGAGTTATTTGTATTATTTCCAAAGAAGCACGGTTAATGGATTAGACTAAAAGAGATGCATTTGAGACAGAACATTTAAGCCTTACGTACTCATGCAGATTTTTGAGGATCACTTGTGAGATAGCACTCTTGAATGCTTACGTCTACTTTTCTCATACTGATTAACTAGTGAGGAGATTACAGGGCAAGATGGGCATCACACATTTCAGCGTTTACACATTGATAGAAATATGTTACAGCAGTGGTTTCTGCACCATGCATCTGGTAAATCTGCCTTACTCCTACAATTCCCTCTCCCCCCATCAAATATCACGTCCTAACTGTACAAAGTACAGAAAGAAACAGACATATTTTGCACAATTCATATAAAAATGTTAAATAATAATTTCTTATATCATCTTGCTCATTTGAATTATTTTTTCACTTCAATTAGATTTTTTTTTTTCATCAGACATCACAGGTCACCATCTTATCAATTATACAAGGGGTGTTCAAGTTAAACTGTGAGTTTATTGTGAATGCAGGCTTAAAACTAAGTGACATTTGCAGAAGACTTTAAGCACTGTACGCCGATGAAAATCTTAGCCGCAGTAAAACATTTGAATGGTGCAAACCTTTTAAGGAAGGCCGTACGTCTATGGATAACGATTTCACCAGATTTGGCTTGGACCCCACTGCACTCGTATCTGTGAACATTCAACAAGTGGAACGCCTGATCCTTTGAAAATTTAGACAACTTGTCACCAACTTGCGGAAGAGACACATCTGTCTGTGGAAACTGTAACCAACACCGCTTGCACTTTAATTTTAGTTATTGCCATATCCCCCCCATACAGTCCTGACCTCACACCAAGCCATTTTTACATTTGGGCAATTGAAGCAGTTCCTGGGAGGCCAGCATTTCAGATGTGAAGCAGGCAGTTCAAAAAAGTTCAACCTTGATGGTATACAAGCACTGGTGAAACTCTGGGATAAGTCATTAGTGTAGCAGGGGATTTATATAGAGAAATAAAGGTAGTTTTTACTCTTATAACTGTGTTCTGTTATTCTGCACAATCAAAAGTCTCAGTTTGACCTGAATGCTCTATTGTACAGAAACACAACATATCGTGGTTAGATAATAATACATTGTTCATAATGCTACTTACTGCTAGTTCAATCATATACAAGACCTTATTCAGCTCCATAAAGTGATGCATTTGATAGACCCACTTACACATTCATACCTTTGCTATTATGTCAGCTTGAGACCGTAAAAAATGAAAAACAATCTTTCACTTTTAAACTTGTTATATGTGGTAGAAACTGAAAGTGCATTATAAGCCATTGCTGTTGCGTCTTGCATAAACAGCAGTTTCTACTTTTATTGTCTGCAATATCCGAGAAGAAGAGATATAAATAAGGTCATGCCAGGTTATCAACTCTGTGGCAGATTTACCGGATCATTATTATTTTATGGTTTTCAATAGCCAGTCATTTCTCTTTTGGTTCATTCTCCTTATTCACACTCTTGAACCTTAAGTGCAGATAAAACTTTTCGTCTCAGGGTGCATTGACCTTTGTGTTCTTATTCCAAGGAGCAATATCCCCCCCACTGACTTTCACTTGGCTGCCCTTTACTTCCTCTCACCCACATGTTCACCTGTTACATAACAGAGCCAGGCTGTGAATTGGCTTCAGGAATTCAACATAATTGCGTAATGTCTGCACTATTTTACTTTTCATGATTCATTCATTCATTTCGGGTAATTACTTTTCGCTGGTAAGGGCATCAGTGGATGTGGAGTCTGTTCCAGCAGCAAAAAAACATGAGGCAGGATGCAATCCAGGCCTTACTCTCAGAAGTAAGGAGTAAATCAAGGACCCAAAGTTGAGTTTTATGAACAGAAAAGATTCAGTTGAAACATTAAGATCCTTGTTTCATGTTCTTTACCCTCACTTGCAGACTTTGGCTTTGGAAACTTCTTCCAGCCAGGGCAGCCTTTAGCTACATGGTGTGGCAGCCCACCGTACGCAGCTCCTGAAGTGTTTGAAGGGCAGAAATATGAAGGGCCACAGCTGGACATTTGGGTAAGAGAGTTTATACCACATCCTCTTTAGATCCTTTCAGAATTCATCTCATTTGTAAAATTCCACTGTGCCTAAATGATCCTAAAGAATGTTGAAAATGAGAACCCCAGGTATGCATGCAATAGTTTACACCAATAAGTTGAACGATCTTCTGTTTGCTCTTGAAATAGGACTTTTCACTGCTTGTGACCAATGACAGATAATGATCTGAAAAGCTGTCATTTTCAATTTGCGACTGATCATCATGTGACCATCATACAGACATATGCATGTCAGTTATACTTAATTAATGCTTTAGATTTTGTGTGCGTGTGTGTTATTTGCAGAGTATGGGGGTGGTCTTATATGTGCTTGTGTGTGGCGCATTACCATTTGATGGTCCCAGCTTGCCTGTTTTGAGACAGAGGGTCCTTGAAGGACGTTTCCGCATCCCATACTTCATGTCTGAGGGTAATGAACGATATTTAGTACTCAAGCCTACCACACACACTGTTAACAGTCTGAAAGTTAAGATAAATGGCTTCAACAATCCTTACACAAAGAACTTAGTGAGTCCTGACTAATAATCTTTCCCCAGACTGTGAACACCTGATTCGGAGGATGCTGGTTATTGACCCAGCCAAGAGGTTGGCGCTGAACCAGATTCGGCAGCACCGCTGGATGGTGCAAGAGTTACCATCACCAAAGCCCCAGCTCACCCGGCAGGCTGTGGGAGAGCATAGCGAGCAGGTCCTTCGTCTCATGCACAACCTTGGCATCGACCAGCACAAGACTGTGGAGGTAATGATAGCTTTTGGCTAAGCAGATCATCGGAGAAATGAGGGTTTGTGATTGGTGTAGTCCTGATGGATAGAATAATTGTGTAGGGATTACAAGAGAAAATAATTTGATTAATAATTTGTTGCGAAGGATGGCCTGTCGATCACAAAAATGCTATCCAACTGTGGGCGTCTCTCATCTCTCAGCACCAAATCAGCCATAACTTTAAAACAGTAACACTAAAACCACTTAGGTTTTGGGTTCCCCTTGTGCCACCAGGGCAGATCTGGCCACTTGGGGCATGGCTCCACAAAGCCTCTATGGTGTCTGGCACCAGGATGGATCCTTTGGGTGCAGTGGTTGTGAAGTTTGGCCTCCATTGATTGGATTTGTTTACCTGGTGCATCCCAAGGTTCTTGATCAGATTGTGGAGTTTGGAACTGATCAAGTCATGGCCTTGTGCTCTTTACCTGCTGGTCCTCATGCACTACAAGTTGTGATGCACTGCCTTTCTATCATGGCCAGTGTTGACCTTTTTGGTGATTGGCCTTTCTGTGGACTCAAACTGGACAGGGGAGCCCTTGACCCAACAGGCATGGGTGAACCTTAGGTGCCCATGATCCTGTTACCAGTTTGCTGATGTATAGTTATCAGTGCTGTTCAGTTCACTTGCCAGTGGTCATATCTGATCAGTGTATATGAAAAAGAGCAGGCAGTGTTTTCCTCTAAATGTGTTAATTATTCCTGTGATGGTTGTCTGGTAGTCAGCAGAAATTCACCAACCAGAAGAATATTTAATAAAATTGCTCAATCTTAGTTATAACAATATATATTTTTCTTTTATTTAACTCTCTCCTCTGCAGTCTCTCCAGAACAAAAGCTACAATCATTTTGCTGCTATCTACTTCCTGCTGGTGGAGCGGCTCAAGGCCCACAGAAGCAGTTTCCCTGTGGAGCAGCGGCTCAACGGCGCTCAGCGCCGGCCAAGCACTGTGGCTGAGCAAACTGTCCTCAAGGTATTCACATGTTACAAGAGTGCAAATAAATCATGCAAAGCAAACACCACCTCGTTTTTTTTTTTTGTATTGAATTCCAGTGGTTCCTTTTGCAAGAGCCTAATGTTACACTGCTGTCCTTTTTGTAGATGCATATTTGATTAAGAATGTAACGAGGAGGATTTGTAACTAAAACTGTTACATCACTAACTACTAATATATAAATTTCCATCTCCCGCAGGCTTCTGCTCCAGCTCTGCAAGCCACACACCACCTGTGTTCACCCATTCTTCTGCAGACCTCCACTGAGACTTTCAACTTCACACAAAGCACTGCTTCCCCGGGGCAGGCCCTAATGGAGGCGGAGGAGGTGGCCACTCCCAAGGTCAGTGCGAACTTTTCAGGAAGGCGGACATCTACTGCAATGAGCAACAGCGGAGGAATTGCGCATCGCTACAGTACATTGGTGCACGAGAGGTTTTTTAATAGCTACGTTACTCATTTGAGCGCCGCTGGATGACGACAGCAAGGGCTGTTTTGTGTTCATAAAGTTCCTCTGCCACTGAACCACCCTCAACTCTTCCTCATGACTCATCATCAGTTGAGCCCTGCACAGACGTCCTAAAATAACAGCAGCATAGTGACGACAGCTAATGAAAAGCCCTTGCCTTATCTCCCTTGTTGTTTCAACCTAACATTGTATTCCATTGCGACCAGCGAGGTATTTAAGCCTGGATGGAGATATGCTTAAAAGCTTCTCCTGCAGGGTAAAAGACACTGAAGAGGAATGTGTTTGGGTCGAGTAATTGTGAGTGGGGAAACAGCAGTGTTAGTCAGCAGTAGGATCAGAACTGAGTGGCCCTCATGTTTGAGCTGGTCGCTTTATTGCCGCTGCCATGCCAGACCAGCTACACTGAGCATCTGCCAGCTGCTTAGACCAGCACTAGGCTGCCCACTGGCTATATCAAGGCACTTTTTCTATGCATCTCCCTAGCCGCCCGTTAGGAGGTGCGACTACACGCCACCTTTTCAGCTAAATCCGGCGGTCGTCATAGCTACCGGGTATTTCATTCCTGGCACCAGGGTTCAGCCTTTTCATGGTTCTTATAAGCATTAGGCAGTTTTCCCTCAAAGAAGTACACTCCTTTTTACCTCCCTTACCAAGAAAACATTACTAATAATTCATTAAATCTAGTAGTAGCCAGTCTCATGCAAAAAGAAACTATGCAATTTGCATTTCTTTTTTGTCAGCCACTGTCATAAGTAAAAAAAAAAAAAAAGAAAGATGTGGTATGCATGTTAAGAGAAAATGTACACAGACATAAAATCTTTTTTTTTTCTCCTAATAATTCTTTTTATTCCTTTCATAATTCAGATAAAGTGCATGTTTTCTTTTCACCTGCCAGGTTTTGGTTTTGATTTTGCCCATATCACTGTGCTTTTTTTCTCAGTGTGTATGTTTTTGACCCCTCTCCAGGTGGATGGCTGTCTGCTGGAGCCCCTGCCCCCTGTCGTGTTGCGTAACGCCAGCGGTTCATTTCAAGCCAGCGTCACAGAGTCATCCATAGATGAAGGAATTGAGGCAGAAGATGAACAGAGCATCCACTTAAACCAGCGCAGACAAACACTGTCCGAGGGCACGAGCCAACTGGGCTCAGTGTCTGCCTCAGGTGTGTGTGTGTGTGTGTGTGTGTATGCGTGCGTAGATAAAGATAGGCGGGTGAATAGATAAATGAATGGATTGGTGGATGTAACGATAAAGGAAGAGGGATGGAAGGAAGAATGGCCAGATATTAGTAAGATGGATAGATGTTTGGGTGGTTCCATGGATTGGAGGAATAAATACAGTAGATAGATGGCAAGATAATTGAACATAAAGCTGGTTAAATAGGGAAGTAGCCAGGGATGGATGGATGGGTGGATGGATAAACAGGTGGACTGAGTTATTTTTTGCTAAAAAAAAAAAATGGTTGCACATGGATGACCTTACAAACCAGACAGCAGACTGGTGAAAAGATAATTAGATGGATGGATGGGACAATGATTTGGAAAATGGTTAGCTAGATGCTAGTAAATGGATGAACTGATGAATTGGAAGGTGAACTGGCAGGTGGATGAATGGATAAGTAAAATAATTACACATGGGTGGTTGTAAACGTAGAACAATAGAAATCGCCATTGTGAAATAATGCTCTATTATTTCAACAGGGAAGCTGCTCTCCATGGCTTTAAACCCGTCCTTGGGCAGCATGGACTCAGAATACGATTTAGGCTCCATGCAAAGTGACCTCAGTCTTGCCGAGGACCCCCCACCACCCCCCCATGGGGGCGCGGCATCAGCAGCGCATGCCAGTCAAAAAGACCCTGTCTTAACCTGCTTGAAACCATCTACTCCCAGTCCCCAGGACCTGAGCCCAGAGGACCGTAAGGCTCACAATCATTCATCGGTCAGCTTTCGTGAAGGACGCCGAGCATCAGACACTTCCCTTACACAAGGTGCTCACTTTTTTTTTTCCTTTTCAATCATGTAGGCTCTTTACACGTTCTGCACCTTTCTTACCTCTTTGTGTTCCTATCAAAACCCATTTGTATCAGTCCACCCAAATTCATATTTTTTAGCCAGTTCCTCCTATTTCTCAGCCCACATCACATTTACTCTGGATATCCAATTAATGATGAGTAAGAACAAATCCTAAGGAAAAAAAAAATTACCCTTTTTGATGAATTCATTGTTCCATTGTCGGGCTATGAATCAGTCCAGCTGAACAGGCAGTAATTGCTGCCATTTAGTTCTCATAACCTGCTGCTATAGACCTTGTTCTTATGAGTTCGTATTAGTTCATATGATGTCTTTCTGATGCAACATTCTTTTCTGTTTCTAGGTCAGATGGATGAAATGTAGTTCCCTATGAATCGTCTTTTTATTTTCCAGGCCTGGTAGTGTTTCGGCAGCATCTGCAAAATCTCGCCCGGACCAAAGGAATCCTGGAGTTGAACAAAGCCCAAATGGTGCTGGGATCGGGAGACAGAGACACCAGCTTCCAGCCTAAAAACCTGGAGCTTCAACAGCAGGTTAAAAACAAGTAGCACCATCCTGTTATGCTGCAACTTAAAAAGTTTTCTATCTAAGTAGATAGTGACGGATCTCAAAATTGAGCTACAACCTTTTGACTGCTCTTTAACCAATGGATCGTTTTTATTTTCTGGTTTGTTTGTTCCGACCTCCCCCCCCCCCCACTTGGCCTGCAGGGAGAAGCACATCAGTGTCGTGGTGGAAAGGACACAGCAGTGTTCTCAACTAAAATGCACCCCTATCTGCTGTCTAGACGGCAGTCACTGGAGACCCAGTGTCTTGCTCAAAGGCTGCAGGTATTGTCACTCAGGATTTAACCGCCTAGCTGGCCTTCTGTGCAGAACAAAATAATCTCAATTTGCATTTGTGTCTATTGTATTTCCCACTAGTCATTACGATGCTTGTGGATTCTAATGTTCCAAATACTCACCTGAAGACCTACAGACCATAAGATGAAATAACGTGCTCTAGTAACAGACTGAAGTGATTATGTGTGTGTGTTTTATCAGAGGGCTAATCTGCTGGCCAGTGGTGCCGGCAGTGTGCAAATGTTCTGTAAGGATTCTTCACCTCGTACACTCGAGCAGCAACTACAGGAATACAGGTGAGAAATGCAAGACATTTTTAAATGACTAATTTTCCTACATTAAGGTGTAAATTGTAGAATTCATTTCCACTCACCTTTCCCCAAAAATAACCTGCCATCATTAGACTCCATCAGAAGAGGCTCCATCTACAAAAGCAGTCTCATCTGCAGGCCTACTTTCATCAGACTCAGCTGGCAGAGGACCGGTACCCACTCGTGCAGGATCACGCCGATACCTCTCTCGCCAGCCCAACGTTCTCGCGTACACCTCAGACCCTCAGCCCTCTCCTGGAGCCTGGCATCCCCTACCAGGAGATGCATCCTATGCCCTCAGACGGTGAGACCATGGAGGCTCAACAACAAGGAGGATGTGTCCTGGTCAAGTGAAGCTCTTCCCTTTTCAGTAAAGAAAAACTGGGGCAGGATCTCAGACAAAAAGAACAGAAGGGAGAACAGCACCAAGCTCTCACGCATAGACACATAACTAGACACCCCATTGTGATCCCAATCCCAGATTATGGACTGTGATGGACTTGTTTTGTCAACTGTATGAGTGGTATTTCTCTGTGAAACTAGCTAGAAAAGCACAATAGAAACAACGTTCTAGCAAAGATTCAGATTTGTGACTGTATAAAAGCAATAGTTCTCTATGAAAGGACAAATTACAGTTATTTCATTCTGACGACATTCTATTGGGAAATTCATTTCCAATCCTACAGCGATAATATTTGGTTCTACTTCAAGGCTTGTTGTAGTTTTATCACAACAGGTTTCAACATCAAACTGAAACAGACGTAGTAAAGCCACAAGCTTTTAAGACTCTCAGAACAGCAGGGGGATCCTGGTTGTCTCTCAGTCAAAAAGGATGGATGGATAGTAAACAGCAAGGCGCAATAAGTGAAATTTCACATTTTATTGTTGCCCATTCAACTAAAATGGTGGCGTTTTATTTTTTCGAAACACCATTTTTGCTGTGCTCTATCCGAAGTGCCTTTCTGTGGCATCGGAAGCCTGTTTGGATGAAAGTTTAAGCAGGTCATTAGGTACTTTTAGAAAATTAAATGTTCTTGTCATATCAAGCGATGTTAAATGACTATCAAAAACCAACAATATTGGTAGGTCTGTTTTATCTAAGCACACCCCATGTGCTATAAAAAAAAAAAATAAAAAGAAAGTAATGCACTTTCTAGTTTATTCAGTATCAGATTCCTACACTCGTTGGATATTGTATTAAATACCCTTTTAAATCATTGCACACTTAGTGTTGTGCAGACTTCCTGTCTGCTCATGGACAGTTAGCATCATAAGAGCACAACTGACTCTAAAATTGTTTGTGGTTGATCTTCTCCAGCACAGGAGTGCCATGTTTTCTCCCATATTGACGCACCGGATAGAAGAGTGGGGGGCCAATAGATCACGCATCGCAAGAGTCGATAATTGTAAACCAAACGAAGCACAAGGCCAAGGCCATTTCAGATTCCATTTGAGTTTCATTCGGTTTCATTAAGATTCAAGTCATGGGCTTTTTTTTCTTCCTTTTTTCTCAATTGAAATATTCTGTTGAGGAAAAATTATAAAAAAATATATATATTTTAAACGAAGTTTAAAACACTAGGTTTTTAAATGATAAAAGAAGTCGGACACATGGGCTGAATCTTTAACAGCTTCATATTATTTCCCCCTAAATTTTCAACTGCACATATAAATACTACAAACGAATGGCTTCTCTGTACTAGCTAGTTGAGCTATACAATAAATACAGGTCCCTTTAATGGGTATCGTACAAGAATATTCACCATCCCGACGTATAATAGCAATACAGAAATGTTCGGTAATAGTCCTGGCACCTGCAAGAGGTGTTTGTAGTGAATGTGTTTACTTATTTTTGCCAGTTCACAAAACAAAGATTTCACCAAGACCTGGGGTCCGTTCTTCGTACGTCGCTAACTCAGTTGGATTTGATTGTTGTGGATTTGTCCTGATCTTGGATTGTTTCGTTCTTCGATGCGCATCTCGCACTTGCTGTCATA
>JAOVVA010000031.1:13431083-13449131 GCA_028565275.1 Leiocassis micropogon
TTTTTATTGAAAATGCAACATTTTATTTTATTTCTGATCAAAAGAACGAAATGAACTAAATGACTCAAAGAAAGATTAGTTCATTTTGATAAACGAGATTCAAAGAACCGAGTCACTAAAATGATTCAAACTTCCCATCACTAGTGTGGGGGGAGCCATCTTTGTTGCCTCTTTAACCCTGGGATTCCATGTAAGGGCCTGTTTTATAGTGCTTGAGGTTGGTTTACAAACTATATGACCTACATCTCCAATGTCTTTGTAGAAACTCTTCTTCTACTGTTTTTATTTTTGTTTGTTTGTTTTTGTTGCTGCAACAGTTCTTGGTTGCTAATGCCTAATCCCCACTTTTATGATTATCGCTACAAAACCAATAAAGTTTCAAATTTGTGGTGTGCGGTGGCAATAACATGATCTGACATCAAGAACTATCATTAGCTATGCCATAGTTATGAAAAACTAAGGCAAAGCCGACCATTTGGTATGGTAAGGCCCAACAATAATGACGAATGTTCAGACCCCATCCGCAGGTCCCAAGCCTGAAGCCTAGCTACGTCCGTGTTTTCTTATCGGAAAAGGAAAGAACATCCAGCGTAAAAACTTGTGCCAAGTGGTGCGCAGATTAGATGGTCTGCTGTAGCGACCCCTCGGAGGGAGCAACCAAGAGACTCACAACAACTCCGGTTTCCTCCTACAGTCCGAAGATCCCAAATTGCCTGTGTGTGTGTGTGTATATTGGTGTACTCTGCCTCGTACCCAAAGTCTCCTGGGATAGGCTCCCGGCCCCCCACGACCGTGTACAGTATAAGGGGTATAGAAGATGAATGAATGTATAAATAAAACAGTTGTTGATGTTCTGCGATAGAGAAACAATGAACATCTATGTAGATGACCTCAGGCAACATCCAGCTTGAGAAGCACATTTTGGATTTGTTGTCCTGACATTATTATGCCCCTTTCTCTTTATCAATCTTTATGGACCGATTTCACAAATCATAACATGTCATGGGAAGTCTTCTGGTAAGATTGTAGCATGGGGATTGTATTCATACACCTTCAGCAGCATGTTGTTGAGCAACAACAACAACAACAAAAAGCTGGTAGAAGAGGAGTTTCTATAAAGACATTAGAGATGGCTAGGTTATATACTTTGTACACCAACCTCAAGTACCATAAAACAAGATCTAACATGGAACCTCAAGGTAAAGAGAAGATGGCAAAGACAAAGATGGCTCCCCCACCCCCCCAAAAAAATCCTCTGGTTTCTTGAGCTGGAGGCAGCTAACAAAGATGTCAGGCTACACTTAATCTTGAACTGATCTTTTGAAGTTAAGACAGCAGCTTGTCATGTTACAGAAAAAAAAAGAACATATAAAGAAACAGTACGTTCATGTGATTATTTATCTCTGTCTCTCGCACATGGATCAGCTTATTGTGTAACCCAAACCATGAACTCCATCTGAGCACATCACAGATCTGTTCGAGGGCCAATAAAATATCCTGCTGCATGATCAAAATATGCATGGGCCATCTGTCACACCATTCATTTGCTAATTCATGCTCAATGAAAACACATCAGCCTTCATTATTCAGATTACCGTACCCTCTTTCACTGAAACCCCTTTTTTTAAATATATTATAATCACCACATTATTGCACACTGTTCTAGAAATGGTGTCTGGTGTTTGCTCTGATGCTTATAATGGAAGTTGAAAGAAACTTGTGGAGAAGATGAAATGATAAATAAAGATCTCATTTGCTGGTGATGCTTACACAGGATGCACGGCAACCTACACATAACCCAACAGGATGAAGTATTGTATACGCTACCTTACTAATCAAAAAGGAGTCCAGGTGTAGCAGGGTACACAAATTTGCATCTCTGTAATTTCTGGGCTTAAAATAAATCAAGTCCATGCAAGAATTCATGCGCAAAAATGTGAATAATGTAAAATAAAACATGGATGTATGAAAAAAATGCAAATCTATATCTTTAAACTAATGATTATTAGATAAACGATTTGTGATGATACACCTGGGCCTCAGACTCTAATGATACTAGACCAGGATGTCTAAGAGAACAAAACTGTCTGATGCGAATAAATTTTGTTTGTGCAAAAGTGTTGGTAGAGCCTTTTCCTGAGTGTATGACATTTTTATTAACTATTTTTTAACGAACTACTCTATTGTTTAGTTTTTGGGGGCACTGTTGGGTCAGTGGTAGGTGTTCCGCCTGCCATGCGGATGGCCTGGGTTCGATTCCCAGCCAGTGCCCAAACCACAGCCACTGGATGCAGTACCGGTCTCAAGCCCGGATAAAATGAGAGGGTTGCGTCAGGAAGGGCATCTGGCATGAAACCTGTGCCAAGCCGGATGGTCTGCTGTGGCGACCCCTTGCCGGGAGCAGCCGAAAGGCCAACAACGCCTGAATAGTTGATTAGACTAACGATTATTTTCTAGATGAATGGTTAATTGTTTTATGACTTACCAGTAAATAATAACCATAACTTTGGTGATTAATCTTTTATTTAACCCCTTTCTCATAAAAAGTATTCATTTTAAAATCCACTAAGTATACACTCACTCACTCACTCATCTTCTATACCGCTTTATCCTGTACTAAGTATACATCAGTAGCATATTCACTCTCTTTAACAATCTTTGGTTGTTAGTTGTTGCGTCACAAGGGTGCGCTAGCTATTGGGTGCAATACTCAATACTGAGTATATGAAAGGAGGCGAGTGTCCTGTACAGTATAAGCGTCCAGATTAAAATTTTATATGCATGCCGGTAATTCCAGGTTACTCGTGCTGACGTATACGGACAGCACCAGGTGGCCGAACCTGACTTGTATACAGCTGAGGCAACACATAAATCTCCTCGTCTCTGATGCTGGACAGAGCACTGGACAAATTACCTACTAACACCATACAGCGCTGAACTCAGCCTCGGGTATGCAGTGATGTTTTGTGTTCTCTCAGGAAAAATGAGCTGCATTGATTCCGTCATTTGTTTTTGGATCTATTTTAGAACAAGTATCCGTCTCTGTGACTCTTTAACATGATCTGGTGCAAATCTGGTCTGACAGAAATCACAGCGAGACTTCGTGAGCTCTTGAAAACATCTGGAATCCATTAAGCCATGTTGATGCCTCAGGACAGCCAGCTGCATAATACTAATAGACAATAAATGGATTATGTAATGAAAACACTCCGGAGTTGCGCTAAATTAAACATTTAACCTCGTTCGGGTTATGAAACATCTGCCGAGAGCATCTCTCCGCAGTTAATAAGGTTCGCAATAATAACAAGAGGGGAGAAGGACTGAAGGGCGGGGGGCAAAGGGGAATTATTCGTCTTTCAAAGAAGCTTCTGCGTCACTGGCGCTCACATCAATGCCAGGATTTAAAAAGTATCAGAGTTCCCTGTGGTGTCACGGGGCTTAACGCATCATCAATAATCTCCCAACTCAAACACAGAGGCCTGCACTTGTTTACTGAAACCCATCCATAATGCTGTGAAGGTTTTGCACAGCAGGAAGAACGTGTTGCATTTTGATTGTGACTACATGACAGAAGTAAATCATCCTAAGGAAGTAACATCGAGGAGAAGAAAAGCCCAGGAGAAAAGCTATATATATATTTTTTTGCTATGGAATTCATACAACATCCGGAATGATCACCTGTGGTATGAACTCATGCTAACTGACTGATATTGGATTTCTGAAAAATACGCGAACCAGACTGCTGGGGTTAAGTTTAGAAATAGTTTTATGCTCAAATCTGGTCAGTGAGTAAATTTTCTGAGGTAAAATGTGTAAAAAAGGGGTCGCCACAGCGGATCATCGGATCCACACAGGTTTTACGCTGGACGCCCTTCCTGACGCAACCCTCCCATCTGAGTTAATGTAACAATATGAAAAAGTATTATTGTGTCACAACCAATCATGTTATATTGTCATGCAAATTGGAGCAAACCAGAGATACCACTTAAAAGTCCCAGCTTTATTCCACTTTCACAACAGAAATTGACGACCAATTACACTTTAAATTATTAAATATTACTGAACATAATACTTTTCATCCATTTATCACCAATTTATGTTTAAAGTTGCAGATTGTCTGTGCAAACAATTAGCTCCTGTTATCACTTACATTACATAAGACATAAACAAATTTCACATTGGCTCCACTTTTTTAACTAAAAAAGCAGCATGTGATGTTACTGAGAGATATTAAGAAGGCTTCTGTCCTCAGTACTTTCACATACTGGAAAACTTACAAGCTATAACTTTTACAAAGCTCTGATACTGGAGACTCCTTCCGAAAAATTATAGCAGAATAAGCGTATATACTGTAAACCTCACAGATGGAACTACTCTCAGAGCTGCTGTCATAGAAAATTAATCACCACCTGACAAACCACGAGGGAGAATTCAACAGGACATTTACGTAGCCATTGGTTTGCTTTTTTTCTGCTGACTGTTTGAAAAGATTTGGTGTTATCCCAAACTAATTTAACTAAATGTAGTAGGACATTCCAGGTCCAAAGGTTTGAGAGAACACTTCATTAATTTCTTAATGCGTGCAACTTTTGCAACTATCTGCAAGCGCTAGAGCTGATTAAATTACATAATCAGTTAAATTGCACAGCTCTAACAAGTGCACAAATGGATTGATGGATTGTACCGTTTACTGCATTTCTATATTCATTGTATAATAAAAGTCTCTGGTCAACACTTAACAGGATGTTCTTTATTTGACTCCAACACACACTGAACACCGAGATGAATCTTTTCCAGGACGAGACATGACATCACTGACTCCGACATCCCACAGATCAGAGCGATCAGAAGGCTGCACATTGTCTTCTGCTGACGACAGGACACACGAGTTCGTGTACAGTATGTACGTACAGTAAGCACTGAGCAGATCAAATACTACCAACGTTACCCGAGACCTGGCACGAGTTCAGTTCATTGTCCGAGACCAGGTCGAGACTTTGTAAACATGCACATGGGAGATAACCGAAGATCCTTAAGGGGGCCGTGGAGCAAAGGATCTTCTGCTCAGAACGATACAGTGGTTGGTGTGCGTGTGTTGATAGCATTGAAGAAAAAAAAACGAAACAAGACAAAAACGCAGGGACCGTTGATGGAAAAAAATGACATCACGTTTTTTGGAATGATACGAGATGATCGGTGTGCAGAATGGGTATGGATCCATGCTGTTATCACACACAGACACGAGAAAGAGAGGGAGGTTCTTTTTCAGAGGTGTGGAAAAACTGCTAAAGGGAGAAACAAATAAAGGGTGTAATGACAAGGGGAAAAACAAATGACTAGATGATGTGTCAGGGCTGTGTTCGTCTCCTGCTGTGTTTCACTCGCCGGGGTTTCAGGATGACGTATCGGCTGTAACTGGTGTACTGCTCGGATAGGAAAGGAACGAAGAACGCTCTGTAGAACTGGGACGACCTACAGAAGAAGAAAGATAATTTTTTTTTTTTAATAAATAAAAATCCTTAAGAGATCCTTCAGGAAAGAAACATCTATACAAGAAGCAATAATTAATTAATTAATAATTTCTCATGTTTTTCATCTATAGTCTTGTCTAAGTGATTGAGTCCTTACATTTTTTTTATGCTAGACTAATGCGCCCCCTATAGGTCGTCCACGTTTCATGCAGGTGTCGATATCAAACGCAGCATTAAAAGGCTTATGATGGATTTAATTCCAAGCTTAATCTAACACACCCGTGTCAGTATTTTAATGAGATAAGGAGCGTGTGGTGGTGCAGGATGAGTAGTAACGCACTCCAGGAAGAGTGGAGGTTAAACCTATTTCCGGTACAACGTGAAACAAATATATTTCATTGACACTTTGACCATTCTACCCTTACACAAACACATCCTTGTTTTCGAAGGCTTACTTTGAAGCATCCAGGAAAGGTTTTTCAGCGACGACGCTCCACTCATCTTTGTTAGCTGCGTAGCATGGTTCTCGCGGGGTCTCGTTGTCTGTGGCCAGGTCCACCAGATAGTGGCAGTGCTTCACATCAACCTGGAGAAAGCGAGAAAAATCTTTCTATAGACAAATGTTCTGACACGGTCCATGCTGCAGTGCAGAAGGGTGAATCTGAAAGTAATTCATAAACTCTACTTCGAATTCAGACACTGTATAGTGGAAGTTGGGATGTTAATGATTAATCAGTTAACTGCTGTTAAGGATGTAACCAATTAAACCTGCTTAACCGACGATGTTTTATTGTTTTGCATAATATTTCTCCGTAGCCTACATATCTATTAGCTTGTACATCACAAGAGGGTTCTCTTAGTATTAAACAGTGTATTTCTAGCAGCCTAAAGAAAAGGGAAGTATTTTTGATCACCTTATTATTTTTACATTTCAGCATTTGGCAGAAATGTAAACAACAATAAAGTGGTAAAAACAATAAGGTCAGGGGTAGCTCAGTGGTTAAAGCATAAGACTGAAAGGTCTGAAAGGTCCCAGGTTTGAACTCCACCGCCACAGTTGGGCCCTTGAGCAAAGCCCTTAACTTTAACTGCTCAAATGTATAATGAGTGAAATATGCAAGTCGCTTTGGAAAAGGGCATCTGCCAAATGCTGAAATGTAAATGCAGTATTATTTTAGTTAGTTAGATTGTTTAAACTATTTAGGCTTAAATAAATTAAATAATAAATTACTCTCACTCACTCACTCACCCATCATCTATACTGTTTATTCTGTATTCAGGGTCGCAGGGCGCCTGGAGCCTATCCCAGGAGACTTCGGGCACAAGGCAGGGTACACACTCACACACACACTAAGGGCAATTTGGGAAAGCCAATTAGCCTAATCTGCATATCTTTGCACTGTGGGAGGAAACCGGAGTACCCGGAGGAAACCCACCAAGCACGGGGAGAACATGCAAACTCTATGCACTCAGAGACGGGAATCGAGCCTGGCCAGGAATCGAACCCGGACCCTGGAGGTGCAAGGGGACAGTGCTAACCACTACACCACTGTGCCGTCTAAATAATAAATTAGTCTCACATAATTAATTTGTTGGGATTGTGCTGCTAAAACTGTTTAAATAAAACTGAAGGAAAATGTGTATCATCAATTAATAAATTATCACTTGTTAACATGTTCAGTTAAGAAAAAATGTGCAGGAGTTTTCAGTCTCATTGTTAACCAAGGTAGGAGGAGCTAGATTTTGACTCCACCTCCTGGGATTTTGGCTTTTCACTAATAGATAGATATTAATTAAAAAAAAAATTAAAATACCTTGATTCAAATGGATTTGATTGATTGAGAAACCCACATTTGGACATTTTTTGTGCTTAACTTTCCTAACAAGTAAATGATGTTTACACCTTTAGGCTCCTAATTCATCTTAAAGACATCTTTTAGATAATATCCCTGGTACATCAATAGCAAGTTATAAGCTTCCCTTAAGTCTTAACTTCTTTAGTTTCACAGCGCCAGTGGAAAACGAATAAAACAAAATCTGGACCTTAAACAGCTTGATTGAAGTTCTCCTAATAAATATTGTACTCTTGTTATATGTGTGAAGGCTCACATATCGAGACGGCTCCTCCAGATTCTGGTCGTTCATATCCGTCGGAATGAGGCGTGTGACGTCCGGGCCTGAGGCGTAAGGCTTCGGCAGCTGCCCCCTGAACTCCGACTGGATGAACTGGAGCTGCCAGCTGGAACGCAGCAACGTCGAAAGAAAAAAAAAAACGATGCAAAGTTACTGATGACAGAATGATGTTTATGTTACTGTAATATCGGTTGTACTCACTTGTTGGGCAGGAGGAAGCTGCTGGGGAAGCGGTGCCACTCCTTACCCACACATACGCTCACCGGGCGTCCCTCGGGTACCGTGTGGACGGCCGGGTCTTTGGCGATGCGGTGGAACTCGGGATACAAATCCAGAGGAGCGTGATAACCTGTGAGCATATCGCAAAAACAAAAAAAAGGATGAGCGCTTTAACTGATCAGCGTGAGCAAGCCTGATTTGGTAGCATGTCTAATAAATATCAGACAATACGATAAAGGTTATATTGGTAGTCACCTCGGAAAAGAGCCACGGAACGGGAGAGAGAGAGCACACCGAAGAGGAGAACGGAGGCCAGAGCCAGCCAGTTGGACGAGATGGTGTAGTGCTCTAAACGATAGCGCTGAAACATGAAGTGGTAGCATTTCTGTAGAAAAATGAAAAGCCATCACGATTAGAACACGATCATTCGATTACTTTGATGTACAAGGAGCTAACGAACGTTCAACGCTGCATTACCTGGAGAGAGGACAGCGCGACGGCTCCGCACAGGCAGATGAGGGGGTAGATGGGAAAGAGAAAGCGCTCCTCCTTGTGGGGACGTGTGAAGAAAATCAGCATCCAGAGGTACATGGGAGACAGGGTAAGCCAATAGGGACGGCCCAGGTTCTGCACTGCAGCGCACAAGTTCTTTCAGGAAACGCTATTTCTTTAAAAAATTCCCCACCCGCTTTAAATCTGACCCACAAACATACACACACACACCTTCACTTACCGTTGAAACGCTGCAGCAGACCCTGCATGAGAGCGGTAAGAGGAAGCGAGAACAGCGCCAGCACAAAGACGATGTTGAAGTTGAGGAACCCGTTCACAAAATAGTAGTGCCAAGGCTCAGTACCTGAAGAAAAAGAAGACTTTAAATATTTGCCACCTCCTACAGATGCCATCATCTTCATCGGTCATCTTTAACCGGAATCGCTTTTCCACAAATTGTTCACATAATTGTGATATTCGGGACAGCAGCACGACCTCATGCGTGATATTGCTTTTATATAACAGTTCCGTAAACACCATTTATTATCAACAGATCAACAGCGACTGGTGGAGCCGGTGACCAACAGTTAGCGACCAAAAGTAGCTTTAAATTTCATGTAGCCCAAAGGTGAGAAGAATAAACAATGGATGTTGTGCACCGTCCGTGTAAATCTCCCAAGTTTCTCTTTATATTTCCACTTATCACGCTTTACAATATCAGCTTGAAGTTTAGTTCCGGGGTTGTGTGCAATCCATCGTCAAACACACCAAGTAGTGCCCTTGATCAGGTGTTATAGACTAGTGATGGGAAGTTTGAATCACTCTAGTGACTCAGTTCTTTGAATCTCGTTTATCAAAATGGACAAATCTTATTTTGAGTCATTTAGTTCATTTTGATAAGAAATAAAATAAAATGTTGCATTTTAAATAAAAAGACCCCCAATACGTCTACATACAAAAATTTTGGCTATAGTTCCAGTAATGAAAATATTACAATGCAACTAAGGACATATTATAATAAACAGAATGTGTAGCTCACCTCTCATATCTTCCAGTCCGAGTCGTTCGTTCTTTTGAATCTATTGCACCCCATAGCGTCTATGGGAGTCACGTGATAAAAGAACGAACGACTCGGAGTAGAAGAGTCACTGAGAAAGAATCGCTCAATTCTGTTTCCTGTACATAACCTACGGAGGTTTTGCGGTGATTTGCGCATGCGCGACCAGTAGAAAATGAACGAATCACTCCCCGAGACTACTCGTTCTGTTGAGTCACGTTAAAGATTCGTTCAAAAAGAACGAAATTGTTCATGAAGGACCTATCATTATTATAGAGTGATTTGGAATTCAGGCTTGTGTTAGGAGCGAGTTAGCTTTGTAGCCATGAATATTAAAAAAAAAAAAAACAGACAGTTCAAATGCAATTCGGGATGACTTAGAAGCAATTATTAAGTAGATGAAGTGCGTAAATAACGGTTAATAGAATACCTAGAATGTGGAGTGACACATATGCAGTAGTTAAACATCTCAGTGATGTCACTGTCCATTATCATCACTTGTGGAATTTGCCTCATAGCACATGTTTAATGAGAAAATTGCCACATACTTTATTTATATTATACATTACTTTATACAGTGATGGCTGAAAAGTAACTAAGTTAACAAATGGCAATAAAAGTCCATATTTTTAATACAAAGCTGTTGCACATGTATGTTATTACTCAGGAAAATGAAAAACAATCTTTAAATTTTAACATAGGCACAAGCCACTTCCCTGCATCTTTCTCCGAGCCTGTGGTCATGACAATTTTTTCTTGATCCTTATTAGTGATACTACAAGTTCTATAGATTCATTAAATATTACCTGGTTAATTTTTTACCCTTATAAGTTTCACCCAACCTGTATATGACATAGTATAGTATCAGATAATATACCGCAACATTTGTAGATGTTATCTAGAGAATACGAGGAAATAATATCGACGTCACCCACCGTAAAGATCTGGCCCATGAGGAGTGAAGACGTTATAGAGTATGATATTAAGAGGCGCGACCACCAGCTTGCCATAATAATAACTGTCCACAACAACAACCGGGACCTAAAATAAAGTAAAAAAAAAAAAAAAGTTTACTTATCTTCTTCATGGTGGATCAGATGTCAATATGTGAAACCATGAGGCGCTAAATTACACTTCTATACATCACTGTCTCAAAAATGGCAGGGGTAAGCATTAGGCCGTCTTTACCAGAAAGAGCACCAGGGCCACTAGTGTCCATGTGATGAAACTTTTCCATTTCTTTTTCACTAAGAGGAGGTCGAACGCAATGGGAAAGCTGCAACAAACGGAAATAACTGGCTGACACAAAATTGTAGTTTTATTCCTAGAACAAGACTTATAATGCAAAATTCACTTTTTATATTTTTCCGCATATGTTTACACATAAAAACGTGCGGAAAGAAATGTTATATTTCTGTATAGAACATGGGTTTAAAATCACCCGGTTAGATTTTTTTCCCCTTATGTGACCTCATATAAGATTATCCCCTCCCCTGAATTGTTCCCCAGTTCTGCTGTTCTCACTTGTACAAAAATGGTGCTTTTGGAAGAAAAGTGTGAGTGAGACAGAGGGAGTGTGAGGTATGAGAAAATCTGAGGGATATTTCAGCTGGAGCATTAACACGCACACACTTTGAAGGAACTCTGAGACCTACAGTACTGTGCAAAGGTCTCGAGCACCCCTAATTTCTTGCTATTGAATTAAATTATGTAGATTAAATTAAAGAAATTATAACACATGTTTTACTGTGACAGGCTGCAAAGTGCCTCACAGTATGTTACAACCTGAGCAGCAACCTTATTTCCCCTTCTCATCTGTTCCAACCAGTCGACATTCAGCATCACCAGTATACTAATCACCGTCGCTTCACGTGTGTCTGGTACTCACCCGAGCAGAGCGCTAAAGGGCCAGCCTACAATGGCGCCAGCCGCTATGCCCAGTATGGCCAGACTCGGTTGCCCTTGGAACCAGCCCGTCATCGCGACCACTGTGCTGTACATGCAGAAAGTACTGGGCAGAAACGCTGAGGATACAAAACACATGGGAAATGTTTTAAAGACCAGCAGTCAGGCAACATACAGTATTCTAAAATGAAACAGGAGTCTGAGAATCAGAGTCAATATGATGGTATAGGAGAACAAAGGATGCAGGTGTGGTAAAGTTTAAACTCTCTTTCCTGGCTCTTAACTGGTTAAAACACTTCTGGCTTTTCTGGTTTGGTGGGAAGCTAGTGAATAATAGCTCTTAAGTTGCTCTCTTATTGGAATTTGCTTTATTACCCAGATGGAGTCTATACAGCAGGACCTCACTGAACTCATACACACCCGCAGAGGAGCAGAACATCCCTGCACTCAGGACCAGGAAGGCCAGCATGAGCCGAGCGACGTGCAGGCCGAACTTCTTACACACCGCCCTACAAGTCACACAAATGGTCTTTATAGCATTTTGACAAAAGAAATTATAAAGGATTTTTAGGTCAAATGCCAGAGTGTCAAACTTACTTGTAGAAATAGAGTTCACACACGCAACAGGCGAACGCCAGCACGCAGCGGAGGAAGTAAAACACGAGGACCTGACGAGATAAACGGCGATGATCAATGAACAGGAATGTGTGTAACAGGTTTTCTTGAACTTGTAGAGTAGAGTTCCTTAAGCCTTTTATC
Source organism: Leiocassis micropogon (assembly GCA_028565275.1). Lineage (NCBI taxonomy): Eukaryota > Metazoa > Chordata > Actinopteri > Siluriformes > Bagridae > Leiocassis > Leiocassis micropogon. The sequence goes on from JAOVVA010000031.1 coordinate 13,443,120, forward strand.
AGGTATAAGTTATTTCTTTAGCTTGGTCATGAACTACATGTTCATTTTCAAGAATTTGATTCTTTGAGTCAGGACTGAAATCTTTTTTTATAAAAACTAGGACTAATATCTGAACAATAACAAGTAGGGCTGCAACAAGGAATCGATAAAATCGATAAAAATCAATTACTAAAAGGTTTGGCAATGAATTTCATAATCGATTCGTTGTGCTGCGCGACGCGGAGACATTTGATTATTTAAAAAAAAAAAAAAAACTTTAGTTGTGCGCGGAGTGGAGTGAACACACTCGGTCTCGCGCACTGATGCTAGCAGTAAGGGTGGGCGTATCGATCCTTAATATCGATACTTTCGATATAGGGGTTGTATCGAAAATTATCAATCCAAAAGTCAAAATATCAATATTAAGGGCTTTTTAAACCAGTGATTTTATTTATTTTGCATGAAATATAATATTTAAAATGAGCTTGTATATAACGCCTTCTCTTATGCAGCTCCTTTCGCACGACATTGTTCACCCCTCCCCGCTCTGCTGTGTTTTGTTACCCTACCATCACGAGTCTCAGCAGCGCCAAAAACAAGCTGCTGCAGAGAGAGTGAGAGCGAGGTGCGTGTCTGACTCGGTATCATGGAGCTGGCAGATAAAAAACGGAGCGCTGTGTGGAGGTATTTTACTGCTGTGAATGAAAACACAGCGAATTGCGACGTCTGCGCGTAAAACATATTTTATTTTGGGTCTGTATGCGTGTGTACACAGCGCACGTGTAAAGCAAAAGCAAGTCTCATTAGAGACGTTAAAAATCCATGTTCTCTCTCTGCTCAAGGCTTAGCCTGCTCTTTGTCTGTTGTGTGCGTGCGTGTGTCATTGGACACCGTGACTCACACACACACAGACCCCTCCTACTTTCCCCTTCACAGACACACACACACACTCCTTCTCTTTGCTCTACACAGAAACACTGCTCTGTCGCGATTCTTTTCAAAGGTAAACTGCAGGTTAATTTGTTTTATTTTTACTTTACAGCAGTGATTCTGTTAGTGTGTTTTAAAAAATTTAATTTGGTTTTCGAGTGTTTTGGTATACGAGCCGCTTTCGGAACGAATTATCCACTATATCTATTTGGCAGATGTAAAGCATACATGCCTATTTTTTTTGTGTTAGTCCATTTTTATTTTATTTTATTATTATTATAACAGCTCAAGGAGCAACATGTTTATGCACTTTCTAAAGATTTTAGTTCTGTTTTTGAATAAAGGGTTGGAAATGAATGCTTTCTTGTTTTTTTGGTTGTATCTGATTAATTGATTAATCGGAAAAATAATCGACAGATTAATCATTTATTAAAATAATCGTTAGTTGCAGCCATAATAACATGCTTACTGACAAAAATCCGGTGAGTTTTAAGAGGTTGCGCATCATGTTACCTTGTTGGTCTGAAGTATCTTGGCGTGAAAGCAGGCAGGGAGGGCATGCAGCCACAGGTACGCGTAGGATCGAATAGCGTAGACGGGGGAATATTCCCACGTCTGCATCCCTTTCCCATACAGCAGGTAATGAGTCTGAGGAAGAAGGAACAGAAATTTCAGGTTCGCTGCAGAGTGTTTAAGGAGCGTCCTTTGTCCTTAGAGATGAAAGGATAAAAAAAATTTATTAATTTAAATAACGCTCATCTTACGGGCTCCCAGTAGTTGAAGGTCTCATCGCAGTCGGAGATGTTGCTGAGCAGAGCGGCGCAGAAGCGAGCCGACACCAGGCACTTGAATGCAGTGGAGCCCTCAGGAGCCCACACCTGGCCCGCTTTATTGGAGGACCTGTAACCAGACAAAAGCGGGTTTAGAATACTTTATAATATTTACTAAAACAGCAATCAACAAAGGAACACATTCATTCACACACTATGAGTCAATTAGCCTAATCTGCATGTCTATGGACTGTGGAGGGAAACCAGCGTACCTTGAGGAAACTCACCAAGCACGTGAAGAACATGCAAACTGCATGCACACAGACCAAGAAGCAGGAATCGAACCCGAACCCTAAAGGCACAAGGTGACCGTGCTAACCACTAAGTGACTGTGCTGCCGGCTCAAAAATAAACTTTATTTGTTAATTGAAATATGTTTGCATTTGATGTGAAAAAAATGTTGCTGTTCCTCTATAATCCTACAGGTGTTTAAACTATTAAACTGTTAAAACTCTAAACTATCCGAATGTTAGAATTTTTAACTTAAAAAAAAAAAAAAAAAAAAAAACAGCACATACGAGCGCCCCGCCTCATGCATTTTCGCCTTAGGAACTGAAATTTGCCTCAGCACACGGAGCATTTTCGTCACACTGAGCATTTTCGTCATACGAGCGAGTGAACTGAGTGAACTTCTCGTCACTGGAAAGTCAAGCAAAGCATGTTTACTTTTTTTGCATAAGATTTAGTGAAGACCATGGGTCCCAGGAATGTTAGCAAGTACGGTAAAGAAACCTTAGAGTAGCAAAGCAGCCAGTGCCAGGAGGAATCATAAATTAGGCTTTAGTGAGGTTTAATGTCTATTTATTTCATATTTACATGACTTTTGAAAATTTGATTGTTTATATATGCAAAAATATGATTATAATGTTGGAAATTGGTAATATGGTCGACCCCCGAAATTCGCAGGGGTTACATTCTGAGGGATTTAGGAGATTAAATTTTCTCTGATGTTTAATAGGAATATGGCACAATCATTAAGATTAAATTCATGTCAGCGTGATCTTAGTAAGTGTCCTTGTTTACTTAGTTCTAACATGATGTTTTTGACCTTGATTGTGTCTTTCTCTTATTGTTTTTCCGTTCTTGGCCTTGGGTTGATCTCAGTATAAAATGGGTGTTCTGTCATTTTTATTCATTGCTCAGGCTGACTGATGCGCACAAAAAAAAATTAAAAATAAAACTCTCTTCTCCCGGTGAACCCTGGCACTGAGTCTCCTGATTCCTTTATCATCTAATGCTCTGGTCAGATCCAGAAGATCCTGTTAAAAATACGACAGTTCCTAGATTATATCGAATCGGGTGATTCCAATCCTCAGTGTTTAACGTCTTGCGCATGCGCAGTCGAGATCACCAGTAATAGTGTTATCGTAAAAGCATAAACAGACAGTACAGGCGCAGGTGCAGGAAGTGTGTTTGTTATTAAAGCGCACAAGGTGTGTGTGTGTGTGTGTGATGCTCTTACTGAGGAATATAAGGATGAAAAAGTGATTGGAAGAATGAATGAATGAAATGTCTGTTAAACGGTTAGCACGGCTAAAAGCGCGTCGAGAAAACGCGATAAAACCGTGATATTTACGATTTCAGTCACTGAGACATGTCACTGTGTGTGTGTGTGTGTGTGCGTGTGTCAGTGAGCGTCTGGATTTGTGCTGCTTTGTATCACTGCGCTTCGTAACGCGTTATAGCAGCCATAATAAGCTGGAGCACTGAGCTGACAGCGGGACAGAAAAGACAGCGATAATAATGCTGACTCACTCATTTCTCGCCTCGGCGGATTTGCTCTCCTCGGCGGCCTTGTCGTCTCTCACCGCGCGAGTCTCGCTGACAGCCGGGCTGCTCGCGGCGCCCGCGTCCTGTTTGCTTCCCCGTCGGTTACGCTGACGGAGTGCCTTCGTCGCCATGTTTTCTCCTCGCGCGTCATCACGGAGGCGTTTCAGGAAATCACACCTTCCGGCTAGCGCGTGCCCAAAAACGTAGGCGGGATTAGTTAATATTCATGAGAGAAGCGTTGCCCGATTGGCTGTTTATGAATTCCCAAACGGCAGAAAGGAGGAGTGGCTTATTAATATTCATGAGAGAGGGCGGTACTCTATAGATTGTTCACGAGGTTGAATTAATATTCATGAGCCTATTTAGAATTGTGCCTGTTGGAATTTTTTTAAATATATTTTCGACGCCTCATTAATATTCATAAAGCTATAGCTACTTGATTTATTTCTTTTATTACAATTACAATATTGAAACAATAAAATGACAAGATCCAGGTATAAAAAATATATATATATACAATTAACTATCCACAGAAGATATACAGTATAAGCAAACTTATTTGTATGTAAATAAATAATAACAATAGACAGTAAACTAGGCAAACAACAAATAAACAGACAAATAAATAACAAACAAAAAAAATTAAAGAATAAACTAACTAAACAGCAGGGGGAAAAAAGAGTTTAAAAGATTTTGGATTTCACAGATGAAAAGTGATATTTTAGAAAATTTACATTTATGAATGTAGAACATGGCCATTAAAATATAGAAGTTGACAATGTACTTAAATGATAATTAAAAGTTAATTATGTTCTTTAATGTGAAATTGTAAGATTCATAATAAATAAATAAAAAAATTCCAAAAATAAAAAAATAAAATTTCCAAGTTGCCTCCAAAAGGCTTGGTACCACAACACAAGTATAAAAGAAAAAAGAAAAAAGATGAAGAATACACTATTTTTGTTGGGTGCAGAATGTCCACATATTTTGAAATTATGGAATTAACTGGATAAGTACAGTGTAATAATTTAAAATGAACTCCTTTATCCTTGTTTTGTATAAAATGATTTCCAAGTTATGTTATCAATTATTGAAGCACATTAAAATTTACTTTTTGGAACATTCTTGTTTAAGTTATGAATGGTTTAATGTATATACAGTATGTTTATTGTTACATTTTCTATCAGTGATGAAAACAGTATAGCTAACAGATTGGTCACTGAAACGGTCTGCCTCTGACGTTTCATGTTGCCCAACACAACCGTTTTGTGGCAGAGATTACTATAGGATGTAGACTGTAGAAATATGTAGCTTTTGTGACCTTATAATACATATATAGTTTTGAGAATGACACAGACAATTTGCACAAAATCTGCTACTTCAGTGTTTTTAGATCTTTTTGTCAGATGTTACTATGGTATACTGAAGTATAATTACAGGCAAAGTTTTTAATACTAGATTTAAAAACACATAAACCACAGTAAGCTTTTTGCTTTGTTACATTTTTTTTCGGCAGGGAGGCCAGCTTTAAGACCATTAAGATGAGGCGTAATTTCAACATAAAGACCGAAATATACTTCAAACATGCATTCACATAACCAGCCAGCAACATTGTGTGTGTACTGTATTTGTTCACATCCTGTACTTGCCTATATACTAACATGTGTTTCATGAGGATTCCAGTAGGGGGCACACTGGACATTTAATCAAACATTTTTGCATGAACTACTGTAAGGACACATGGTGACACTTTAACAAATTAGTTTATGGGTGATGCTACTCCTCCAACTGTTTTATCTCCTCCAACTGTTTTCACACGTGTAGCAGTAAAGATACATCATACATGTGGGGTAATTAAAATGAAAAACAAAATACAACCAGACTCAGATTATCTCATTATACCTATTCCTGTTGCGAGTGTCCTCCGGTGCATCTATCAAACCTAGATACATCCATTAGACAACTATATAGTGAAGCGTGATGCAGATTTTTCCACTGTTCGCTTTACACCACTCCAGGTGACATTTGCCATTGTGCACAATGATCTTAGACTTGTGCGCAGCTGCCCGGCTAGGGAAATCTATTACAAAATCTTCTAACACCTGCTTCCAGAAGAAATAGCGAGTGATGCAACAGAGGATCATACAGTCTGACATTTTGTATCTATTCTATTTATGGCTGAGCTCCTGTTCCTTTTAGATGCTTCCATTGCGCATAAATAACTTTGACAGTTGACCAGGGCAGATCAAACAAGGCAGAAAATAGTTTTTATGAACTAAAGGAGCTCTGTGGTTCGGTGTTAGGCTAAACAAGGCCTAGGTTTGTGTTCCAGGTAGTACCTCACACCCAGCAAGTGGGAATGCAGGACACCCTTAGTGCAGGTCCTTAACCCGCATTAAAAACTAAAGGGGTTGTATTAGGCTTGTATGAAGGTTAGCCGCAGTAAGACGGAATACATGTGTGTGAATGAGAGGAACCCAAGAGGAACGGTGAGGATACAGGG
>JAOVVA010000031.1:13461860-13472002 GCA_028565275.1 Leiocassis micropogon
TAACAGATGCCATTAATACAGGTAACGAGTGGAGGACAGAAGAGCCTCTTAAAGAAGAAGTTACAGGTCTGTGAGAGCCATAAATCTCGCTTGTTTGTAGGGGAACAAATACTTATTTTACTGAGGAATTTACCAATTAATTTATTTAAAAAATCCTACAATGTGATTTTCTTGTTTTTTTTTTTTACTTATCTCTCATAGTTGAGGTATTTCCATGATGAAAATTACAGGCCTCTCTCATCTTTTAAAATGGGAGAACTTGCACAATTGGTGGCTGATGAAATACTTTTTTGCCCCACTGTACATCATTTAATTTAATTTGAAGAAATGAGTTGTGGCTCCAGACATTTGCACCACTGAACTGTGTATTTCAATTCTTTGATGAATATGAAATATGAGTGTGTCTATACAAACTGTGCTGAATACTGGGTGTACAGTATATGGAATATTACCTTAAACCTATTCTTGTGCTTATGGATGGCAGGTTTGTGTGTGCGCATGCACAAACAATAGAGTATGTAAGAGATGAATGGCTCATTTGTTTCCATTATAATCCTCTTGATATATACAAATTAGATTTAATGTGCATTACAGTAACCAAGCTAAGTCAAGAAAACACGCTGTCAGTAGAACAACATGCACACACGCAAAAAAAAAAACAAAAAAAAAAAAACATACAGGCCCAGCTCAGGGGAAACGTCCTCTTACCTGTAACCCGTGCATTTGTAACCTTGATATCTGTCGCGATTGAAAGGACGGATCTCGCTGAGAACGAGGCCAGCCTCGGCTGCCATGGCGACCGCCTGCCAACTGTTGTGCCATTCTCGCATCGGGTTGTCACATGGAGTGCCTCCTTGACCGTTGCATAAAGCCACATGCACTTCTCCGCCGGCCTTGAGCACTTGTGCGGAGCTAGAGAAAAAGCATCACAAGAGAACATTGTGAAACATTCTCAGCTTTTACGTAACCCACACAGGCTTACATAAACTCCAAACACAGCTTTCAAAAAAAAAAAAAAAAAAAAGGGAAGAATATTCCCACCTTATAAAGAATTTGGCCAGGAGCGTGCGGTTCTTCTTGACGCCGCTTTTCCGCCCGCAGTGAGGGAAATTAAAAATGATGCGGTCGTAGGCCCGGCGCCGGATGACCTCGTGCACATTTAGGCACGTGCAGTCGACCTCAAAAAGCACTGTACAGCCTGAAAAACCACACACACACACACACGCATACGTAAACACACAATAATCTCTATGCACTAATCTGCGTGAATGAGAGTATGCATTGAGGCTGTTTCGTAGCAACTAACTCCAGGAAACACACTACACTGGACAAAAGGATGCAAATCCTTGGCCTTATCACCCTTCACAAGAGGATAAAAGAAAGGCAGTGTAATAAAGCCAACGCACGCATGAGTTTATGAACACGTATTGTATGAACAATTCAAATCACGTTGCAAAATTCCATATTGAAGTCCTTTCTTTTAATCTTTTACAAAAGTTATTTTCAAGTGAGACAAACTACTATTTCCAAAGAGCTCCAAGATCCAGAATCAACATACAGTGCTGTGAAGAAATACTTGCATATTTGTCACATTTAAATGATTGAGATCAAACTAATTTTCATATTACACAAAGATAACCCGAGTAAATACAAAATGCAGTTTTTAAATGATTATTTCATTTATTAAGGGGGGGAAAGCTGCAGTACCTGGATCTGTGTGAAAAAGTAATTGCCCCCCACCTAACTGAATTTAAATTTCACTTGCCACGCCTAGGCCTAATTACTGCCAGACCTGTTGAATGAAGATGACATTTACATTGAACCTTGTCTGACAAAGTGAAGTGCGCCAAAAGATCTAAAAAAGCAACACATCATGACGCAATCTAAAGAAATAGTAAAAGTAATTTACATGTATTACCCTGGAAAGGGTGACAAAGACAATTCTAAGGCTTGGGGAATCCCATCATTATCCACAAATAAAGAATTTCCTCCTAAAGCACAACAAAGACTCATCCAGGAGTTCATAAAACAACCCAGAACAACATCTAAAGACCTGCTGGCCTCACTTTTCTCAGTTAAGGTCAGTGTTTATGATTCAGCAATAAGAAAGAGACTGTGGGTAAAAACAACATCCATGGGTTAACCAAAAACAACACAAAGGCTTGTCTCACATTTGCCAAAAAAAAAAAAAAAAAAAAAATCAGCTTCAGGACCTGGATGACCTGCCATAATTGATGGAACCATAAACTCTGCGCTCTCAAGCTCAAGCGCACTTGGGTTACGCAGCAGGACGATGACTGAATTAAAACAATTTTGCAAAGAAGAGTGTGCCAAAATTCTCCCACAGTGATGTGAAAGACTCGCAAACGAATGATTGTGGTTGCTGCCACCAAGGGTGGAACAACCACTTATTAGGTTTAGGGGGTATAATTACTTTTCCACATAGGGCCAGGCAGGTTTGGGCAGCTTTTTTCTCCTTAATAAATGAAATCATGATTTACATACTACACTTTATTGGTTTACTCAGGTCAAAATTTGTTTGATGATCTGAATTATTCAAGTGTGACAAATATGCAAAGTAAATAAATTAAGTAAAAAATCAGGAGAAGGCAAATACCTTTTTCACAGCACTGTATCCAAATCACAGTATACCAAATTGCTTTTAAAATTCCTGCTGTGCTTAAGGATTGATTTTCCACCGAAGCAGCTCTGACTTTAGTTCCGGCTGGTTGTATTCGAGATGTATTCGAGAATAATTATTCGTACATAATGACTCCTAAATCAGATAAAATAGCTGTAGAGGAATGAGTTTGGAGCAGGTTCCACAAATTAAACACTATGAACATATAAAAAGCGCTCTGTGATAGTGTTTGAACAATAAAACGTTGTAACTGTTTGCAAACCGATGAGGTAAAAGAAGAATAAATCACCTCACATAAAAACTGTCAGTAAACAAGTCACTTCCTCTCATATGGATTTATGAGGATGTGAAGATGCGCTCGGCAGGCAGGTATGGTTAAAGTAAATTACATATATATAATTGGGATATTTATAAAATCTGATATTTCTTATAAATATATATTATAAATATATTTCTGGTAAATTCCTATGGAATTGCAACACTTATAGTATCGGCCTCCATGTATCGTGATAATATCGTATCAGGTGGTACAAACCCACAATACAACAACACACAAAACGTTACAGTAATATACATGAAATATTCACACGCAGGCAGAAAACTATTTGTTTTTTTGTGCTTTTTAAAAAAAAATTACGTTAATTAAAGAAATACTTATCTTACGAATTTTAGCAAAGCCATTTAAAGAGTAACCATTAAATGAGTCCGTAAGGAAACCAAGTGTACACTCCTATCGTTCCTTCTTTCTTTTTTTTAAAGAAAACAAAAAACTTTTCATGGCTGATAAGAGGAAATAAAAAAGAAAAAAAAAGATAAACGAGAAAGTCGAGAAAAAAAGAAATAGATGTACAATCCTAAGCTACAGGAGCTCAAATGCAATGCAAAAGTTCATTTTATTTAATTGGATTAATTTATTTTGAATTAAGATTTCAAATGAGACCAAATAAAACATGTGAAATGCACAATTTTCACCTAAAATAAATATGTATGAATGAATGAACGAACGAATGAATAGCTGTTGCTGATGATTATTTTGTTGTTTATTTATTTCCATCTCTACTAGATATAGAACTAAACAGTAGAGATGAGGCAAAAATCTATTCAGTTATGAAACGTGTTTCTTATGTGTGGCGATTCACGTATCTACAAAATCGACTAGAATTGTCTGGTTTCCAGTTTGATTGGTCATGACCGCTGATCGAGCGATCAGTCTCATATACGAACAACTCTGTACCCCTGTAAATGCATTTTAATGCTGTTACGTTATCAAAAAAAATCAGGCATTAAAAGCCTAAAAACTGCTTTTCGCTAATTTTTCGGAAATCCCGTGCGTTAGAATCCCTGCACGCGTTAGAATCCCTGCACGCGTTAGAAGACGCACGCGCCCATGCGCTCGCAACCACTCAACCCGCGTGCTCACTGTCAAGTTGAGTTTTGAGACTTTGGAGGCGTTTGAGTTGGAAAAATGTTGTAGATTTTTTTATAATCTTACAGCCGTTACATTCTGAACTAATCACACAATATTTTTTATCCCCTGCGGTAGAAGTGAATTATTTGCTGTTAAAGTTGGTTAGAAATAATAATTATAGGAGATGACACATACAGATGCATGCTGCTCAGTTAAATGTTACATTTGGTACAATGTTACATTTAATTGCTCATTAAACATTTTTAAAAAGTTTAAAACTGTAATGTCGAAAAAAAAAATCAAGATACTTATAAAATTGCAATATTATCCAGGTGACTGCTTATCCCCACTGCACAGACACGCGGGTGGTCTCACCTCGGTCCCGGAGGCGCTGGATGTTGCAGGCTGCGTGTTCCTGAGACACGGCTTGCTCCTCGGTTTGTAAGCAGGACGCAGTGAGGCTCTCAAAATCCCCCGATTCACACACAGCCACGGAGAAGGAGAAGTTCCCTTCTCCAACCAGGAGCACGTTCAGTCTGTCCGACATCTTCACCAGGACACCTCTCTGACTGGGACTGGAGCTGGCTTCCCGAGCATCCTGTCTCACGGCTTAACGTGTTTCTGAGAAAGCTCTGACCTGTTGAAGAGAACAAACAGGTTTAAAATAAGACTGTTACTGGTTAAGCTTTCACGGCTCAATTGTATGATAAGCCGATGGAGAGAGAGAGAGAGAGAGAGAGATGCAAATTCGCTACACGCATTCTCGTTACCTAGTTACCCCGACGCCCACGCAAATGTCGTTCTCTTTCAAATTAATAAAATGAAACAGCAAATGAGACCAAACCCAAAATACAACAAAACACACAACGTTACAGTAATATAAATGAAATATTCACAAACTGGCTGAAAACTGTTTTATTGTTTTCTTTTTTTTCTTACTTTAATAACTTTAATAATAATAAAAAAAATAGTTATTTTACTAATTTTAGCTAATCCGTTGAAGAGTAACTATGAATTGAATCCGAGTGGAAATAAAGTGTACACTCATCGTTCCTTCTCTTTTTCTTAAAACTAAATAACAATAAGAAGAATTTTAAACAATGTAAAAGCCGATAAAAGAGATAAATGAGAAAAGAAAATTCTTAAATAAAAAAATAGATGTAAATTTCTTACATATCGCTAGTACAAGTACAAATGTAATATAGGTTTTTATTCAATATATATTTTTTCTTTTAAGATTTTTAATAAGACGAAATAAAAAGAAGGAATATGTGAAATGTTGACTTTCTTCTTTTTTTTTTTTACCTTAATTAATTCAACAGATTTTTAAACGTGTATTAGCGCAGGCGTTTCAGGAGCAACAATTAAATGAGTCCGGATGGAAACCACGAAGCGCGTCCATTCATAGAAAGCGCAACGTAACCTCATAAAACTGCACTTAAAACGGATTTAATCTTTTTATATATATATATTTTTAAATTTCTATTTCATCTAAAGGCACACTTTTCAAATTATATTTAAACTCATTAAAGCGGCCCAGGCAGATGAAACGTTTATGACCCTGGACTCTGAATGGGCTGTGTCCCAAATGCTGCTTTATTCCCCTAATCCATTAAATCTGTAAAGTGCACCAGTAGGTCTGTGTACAGGATACTGCATCTGGGGTTTTTCAGACAAATTGGATCCTCAGATTGTAAGAATTCCACTGGAATTGCGATTAATTAGTTTAAATCCAAGAGTTACAGAGCAGTTCACTATGTAGTGAGTAAGGTTTGGTTTGGGACAGCACCCAGGTTTAAAAGGCAGAAACAATTTAACTAATGATAATAATAATAATAATAATAATAATAATAATTCTTTAGATGTTTAATTCTCTGTAACCTTTTTCGCTTTTTTAATTGATTATAAAGTACTAAGCTATAACATACAAGGTTTTGTAAGTATGTGGATGCAGAAGAGAGTATCGTTTTCACTTACAGGAAGAGAAAAGAGAATCCTGAAACGAAAGCAAAACTTTCCCGAAGTATTGGCACACACATACTACCTGCTGAGTAGAAGGACGGAGGACTGAAAACAGGTCGGTGTTTATTTTTTATTTTCTATTACTTTTTACAGATTTTCTGTATGTTGTTCGCTGTAATAATCACTCAGGTATAATTCATTCCAGTTTTTTTCCCCCCAGCTCAAGTCTTATTTATTCTCATGTACAGTCTTATCACAAAGGGGTCTGTAAGGGTGTATACCGCAGTTTATTGTTTATTCAACCGGAAACGCTTTAAAAGTGTATTCGACTTATAGTTTAACCCTAAGAATCAAAGTAAAAATATATAACCGTTAATGTTTAAGCATTGATTATCATATTTATTTTATTTATTTAAGACAATTTGTATAACGCTCCTCAAATAAAAGTATTAGATTGAAGTAGTTTTCAGTACGAACATTTTCCGGAATGTTCCCGAACTTTTCCCAACGACGTAGTCACGTGAGGTCATTCGACCGTTTGAAAGTCAAACATGACTGAGAGTTGAAACGAAATAGCCAGAAGCGCACAGTAACAGATTCTGTAAAGAAGACACGTAAAGTAGTGATGGGAGGTTTGAATCATTTTAGTGACTCGGTTCTTTGAATCGCGTTCATCAAAATGAACGAATCTTTTTTGTGTCATTTAGTTCATTTTGTTCTTTTGATCAGAAATAAAATAAAATGTTGCATTTTCAATAAAAAAAGACCCCCAATACGTCTACATACACACATTTTGTCTATAGTTGCAGTAATGAAAATATTACAATGCAGCTAAGGACATATTAAAATAAACAGAATGTGTAGCTCACCTCTCATATCGTCCAGTCTGAGTCACGTGACAAAGGAACGAACGACTCGGAGTAGAAGAGTCTTCGAGAAAGGATCGCTCAATTCTGTTTCCTGTACATAACCGACGGAGGTTTTGCGGTGATTTGCGCATGCGCGCCCAGTAGAAAATGAACGAATCTCTCTCCGAGACTACTCGTTCTGTTGAGTCACATTAAAGATTCGTTCAAAAAGAACGAATCGTTCATGAACGACCTATCATTAACGTAAAGTGGCGAATCAAACTGGAGTTTACTTAGTAGGCGGTGTAGTGGTTTATCACTGTCCCCTCGCACCTCTAGGGTCCGGGTTCGATTCCCGCCTCGGCATCTGTGTGCATGGAGTTTGCATGTTCTCCACCCATGCTTGATGGGTTTCATCTGGGTGCTCCGGTTTCCTCCCACAGTTTAAAGACATGCAGATTAGGCTTATCAGCGATTATTGCAATATTATCAACTTAATTGCCTATAGTGTGTGAATGGGAGTGTTTGTGTGTTTGCTGTGATTCGATGAATTGGCACCCCGTCCAGGGTGTACCCCGCCTCATGCCCTAAGCCTCCTGGGATAGGCTCCAGGCCCCCCGCGACCCTGAATACAGGATAAAGCGGTATAGACGATGAGTCAGTGAGTGAGTAAATGTATTTCATCAATTTTGAACCCACTGAAGATCATATGTTTATTATAAAGACTGATATGTAAGTGGGATAAGGTGGGGTTTTTTGGAAACCACTTACTTCCTGTTAGGAAAACCCTGTTGTAGGGTTCTACTTTCTCCCAGAAGGACAACCAAAGAACACCTAAGAAGTGTTCTACATGTAGTATGAAGAGCAGTTTACTCTACCCCCACCACAAGCATTTCACCATGTCCTGGCATACTGTGCACATAATAAGCAGACTTGTCTTGAACTCATGTAGAATGTACACTGTTACCGTATTGCAATGACCTTCCATTTCTTTTGATGCAGAGAGAATAAGGGGGAGAAATATGTCTGTCACTTTCTATGGTTGGGAAGTGGACTACGATGAGGACCGCCACCTCAGAGCAGAGCAAGAGCCTAAATCTGGTAAGCGTTACACCATGTATCATGGTACCAAGGTCAATTCAGCGCGGACCGTCATCCAAAGTGGCTTCCGTCAGTCCCCAGACGGGATGTTGGGGCCTGGGGTTTACGTGAGCCGCAACCAGAAGAAAGCTGAACGCTACCCGCTGAACACGGCCTTCACCGATCGCGTGGTCCTGAAGCTGAGCGTCGATTGTGGGAAAGTCAAGAAAATTGATAAGGACAACCACCCTATGCAGAAGTCCTGGCATGCCAATGGCTACGACACGGCCTGGGTGCCACCCAACTGTGGTATGAAGGCTGTTCCCAGCGGCCTGGAGGAAGACTGCGTGTGGGACCCCAAACACATCGAGGTGATCGATGTCGTGCTGGCGCCCAACCAGACAATTTTGAATGAACTCAAGCAGTCAATCGCCCAGAAGTCTCCCCAAGCTGCCGCCGCCGCCGCCAACCCGCAAGTGTGCCAGCTGTGCAAGTGGAAAATAGTTCCAGCGCACAGCGTTCAGACCTGCTGGGGCTGCGGGCAAAGCATCTGCACTCTGATGACCAAACACAAGTGCAATCACTGGGGCTATTAAGCTGTTTCCGAAACCAGAGGGTGATGATAGAGCAATATGGCTGGATATCGTTAATGGGAAATGACCTGATATAGTGATATATACATTTATTCATCTACAGTAAGCACTTTTCTCAGGGGTCTAAAGCTAATCCCAGGGACGCCTAAGGATGTACACCAGTTCACTGCTGGACATATAGTGATTATGATTAAATACAAGTGGCACTTCACAACTTTTCTATGACCCGAAAAGTATTGATGTCAAACTTTATGTTCTTACAAGGCTATAATGTAACTTACTGTACAAATAAGAGAGGCTTATGGCCAACATATTTGCATCATGCAAAAGCCATAGGCGTGAGTTGCAAAAGAGAATGCTAAGCTGGGAATGACGTTGGAGAAGCATGCAAACCATGTTTTGCAGGATAGTCTGATATTGAACAATCACAACCATGTTGTATGTATGTAACTGCTCCTAATCCTAGTGAGGTGTCGCTTACAAACCATTTCACTCTTTAAAGCACTACCTTATTCGCTCCAAAGTTGAAAATTCATCATCATCCTAGGCTAAATCAAGCTCCATCCATCTCACACCTACTGTAAAAAAAAAAGTGTGAAAAATGACAGGATAACCAAACTCGTATGAAAAATAAACTATTCAGACTATTTTAACTAATTAAATCAAATCAGAACCATATTTATCAGTTTACTTCAGAACTGCTCTAACAGGCCATAAACCAGACTATACATGATGGGGGGGAAAAACAAAGATCAGACCACCACTATTTCAATTTATAATACCCTAGAAATGTTTGTAAATGTCTGTTATACAAATACAGGATAGATATCTACATGTATAAGCTTGCCTTTTTTTAAAGCAACAATAACAAATCCCAAGGAACTTTGCAAACCAGTAGGGAGAAAGTGTGATTTTATTTAACCTTTCCGTTTTATTTTAGCACTTAAAAATCCTTGAATCCTCTTAGCACTTTTTCCTTTTAAGTAGTGATTTAAGATCAAATTCTATTACATTTGAAAGAATTGGATATGGTGCTATGCTGAAACAAGTGCCTTTGGAGGTCTTTTTTTTTTTGGTGATGTGAAGTTTGTAACTGTATGCTTTAAAATCTGTGTTTACTTGACTTCTACTCAGGCACATTTTACATTTAAGGAACTTAAGGAACTCAACTACACGTGCATTTGCACCCAAAAAAATAAAAAAAAATAAATATTTTATATATATATATATATTTCTCTCTCTTTCTTTTTTTTTTTTTTTTTAAATTTTTTTTTGGGTGCAAATGCACGTGTAGTTGAGTAGCACCTTTGAACCGCAGTCTCATAAAGAGGAGTCAAATTTACACCCAAATCATGGAGATTGTAAATGCAAATTGTAAATTCTGGTAACAGATTTGTGATTCGTCACTTTACGATGATGGAAATTTCTACTTCTTGGACTCCACTGTGTATTCAGACAAAGATGCAAGATAAGAACTCAGGATGGTCAGACTGCACAACCTCTACCGCATGATTAGCCTTAAAGACACATTGGGATCTGTGCAAGTTTTTTTTTAGTGTATCTCTGGGTTAATATAAAGTTTACACCAATTGCGTATACATGGACACAGG
>JAOVVA010000031.1:13499131-13509153 GCA_028565275.1 Leiocassis micropogon
CTGGCTGTTATTCCTGAATGATTAATACCATAATTTTGTCAAGCCTTTTAAATTAAAGCTGAAAGTGTTTTTCTGCAGTCATCCACTTTAGTTGTCTTCTGTGGTCTTTGGCTGTTGCCGAGTTTGCCAGTCAATTTTCTTTTTAAGTTTGTTCCATACTGTTTTATTGCCCGCTCCCAGTGTTTGCGCCATCTTTCGGATGGGTTTATTTAAGCAGTTTCATGGACAGGTATTTTGTTGTCCCTAGGATATGTGTGTGTATTAAAATGGCTATAATTCCTGAATGGTTAAAACGCTTCCTTTTGTTATTAAAATCCATTAAATTAAAGCTGAATATCTTGAACATTTCATTAAATTCAATATACAATAATATACAGAGGCCAAATGCATTCACCCACCCCACAAAAAAATGAAACAAACCAAAAATACATCTTCAATGTCTGAAACATGAAAGTAAATTAAAATAAAAAAATAAAATAAAAAAAATAGACCAGTATACGGTATTGGCCAAAATATACAGTACTGAAACACACACATCTTGAAAACGTTTGTCGACGAGGTATTGCTGTGCATGTTAGTTTCTTTCTGAAGAATAAACTCAGAGATAACAACAGGGTGATATTGTTCGTCTACTCATTTCAGGACTGTATATTTTGGCGCTTACTGTATTGTACCCATCAGTAACTGTAATTTACAAAAACAAACACAGAGACGACCAACATCATTTTGTATATGCTCGTTTTCGTTGCACTTACTGTACGTGATCTACAGTATAAACACCACATATCGCTGATACCTCCTTATAAAGAATAAATTACCCAACATCAAACCAAAGCCAACTAAATTATTTGTATTGACATAGAAATAGTGCTTCATTAATAATGCCTGCAGCTGTTAGCCTTCCTTAGATCACTGTGCTCCGAGTATGAAAGGCATCTCTCCAGTGTTTTGTAATATTCAAGGAAAGCATATTTATATTTCTTTCCCTGTAACAAGCTGCACAATCTATGAGTAATAAAAACTGCAGTGCTACCTGAGACTGTTGCAGTTCATTCTGGAGGGACAGAGGGAAGCACGTCATCTCCTCGAGACTGGCCTCTTCTCCGAATGCCTGGACCTTCTGCTGGAGGCTCCGGTTCATGGTGCGCAACTGGAATCCCTCACTCTGGTGCTGCTCCAGCTGTGGAAAAGCCACAAACAGAGCAATTTCATCAACAATTCTAAACCTCTATTTTACTTGGATTCCCCCCCCCCAAAAAATTTATATGTAGTGGTGAACGAAGGCACTGGAAATAGTGTATACTGCCAAGTATGAGGGTATCAAAAAGTTTTGAGACTAGTTTTGTAACACACCAGCAGATGGCAGCACAAGGATGCACGCACAGCCACAGGGAGCACAGACCTTCATAAGTCAGTGTACCAAAAGACATTGTCTTGTGTACATCAGGACCTGGTGCTATTCTGCCCACGTCTGCTATTTCATAACGGGCAGCAAGTTAGAATAAAGAACAAACGAAAAATCTTGCGTGGAACTGGGCAAATCTGCGAGAGATTTTTGACATGATTTAGCAGGTTTATGGTGATTCTGTGATGAGTCGTTCCTTTTTTTTTTTTTTCCCAGAAGAACGGAAGAACATCACTAGAAGATGCCAAGAGATCTGGAAGACCTTCAACAAGCTTAACACGTAGAAAATGTCAAAACCATTCAGCAACTTTTGTATGATGATCATCCGAGAATAATCGACAACATTGCTGTCATTGTCGGTGTGTCATACAGAACCACACCCACCCTACTCGTCAGATTTATCTTCTGAGGACTTCGCTCTCTTCCCAAAGATGAAGATCCAACTCAAACATCGCCATTTTGACACCGCTGTGGAGATCCAGTGCGAATCACGGAAGGTGCTTGACATGCTTCGAAAAAAATAAAAAATAAAAGACTTCCAGGACAGATTCCAGAAGTGGCAGGACCGCTGGAAGCGTTTGCGTGTGTGTGTGTGTGTGTGTGTGTGTAAACGTAGATAAACACCTTCTTGTAAATGGTTAATTTCAAAACTTTTTGATACCACCTTGTATACTAAGAGGTTAACGATGCTACAGGATTTTATCATGACATTTATAACCAATACCTCACTCTCCTTTTCCTCCAAGCTGGTCTGTAGTTCAAGGAGTCTTGCACGCAGTCCATCCCTCTCCATCCTAATCCGCTCGTTGTCCTGATCAGCTGATTTCAGCCGCTTTTCCATGTTGGAGCATCGCTCTTTCAGGAGTCGATTCTGTTCAATAAGAAGACAATCGCTGTGTGACATCTTATGCGGCAAGGAACTAGTTCGTTGTAGAATTCTTTTGGTATTTAAAGTGGTGGATGCCTGTATTAAATTTTTCAAAAAAAGTTTCATGCGAGTAGCCCAAAGCCCTTTAAAAAAAACATGCGTGTGTGAAGTGAGCTGGCGTTTATTTATTTATTTATTTATTTACTTATTAATGAATTTATTTTAATGGGTTTCACACAGCACGGCTAAATACAGGGACTGAAAACGAGTAAATCAAAATACACACCTGTTTGCAAAATTAGATTTTTTTTATTTTAATTTTTTAATTTTGCTATTATGTTTCTGAAACTGCACGTGTTTTTGGTTTTGTTGGTGTGTTTCTGTATTTGTGGTTGTTTTTGACTTCATGCTTCTGATTTTATTGTTCCATTTTCCAGTTTGCTGTTGTGTTTTTTTACACAACGGCCATATGATGCATTCAGCATTCATATTAATGTAAATATCTCCCGGTTCTTGTCTCTCTGACTGATGAGATTTGCAAATTTCCTAATTCTTCTTTTTTGTTATGCTGTTGTGTTTTTGGTTTTGTTGACATTTTAGAATTTGCTTTTGCGTTTCTGAACTTGCCGTTGCATTTTCGTTTTTTTTTTTTCTTGGTTCTTGCTTTTACTTTTTACTGTATGTACATGTTTTAAAATTTGCTGCTTGGTGTTATGTTTTTTTTAATTTGATGATGTGATTTTTAGATTTGTGGTTATGTTTTTTCAATTTGCTTTTGTGTTGCTGAACTTGCCATTGTGTTTTGCTTTTTCCTCATTCATGGTTCTCACTTTGTTTTGTGGACATGTTTTTGAATTTGCTGTTGTGTTTTTAGTGTTCATGTTTTTTTTTTTTAAATAGTTGTTTTTTTAGTTTAGCCGTCGGTCTCGACCCTGTGTGAACATGCAAACTCCATGCACACATAGACGGGAATCAAGCCTGGCCGGGAATCGAACCCGGACCCTGGAGGTGCAAGGCGACAGTGCTAACCACTACACCACCATGCCACCGTTTTGTGCTCATGTTTTTTTTAATTACTTGTTTTTTTGTTTTGTGCTCAGGTTTTTTTTTTAATTTACTGTTGTTTTTTTGTTTTGTGGTCATGTTTTTGAATTTGAAGTGATTTTAGGTTCGTGGTCATGTTTTTAAAATTTTCTGTTTTGTCTTTGGTTTTGTTGACACTTTTTAGAAAAAAAATTTCTGATGCAGGTGTTGCTATTCTGTTTTTGTTTTGTGGTCATTTAAATTTTAACTCATCACACATGATTCTTGCTTTTGCTGTTGTGTTTTTATTTTTGTCAGTGAGAATTCATGCATTCAGTGTAAAAACATTGATTCATTTTGTTTGTAAAAACGCATGTAGATTAGACCCCATGTCAGGGTCATGCCTCCTACGCCTGTGTAACGTACCTCTGCTTGTAGACTGTCCAAACGAGCGGAGCTTATTGACCTGCTGAAACTTGTGTCCTCCATTTCCTCTCTTAGGGAGCGCAGCTCAAGGCGCAGAGTGTGCTCCAACGTCACTGCCTGGGAGTGAGAGATAGACAGATAAGAATGTGACTCTCAGATCTTTAGAAAGGGGATTGAAAAGCTGGCTTTCGTGCATTCTGGTTTCTGTTAACATGATTCGTCAATCAGTGACTGAAGAGGAAGGTGTATTGTGTGGACATGCAAATGCATCCACCAGCTCTGTATTATTTTTAGACCATCACTGTCTACAAACCCTTTCGAGATTTCTGATTGCTCACCTCTGCCAACTGCTCAACAAGCTTTTGATTGTGATTGGACAGCTGGGTGAGCTGCTCACTTTCTTCACGCCGTCGGTCTCGACCCTGTGTAAGCATCACGAGGGAAAAGTGTTAAATAATATTTTACACACAGTATTATCAAAACAAAGATGCTTAATGTTAGTTAACCTAAAAAAAATTTTTTTTTTAAACTTGACATGCCCCTAAAACACAATAAAAAAAAAGCACATAATGGCATGGTTATTGTAAAACCATACTGTTATGCTTACCTGGTTATGATGCTGGTCGAACTGTTGTCGTAGTGAAGTGATATCAGCCTGCAGCTCTGCCTCCCGCTGCCCTGCCTCTAGCTCCTGCACCTCCAGCCGTCTCTGTAGAGTGTGCTTCTCCTGCTGCAATGCCTGAAAGCATCAAAATTAACATGCGTTATCTTTCCTGAAAATTCGACCATTTGTACATAACTTTGCATCATGGTCCTAGAGACATAATATTTCATTCCATGATTTGGGTTGGGATAAATTTCACTCAACTTGCAAATACAGTGGAACAATTATTGGCACCTCTTGTAAATATTGGTTTAAAAGGGTTGGGGAAAAAAAAGATCAACTTTTAGTGTTTATCTAAAACGAAATATTATCCCTTAATTTTATTTACTTTTTTTTTTTCCCCCAAATGTGGATGTTTGCTTAATTAATTTCCTCCGGGTATTTCGGTTTCCTCTCACAGTCCAAAAACATGCAGGTTCGGCTAATTGGCATTCCCAAATTGCCCGTAGTGTGTTAATGGGTGTGTGAGTATATGTATGTGTGTGGCCTGAGATGAATGGGAACCCTGTCCAGGGTCTACCCTGCCTTGTCTCTCCTGGGATAGGCTCCAGGCTGCCCATGACAATAGATATAGACATTAAGTGAGTGAGAGTCAGTGTAGAGATGACTGAGAGAATTTGGCCTCTGTGTTGTTTTATATTTGTACTAGGGTTAAGTAACAGCTCAAAGGTTCCTATACACTCTAATCAACTCAAAAATTTCATTTTAAACAGAAAATCTGCTTCAATTACATTGCATGCAGTATAATTTCCAGTGGTGACAATAATTGTTTATTTATGTTTACACATGTTTTGGTGCTGCAATTATTTACATGTGCTCCCCATGCTTGGTGAGTTTCCTCCCGAAGTCCAAAGACATGCAGGTTAGGTTAACTGCCTTTCCCAAATTGCTTGTTGTGTATGAATGATTGTGTGAATGTTTTTTTATTATTTTTTTTTTTTTTTCCCCCCACGATTTTCTCCCTAATTTAGTTGTGTCTGTCGCTACGGGGGGCTCCCACATTAAGGCTACTACCACTCAGTCGGGAGGGCCGAAGACTATCATGTGTTTCCTCCGAACCACGTGACGCCAGCCGACCGCATCTTTTCGAATTGCTCGCTCACGCTCCATTGGGGACGGTGTAACACACTCGGAGGACAGCGCTATCCGCTGATTGGCTGTAGAGTCGTGATTAATGTGGGAGCACCAAGTACCCCTCATCCCTCCACTGTGAGAGAACTCGGCTCTCTCTAGACCTCCGGCTGCGAGAGGTTACAGCATCACCTGGGAATCGAACCAGCGATCTCCGCATGATAGGGCAAGTACTTTCACACAATCAGGCCTCCAAGTGGCGCAGTGGTAATGGTAACTGGAAGTTCTACGAGGACTGTAAATATGGGAATAAATACAGTGGTCATTAGCCTCCATGGTCCCTAGTTGGACTACAGAGGATTCTAGATGGATGGATGACAGTATGTAGATGGACAATGTGTGGACACACATGATGCAAGCAGGTGTATTTGTATTCCGATTCCCGTAAGAAATAATGTCAAAGCCACCCCAAAATATTACTGATATACAGTAATAATAATAAAAAAAGATAGAGTAGAAAATCAAATAACTTTTGAGCGCATGCCAAAGGCAACGTTGGTATTGGGGTGACAGCTTTCACTTACTGAAAAAAAAAAAAGACTAAACTCGTAAACTCGCTTCGCTTGCCTTTCAACAGATGCAAACAAGTTTTAAACAGCTCCTGGGCATACATGCAACTAAGTCAGTATTTAGTTTTTTCTGTTCGTTCGTTCGTATGCCGAAAATGCTTTTTTTTTTTATTGTTAAAATAAACTTCGTATGATTCGTATGCTGAGGTTCCACTGTATTTGTGATAAAATTACATAAATTATGAGGTTCAGGCTAATTCCTTGACGCTACATTATGTCATATAATAAAAATATCTAGCTGCAGCTTCTACATTTAAGGTTAGCTCGGCCTTGGCTAATACATAGATTTTTTAAATAATAATAATAATAATAATAATAATAAACTTCCACAAAATCCACAGCTATGCTTATTAGAATGTGATATTATTTAAGCTTCCTAACATGAAACAAGGCAGTAAAAGAGTCAAATATAGGTTAGAGTCTGACTAGCTAGCTTGTGTCATCTTGCCACAGCAATGGCTAAGAATCTAGCAAGAGTTAAACGGGCTAATATTGTGCTGAAGGCTTGTAAACCACTCCTTTCTTTTATACACAAAAGGTGTAGTCTAAAACACCTACAATAACATTGTATTATTCATGTCTTGCTCATTGTAACAAAATAAATGCTTTAAAACAAAATATGCAGCGTCACTATGAAGTGAAGCTAATTCAGTTTAGTCATGTTATTGTTCACTGGGCATGAAGGGAGGTTGTAAGCAGGTGTACCCATTATCATGCATAAAAATCTCGACTTTTTTACCCTCAGGTATGACTAAACATTTTTACAATTCACAGTATTTCCGCTCTCTAACACCTTACTGTAACTGTATACCACTAGCAAAGATCAGGTTGCTAATCAAACACACTAACTAGCAAGGTCCTGTCAGCCGAAAGCACTGCCACTTTGGAAAGCCATATTTTAAAAACTGGACACACTTGAACCAGGAGCTCTGAATCAATGTTTTCGCAGTTTTGCACAGCAGCACTCATGAGTGCTATTATGATTGTGAATGAATGAATGAAACATCTCCCTTACTTCTATATCTCTTCTCAGCTGTTCCAGCTGTGCTTCCAGCTCCTCGTTCCTCTCTAGAAGAGCCTGCCCCACCTCAGCTGCCAGGATGAGATCCTTCTCCAGCATGGTCGTGCTGCTCTCATGGTCTGCTTGGGATCCCAGCAGGCTGTTTGTTCTGACCCCTTGGCCCATGATGCGATGCCGGGAAATAGGAGTGGATGAGGAGAAGGGAAAGAACGAATCTTCCAGACAGGGCGATGTTACACTTTCCTTTCTTGTTGAGAGCATTGCTGCTTTTGGTGGATTTCGAGCTGGGCTGCTTCTTCTTAAGTTTGGTCAGGACAACATCTTCAGCTGTCAGTGAAGTATGAGGGCTTCATTGTGGATTTGGTACATGGCAGGTCAAAACCTTGAAAAGAAATCAACCAAACAACAATAATCTTAATTCTCAAACTTACAAATCATTCTGGTTCAGTGCTTTAATACTTAGCTTTAGGTTTCAGTGCGTTTTATTCTGTGACCCAAAATACCTGAGGGAAAAAAAAAAAAATCCCCCAGAGTCTGTCTATTGTCTTAACTGCTTTTGTGAAGCGAATAAAATAACAAAAGCTGTAGTGTTTCCTACACATTCCACAAGGCATTCGAGTCTGCCAGACTGGTTTTGTGTTTCTGACAGTATCCATGCCTTTTCACAGCTGGTGCGACTCTTAAAGAAACCTAACAATCATTACACAGCTGACCATCCAAACGAACCTTTTCACCTATTAATTAAGGAATCTGACTTTTGTAGATCAAAACCTCTAGGCCCATTTCCTATATCCTGATATTTTCCAGATGAAATCCTTCTCTTACGACTGTTACAATATCAGCCTTGATGTTCCTATCACAGCAACAAAATAGTCTTTGAATAATCAAATTTCAAATGTCACAAGGTAAGAAGTGAGAACATGCTGTACTTTTTTAAAATAACAAAATTAATAAACCTACTCCTAGTTTTCCTGTTTGTGATTTCTTACCTGGCAAGTTCCTGCTTTGCTGCTGTCGTATATAGCTCAAGGGAGGCACTGGTGGTTTCCTTGGAGTCAAAGTTCGGCAGTTAACACCCAAGCTCCACCCTCTCTTCATGTTCTCGTAAGGTGGGAGGGTTTGAAACTGGTCATGCAAAACAGTTGGGGAGGTGCTCCACACAGGTGATGCAGCATTGCAACAGCCTCTCTCAGGTAAGCTTGTTTTGGGTGTTGAAATCACCCAGCTATGAAAAGAACCAGTTGGTTCACACCCACAAATCCTTTTCACAATATTTGTCAACATATACACATATTTGCTTTGCGTTCCTTTATCAGGAACACCACTACAACTGTCATTCAGTCATGTTACAGCAGTGCACTGCGAGACAAAATAAGCAGATAAAGCTTAAAGAGCTTCAGGTAATGTTCATTTCAAACATCAGAATGGAGGGAAAAGGTCTCAGATCTTAGTCAAGATGGGTGTTGGCACCAGACAGGCTGGTTTAAGTAGTTTCTGAATTTCCTGGAGTTTTTACAAAACAACAACCTGATGATTGATTGGAAGCTTTTAAAGGCCTGGAAGGCAAGAGTCCAGCACAATTTATAATTGACCAACACTTAAACAACCCATGAACCTGGTGACTAACAGATTATTCGAATCAGCTGTGTTTGAACAAAAATATCACCAAACTATATGGCCCTCCAAGATTGGCTTTGGAGAGCGCTGCCCTAAATGGGTCACAAGGGAAAATAAAATTCACCCATGTACTTCCAGGTCTTTTAAACCAATGATAGACAAGCCCGAATTCTTATCAACAATCATAATGGAGAAGGCAGGTTTTCTTAACTTCACAAAAGCTTCCTAATAAAAGCATGCTCATAGTTTTTGTATTTTAATTTTCATTATTTCAATAATCATCATCATTATTTATAAATCACTTAATTAATTATGTCTAAATGTGATTTGGACTGCCGATGAGATTTACTAATTCACAAATATTCTGCCAAAATGAGCTAAAAACGCCAACGCCTTCATGCTCAAGGTTTTTGTCCAATCACAGACGAGACAGAATTCTTCAACCAATAAAAATGCATACATTGAGATCATTTCAACATGAAAAATGTATGCCTCTCTTCTGATAGTCACACGATAGCATCAGCAATGGTGCGAATATTGACATCTTTCCCATCATTCCATTCATCTAGGAACCTCTGTAGTCCAACCAGAGACCGTGAAGGCCAATGGTGGCTCATGTATTTATATCCATTTGTACAATCGTGGTAGGACCTCCGGTCAACATTCGCACGCTCATTCACACACCACAGCCAATTTGGAAACGCCAATTAACCTAACCGCTGCATGTCTTTGGACTGTGGGAGGAAACCAGAGAACCCGGAGGAAACCCACCAAGCACAGGGACAACATGCAAACTCCATGCACCGTGCCACCACTTTAGTGGAAACATAATACTAAACATTGCTGCCATCATTTCAATTAAATTCAATTCAGTTTAGGGCATAGATAACACCTGTTGAAGTGTGAATACATTTTTGGGTCCCTCTGACTAGATCCGAATATACTCTCACTCATCACACCCATTTCTTCTATGTATTGTTTCTCCTTTTATCTGTCTTCTGTATTTATTTCCTTCTAGTAAAATGTGTCCTATTTATGGCATTAGGCAGAGTCCCTTATCCAGAGCAGCTTATATTTATCTCGTTTTATACAACCGAGTATTGGTAGCAGCTTGATACAGTAGTAGCAGGATTTGAACTCACAACCTTCCAAGAAGAGGTCTAATGGTTTAAGCAGTCAGCTACCACAATTAATATAGACTTACAGTATATATACTGTACATACAGTACAGTGGTGTGAAAAACTATTTGCCCCCTTCCTGATTTCTTATTCTTTTGCATGTTTGTCACACAAAATGT
>JAOVVA010000031.1:13512177-13540469 GCA_028565275.1 Leiocassis micropogon
GCTCAGATGTGTAATGAGATAAAAATGTAAGTCGCTCTGGATAAGAGCGTCTGCCAAATGCCCAAATGTAAATGTACTTAAGGGGACAGGTTGCCAGCTTGGCACCCGATTGTCACTCACACACTACGGGATATTTGGGAACGCCAATTAGCTTAACATGTATGTCTTTGGGAGGAAACCGGAGAACCCAAAAAGAAACCCAGAAAGCACGAACTCCATGCACACAGACCCGAGGTGGGAGTCGAACCTGAACCCTTGAGGTGGAAGGTCACAGTGCTTACAGTGACCTACAGTGGTCACAGTGCTTACCACTAAGCCACTCCAGGCAGTGTGTTTATATACAGTATATATATAAAATGTTAATACAATGATTAACATAATTATTTACAATAAAAATATATTGTATAACAAACCCCTGCAAAATAAATAGTCCCAAAAATAACTAATATAAGCCAATTTTTCATGAATGGGCTTGAGAACTGTCACGTGACTATGTTACATTATAGTAGTAATATAATAGATGTATATTCATGTTGTAATATAACTTTTGATAGCGTTTGTGTGTGTGTGTGTGTTGGGGGATTTTAGCACTGAACCCCTGTAAGGCCACTTATATAGGAAGTTGGAAGCTGCCACGTGAGCAGCACGTGAGCTTCTGTGGTAACCATAGAAACGAATGACTACAACACAAGGTGCGCGAGAGCTTTCTTCTTCTTTAGAGGGAGCCTCAAATCCAATTAATCATTTTAATTATTGATTCTATAGCTATTTAATTATTATATTAAATAACGTTTTTAAAGTAACTTTAACAAAAAGAACACAATATCGGATAACAAAATAGCCGGTTCAGGGATGGAAAGCAGCACTCCTTTTTATTACATGACTCGTGCTTCCGGTCACGGTGAAGTCTGGACTGATTTCACTGATGAAGACAAGTTTGCTCAGTACGGCTGGCGCTGCACTAGGAACGAGGACGCCTATTCAGTCGCTACACTGGTTGGAAACTGGTCAGAAAAGCGCTTCGACGCCGGTAGAGCAAAGGCATTACGGCGCCCTCTGCCGTCCCAGGTTTGTATGTGCTCTTAAATGAATAACATAATGTAAAGCACAAAAGTTTTGAGAATAACACAAATATAAATTTTCACAAAGTCTGCTGCTTCACTGTTTTTAGATCTTTTTGGCAAATGTTACTCTGGTATACAGCAATTTATTTACAAGCATTTCATAAGTGTCAATGTTTTACATTTTTTATATAATAATATGATATAATATATATATTTTTTATAAAGTCAATATTTGCAGTGTTGGCCTTTCTTTTTAAAGATCTACAGGGTGTAATTCACCCTGACATGCTGTCAATCAACCTCTGGGCCACATCCTGACTGATGGCAGTCCGTTCTTGCATAATCATTTCTTGGAGTTGGTCAGAATTTGTGGGATTTTTGATTGTCCACCCGCCTCTAGAGGATCGACCACAAGTTCTCATCAGAATTAAGGTCTGGGGTGTTTCCTGGCCATGGACACAAAAACATCAAGGTTTTGTTCCCCAAGCCACTTAGTTATCACTTACCTTATGGAAAGGTGCGTCATCATGCTGGAAAAGGCACCGTTCAAATGGTGTCATTGTGAAATTGCTCTCTGAGGATGTTTTTGTACCATTCTATATTCATGGCTGTGTTCTTAGGCAAAATTGTCTTTGAGGCAACCAGACACATTAATGATCAGGATGCTTTACTGTTGGCATGACACACAGGACTAATGGTAACAGACACCTTGATCATTTCAAGAAGCGCAGCAAAGAAGCCACTTCCCTCCAGGACAAACATCAGAAACAGACTGATATTCTGCAAAAGGTACAGGGATTGGACTGCTGAGGACTGGGGTAAGGTCATTTTTTTCCTGATGAATCCCCTTTCTGGTGGTTTGGGGCATCTGGAAAAAAAGCTTGGCCAGAGAAGAAAAGGTGAGCGCCACCATCAGTCCTGTGTTATGTAAAGTATTCTGAGACCATTTATGTGTGGGGACGGTTCTCAGCCAACGGAGTGGGCCCACTCACAATTTTGCCTAAGCCTTTGACACTTATGAAATGCTTGTAATTAAACTTCAGTATACCAGAGTAACATCTGGCAAAAATATCTAAAAACATTGAAGCTGCAGACTTTGTGAAAATTAATATTTGTGTCATCCTCAAAATTGGCCATGACTGTACTGTATATGTGGTTCTTCCCTTAACTGCCACAAAGTTGGAAACATACAGTGTGATTTAGCAATACAGTTTAACTCTTCTCTAAATCCTGTACCAGCATGACAGATCAATGAAGATCCAAGGTTGGAGTGGAAGAGCCCCGGGCCCGAGTGTTCACATCTTTAGTTTAAACTTTTGGAATGCCAGTTTTCTCCCCAGGCCTCCTTATCTGACCTCTTGTTTAAAGGATCACTAATCCTTATAGTGGTGCTCCCAAAATTCAGTGCAAATTTTTTTTTTTTACAGAAATAGAAAAAATAGGGTGGAGATATATCTGTTGTTTCTGTAGCAGTTACTTACGGGGTCAGGTTGCCAGTTCGAACCTGATTATATGGGACCTTGCTCAAGGGTCCAACAGTGGCTCGAACCGGGGACCTCCTGATCAGCAGTCTAACCTATACAATAGTAAGGATTAACTGATTTAATATACTTTTAAATAATTGTCATATTAATATTATGGCATCCTCGGTAATAGAAATATAAATCCCTTTTCGAGCTTTAAGGCGAGATAGGGTGTCCACATACTTCTGGCCACACAGTGTACCTTATGGCATCAAACTTATTTAGCGTTTATATTGTTAAGAGATATGGTTCATGGGGGCTTTTCAGCAGAAAGTAGATTCACATCATGATTAGTCTTTTGATAATGTACAGGATTTGCCCTACAAGTCTCTCTATGAATGTAGTTGGGTTTTACTATAGAAACAATAATGATATAAAAACCTGTGGTTTTAATTACAGCTGGGCTTGGCATTGAGATTGCTTTCATGCCAGATTAATCATCGTATCCTGACTGCTAGAGATTTCAACAGCACCATGCAATAGTATTGCCTAATTATCATACTGTAAATGCTACAGCTAGTGTTTTGACCTTTGAGTCTTGAATAAAATGGAAAGAGGTGTAAAAATACAAATTATAAAACATTAATGCATGGCACAGTATGTACTAAGGCGTTGTTGTAGACTGTCCTTCTGATTGTCATTTCATTTTGTAAAGTGCTATATAAATAAATGTTATAAACGAGGAGGTGCCAGTCTTGTGACATCACAGGCGTTTGTGTATAAATAGCAGGGGTTTTCCAACATCTGAGCCAAATTGAAAAAACAAAAACAAAAAAAAAAACGAACGAATGAGTCATGATAGGTATTGATTTATTCCCCATGTCCACTCATCAAGGCTTAAACACTGTGAGACGTTAAACCTGACCTGCTTTACTAAAACATTTCACTTTTTTATACACATATTGTTTTATTTTGTTTTGTTTTCAAAAGATTCACATAAAATCTCTCCCTGCAGTTTTCTCACTACTATGACACCACATATTCCTCCACCTACAACAAGGAAGATAAAACACCAGTTTACAGTGGTAAGGATTAAAAAGTCTAATCAAAAGAATTATGTTTAAATTAAACAATCAATGGTTTTACTGAAGAATAAATATTACAAGTTAATTTAGTTTGTTTTCTGATGTTACAGCTTTTAAGAAAGAGCCCAGAAGCTTCCCGGGTCACCAGCCTGAATTGGACCCACCTCACACCAAGTGTGTGCCAAACTCCTGCTACAGATTGGACTTTGGTAGGCATCACTCACCCGGAAAGCCCTGATCAGTTATCCTGGAAATTATTATGAAAACCTATGATTATGAATTTTATAAAACCTATGATTATAAATTATTATGAATTTGTAGCCTCTTGATAAAGTCACGTCTTTCTTATGAGTACATGTCTGTATTGTGTCAAGAGCAAATAAAGATGTTAAAAGTGCAACAGTTGATTATTTTAATTTCTAACTAGGAAAAAAAACAAACTTGGACATACAGATGTGTCTGAAAGCCTGTTTGGAAAATTGCAGTCCGGTCTGTTTACACGAGCGTCCTATCAGTCTTTTTATAGACACCACCCAAACAGCTTAATTCCACCTCCACCCCAAGCTGGCAGAGAGTGTAAGCAAAAAAAAGGTGCGCACACAGTCATGGACACATATGGACAGTAATTCAGTTTGTATAAAGTGTTTGCTAGCTAACTCTTCCATGTAGCCACTCCGGTTATATTAAAACTTCTGTTGGCCGCGCTGTCTTCTCAGCACTTTCCATTCAAGGCTACTGTCTCTCCATGTGAATGTGTTACATCAGTTCGTTTGTAACTGCGGTGCGAGCAATAATGGACGCCCCACCTGTGATTTGCACGGAAGAAGAGCTGCATGCAGTGATTATATATATATATTTTTTTTGTGGTCTGAGAGTGTACCCGGTGCCAAAACAACTAATGAAAGAGCATAAACAGAAGAATCTGTATATCTGCTAACATAGTTTGAAAGAAGATAAAAGTTTCTTAAAGAGAATCATTACTGGTGACGAGACATGGATTCATCACTACGAGCCTGAGAGTAAACGGCAGAGTATGGAACTTAAACATCCTCGATCAAAGAGTCAACCATCAGCTTCAAAATTGAAGCTTACAGTTATCTGGGACCAGTATTGGAACATATACTATATACTGCAACAAAAGTGCTTGTTGCAGTGAGACATTTATTGAAGAGCTGAAGCCTAAACGTTGGATTAAGCGTAGAGGACTGATATCCAAGTTTGTCGTGATCTTGCATGATGGTGCACATCCGCATACTTCTTCCCACAGTGTCGACACTCTGCAAAAACTTCGTTTTGAGTTGTTAAAGCATCCTCCTTGTAGTTCTGACTCCATCTGCATCTCCATCCACCTACGAGGATGAAGATTCACTTCTAATAAAGAAGTGATGACAGCAGTGCATTTGTTTCTCACCGCTCAGTCTACTAAAAATTTAATAATGAAATAAAAAAAACTTGTTGACAGTAAAAAAAAAAAAGTATTGCAAAGAGCAATGAGATTATGTTGAAAAATAACATTTATGTTTAAAATAAATTCCACAGTCAGTGTGCGGATCATTTTTGACTCACTCTCATACTAACAACACCGTTTAACGTGGGCCGTGATGCTCAGCTGAAAAACTCATGAAAGCTCATTACATAGAAAAACAAGACTGCCTCGTCTGTAGTCAAATGACTCCAGTCTGTGACATGAAAGCAACATGGAGGAGGAAAAAAAAACAAATCCTAGCTTTAATAGTCGAGCATATTTAATGTACAAACCTTGTCAGTGAACTGTGGATTTAAAAAGATGTAAAGTTTTCAATTATTTATTCATGATATTGATTTGAGATCATATCGTCTAGCACTGTCCTTAGCCATCTAATAGAACGGCATTGACCACTGTAGACAGCAGTGGAAAATCATTCTAATATGATTGTACTTCACCTCATTGACCAGTAGAGCTCTAATTGTTCTAAGCTTGACTAAGTGCTTGAGATGTATTGGATAAAACAATGCAGATGGTTTGATCCTTACACCATTTGCATGATCATATGTGAGATAAATGTAGAGTATTTAGAATCAATTTGTAAAGTATTAGCCTCAAAAATTTGAATTCGTGTGCATTGTTCGGTCAGTAATATTGGAAATTAATTAGCATGCCATCAATAATGACATGGTTCTTACTATAAAAAGTGCTTTAAAAAAGGATTTGCCCCTTTCTGATGTGGTATAAAATGATGATTTCATTTATTAAAGAAACAAGCTGTCTAAACCTGCCTGGCCCTAATATTTTATGAAAAAAATAATAATAATAAAAATCAGGAAGGGGGCAAATACTTTTTCACAGCACTCAATTTCCTTTCTCTGGTTAGTTCTTTATTAAGTTGGTATACAGTACTTGTATTATCATTACTTCCCATATCATTACATATTGTGATGTGTTAATGAAGCATTACACGGTACCTACACACACACTGCATCACTTTTTACTATTGGCACCCGTTAGTTTTTACACTTTTATGTACATATAGAAAGAGACCCAGTCGTGCTTCATCTTTAAATGACCACAGGATTTATTAATAGCTCGCAGCCATCAGTATACACACCGAATCAAAAAGTTATAGCTACATACTGTATTGCTTAGTGGTGTGGTGTGAAGAGTCAGGAATGTTAAAGCAACAGATTAAACAAAACAATAGTATTTAGGCCTTTTTTTGCACCAATCTGAGACCAGTTTAGTAATTTGCTCTTATTACGTTTCATACTAAAATAACATGGGAAAGCAGAAGAAAAGCCATGTTGACTCAACCTCGACTTGTGTGCTCCCTCGCATTTGTTCCTCTTTAGGTATTTAGTATGTCACGTTGAACACAGAGAACATGAGAGAAATTAGCTGTATGAAATCCTGGTTTTAGCACAACGTTGTGACAAAAACAAGTGACTCAAGAACGGCCTTTGTTTTTAGCAGCTTTGTCAGTGATGCTATTATGAGGTGGTGCTCTGGCAAAAGTAAAAAAAAAACTTTAACTCATAAGCACCATCCCAAACGTGTACACGGGACAAACACACCACTCAAGTACTCGTTTTAAGTTACACGTTTCAACGTATGACAAAAATTTGAACAGTCACATTCTTTAAGAATCTCATCAAATCTTCGATTTAGTTGTCATGCTTTCAAAACCACCATCACTACAAGGTTTCCTCCAAGGTTCCATTCCCCATACAGAACCTGTTTAGAGCAGAAAGATGTCATTTTCTTCACACCAGCATTTGCTCTTCCCTCACAGCCTGCATCTGATCTCTTTGTAGTGTCTGAGACATAAGACATGGGAACATGAGACGTAAGATCACTGAATAAACTTTCTAATACCACAGAGCTCATCTCCCATTCTATTCATTCGAAACACAAAAACGTGGACTTGTTTTGAGAAACGAGATTATAGGTTAAGAAGTTCTGTCATGCTATTATTTCTCGTTTTCATCACGACGATTGCTCAGGCTTCCTACACGCAAACCCTCACCAGCTCTATGCAGCCATTGTTTGGACAATGGGCCTTTTGTTTGGCGGATGCCGTCTATGACTAGTGGCCGTGCAGTGTAAACAAAACTCCAGTGGTTTAAATCAATTTAACATCAAGTTGTAAAAGAGAAACCTTTCAGCCATAAAATGAACAGGTCAATCTTTGGCTCTTTCTCACCAGTGCCTTATTAGACCTAATAGTGGAGTGTAAGTGCAGGGGTGCGCAGTGGATCAGCAGGACGAACACCACACCGGTAACAGTGTTGAAGACGTTGGAGCTTTACTTCTTCTGTGAGCCAGACACCACAGACTTGTCTTCGCGAGTGATGGTAATAGAGCGCTCGGGGGCATCAGAGGGCTTGCGAGGTGCCGTGATGGTCAGGACGCCATCAGAGGACAGAGATGACGTGATGCTGGTCGGGTCAACGCCAGACGGGACACGGTATTTCCGGTGGAACTCTCGGGAGACGAACCCGTGGTCATCCTGCAAGACATGGGACACATTTGGAAATCTACATTAGTACTATTCATATTTTGAAATATTCATCTTTCTTGCTTTAGGCTGGTGATTGTATTTTTTGGCTTGTAGCTTCACCTGGCGATCCTCATGTTTGGCGTGAACTTCGATGTAATCTCCGCTGACCTTTACTCCCAGTTCCTCGGGTGTGAAATGCTTCACGTCCAAGTTGATGGTAAAACGGTCCTTTTCCATTTTCATCTTATAATGAGAACATGGAAGGTACACACGTGAAATTGCATAATTATACCAGCACATGCCATTTAATTTGAAAGTATGATTGGTCTCAATGTTGGCCTTTCTTTTGTAGAAAGAAATGTACTGCATGTAGCTAAGGAGAAAATGTTTGAACAATACCACTGTTTATAATATCCTGAAACATTAGTAGATTCAGTAAACCTGAATGCACTGTAATACAGGAAACCATTCCATTATTGTAATATGTTGTAAAATATAAGCATTGCTTCAATGACAGGGAGATCCACAAAAGAATCCTTCTTAAAAACATTTCCATATTAGTTCTTGTAGTCAGTTATTACCAGGACCAAACCAGAGAGAGGGGGAAAGAGAGAGAGAGAATACATATTAGATTTAAAACTCACCTCAGAAAGCCCACTCTCCACCCAGCTGGGCCAGCGAAAGAAAGAAGGGCGTGGACAGTATACCGAAGGATAGGGTGCCAAAACATCGCTCTCTGAGACATGCTCCCCAAAATGTTGATCGAAGATCCGGCTGGGAAAGAAGGACTGCCAGAAAGAGCGGCGGAACCAAGGATGCTGGATGGCGATGTCCATTTTGTATCTAAACTGCACCTCAGATACAACCCGGTGCCTGTCCTGAGTTTCCGCTTATATACACCACTGGCGACAGCAACAGAGCCGTGCCCTGGATCTTTCTGGAACAATGATGTAAACTGTTTGCTTCTCACCTCCCCCCACCCCATTCTGCCTCTCCCACACTCCTCTGTCAGTTTTCTGGCCCCCCCTTCCCCCCCCCTCATCTTCCAAACACCTCTCCTGGTATTTATCTAAACCAGCGGTCCGATTTCATTCGAAAAAGACACTGGAGGGATTATGCCACAGGCTTTAAATAGGAAAAACTTTGCCATGTAGGATTGAGAGTACCCAATGGACTTTGGGTTTCTTGGCACAAATACTGTAAACCCAGCAAGCTTGCTCTGTGCCAGGGAAGATTAGGCTGTCGGTGCCCTGACATAAGGTCTGAGCGTCCCTTTGAGACCTTTTGTTCTTGGCAGAGCACTGGTTGCAAGGCATGTTTGTTTGGTCAATGGTGCTGGGATCATTCTGCATGGTCACCCTCCACAGAGTGTGAACTCAGTTCCAAAGAAGCATTTACTGATGCCTGACAGCTGCAGAGGGCTTAATCAGTCTGGCACAAGTACCCAGGACAGGGCCAATGCCCAATCAGCTTTACAAAAGGATGGAACAAATGTTCTAAGCCAAATTTCAAGTTAATTGTATATAAATAGATTAACCAACACCCAGTGACTTATATTATTTAATATTTTAAATATTACGTAGCTCTGTTGTTGATTTAAATACCCAGGTATCACAACAGCTCCCATGATCCCATGTGACCAAATCTGGTATTTCTGTGACCCATATTTTGAGTCTTAGCCATCTTCTTTAACTTCAGAACTACTGCCGGTTTCCATAACATTCAATGTCATTAATATCATTGCCCCAATTTAGTGGTGTGTGACTGCACTGAGACCCGACAAAACAGTTGTGCATTTTCAAATACAGAAGCAGGTGGGCTGATATGAACGTGGCATGCAATGGTCCTTAAGATAAAATCATGCATCCTAAACAATTTCCCAAGGATACATACTAAAAATCTCCTACAAAATTCTTCTGCCAGGAGAACATGAGGAACCAAGTCTGTTTGGGTTTTCAGTATCGTTCAGCATCTGCCCCCTGTAGGCCTTGCTGTACAAGCCACAACCTATTTCTAGACCCGGTTTATCACCCTTACCGAGTCACAAGCTTACAGTCTCTTTGCCCTGCACCTTATCTGCACCCTCTTTGCCATCTTGCCTCACTGTCAGACTTCCCGAATAGCCAGAAAGATCTACTTCTTCTTTCTTTCACAAAGGATACCTGCGTTTTGTTTCAGCATGGCTGACCGCACCGTTCCCCATGCATACCCTATGAGTGTCAATTATGAGATGTGCACTCCTGCTCGGATATACGACCAAAACTTTGCAGAAGGTAAGTGATCCATCATGGGATAACCAGCGCTTATATAAATGTATAGGAACAACATAAGGCTTTGGGAGTACATTTGGGGAGGTTTCTATTACGCTTATATGCAATCAATTTTTGAAAAGTGACTAGAATATTGTAACTTGTTCTTTCTAGTAACTTGTTCTAAATCTTGTTTTTAGAAGGTTGCTTTGAAAAGCCAACATCGACCATAAAATGAGACATTGGTGTCTAATAGGTACACACTTGTAGGCTTCTTACCACAAACGACAATATTCCATAATATTCTGCCAATTTAAATCAAACTGAATGCCACTCTTAAAACACAAATTGGTGCCAAAGGATCTGCATAACATGCGGCAAATTAAATAACAAATGCTTAAGCTGCCATTGACTATGACGGTGTGTTATACTTGAATGAAATATAACCCCTAGACTGTGGCCTATATTTAGTTCTACATGTGACCATACAAAAATAACCTTCTATCTAGTGCAAGTTGACATATCAAGGCCTGAACAAATATTTAACTCAAGCCTGTAATGCAAAGTCAAAATTGAAATGGTGCCAATCAAGCCTGATTCCTGATCTGTGGCAGACAGCAATTATTGTAAATAGATCTGACCCAGGTGCTTCCGGTGACATAAGAGAGGCAGGAGTTTCTGTTTAGATCGTGGTGTCAGGCAACAGGCTCCAGCAATAAACAGCTAATCTGCATCTCACAGTATGGTGTTCACTGACCAGGGTGTCACTGTTTTCAACATCAGCTTGTGGGATGAAGTATTTCTTCATGTGGCAAACCTCCTTCTTTGCCAGGATACATTTTTTCACTCCCAAATTCCTCCATCCACCAGGGAAGTATGTGTGGAATGTGTTACCTAATAAACCTAGTCAAAGCAAATGCTATGAACCAGAAACAGTTTGAATCCTGTTTGACGAAGCAGATTAAACATGATGAACTCATTAAAAAGTATGTGGTTTAACGCATCTTTCGACACGGATCCCAGAAAATGTAGTAGACAACAGCATATTGTCGTTTTTTTTTACATTTTTTTTAGATTGATTCAGACTATTATAAACATGGGTGGCTTAGTGGCTAGCACTGTCGCCTTGTTCCACCAGGGTCAGGGTTCAATTCCTGCCTCAGGTCTCCCCGTGCTTGGTGGGTTTCCTGTGGGTACTAAAAGACATGCAGATTAATCTAATCGGCGTTCCCAAAATTGCCTGTCGTTGACTGGAGGTCCTACCATGACTGTAAAAATGGGAATAAATACAATGGTCACCATTAGCCTTCATGGTCCCTAGTTGGACTACAGAGGTCATTAGATAGATTAACAGTTTAGTTTAAAGGTCCTGCTTCATATCACTTACTATCTTTCTTGTTATTCTATGTACCTGGGTGTGGTGATCCAAATTACATAATCTCTAATAAACATAAATCAGTGCTTCGAGATAAACTGACTGTTCGAGCTAAGATTAAGCATGATCTTTGTCCATTATGCAAAATCATGCATTTTACTGTAGTTTCACTCTTCTCTTCTGTACAGCATTAAGTCCTCAGGACCTGATGGCTCCGGTGCTGTACCACGGATACTACATCCGTCCCCGCATCAACAAACAGCTGGAGAGGGGGTTCTCGCAGGTGGACAGCGACGACGACTGGTATCGCGTTCTACTAGATGTTTGTCAGTTCACGCCGGATGAGCTGAATGTGCGAACTGTGGATAATCTCCTGGAGGTGACTGGAAGACATACGCAGAGGATGGACCAACACGGCTTTGTCGCCAGAGAGTTCACACGCACCTACATTCTTCCTATCGGTGTCGACCCCCTGCTTCTGCAAGTGTCTATATCTCATGACGGGATTATGTGTATCCAAGCACCAAGGGAGGTCCAAAATCTAGAGGCTAAAGTCAATCAGCTCAAAATCAGAGTGGACAAGAAAGGAAGAAAGAGCTGCTGAAGTGGACTGATACACCCTTACCGAGATATTTATTTATTTTAATTTTTTTTTAAAGCAAAGCACTTCACTAGGTCCATGCAGAATGAAAAGGCATGGTTTATACTTGAGTTTTTGCGGTTTCACATAAGTTGATTAAAAGAGTCCTGAGAAAAAGATGATTCACAATGACTTCTTAGAGTCGGTTTCTAATATTAGGAACAAAATAGAATTGCATATTTTTTGATAGGGGTGGAAATTAGGAAACAACCAAAGTGGCATGAACAATGCACACAAACAAATTTATTCATTAAAACACAACAACAACAAAGTTTGTATGTAAGGAGAACTCCAGAGATTGGTCATTTTTAGGTTGTATAAAAATCTGTTTGGATTGGTTTAAAAACAGTTTCAGTCATGTCAGAGAAAAGGGATCTAAATTTGACAATGCAGTATTGTACTGTAAATGTTCTACAGTCTTTATTACATTAAATTTGTACGTCGATCCATTGGATTTGAAATTAAATAATTGCTTTGGGTTTAATTCAAGTAAATTTTGATCTACATTCATATTGACAGATCATTTATCTAAATTTGTGAAGTTTCCGACCAATTTTTAAAAAATTAAAATTGCCTGATAAATCTTTCTTGAATGTGCCACTTTTACACTTGCAATACAGCAATGCATGAATAGGTCTTTCCTTTCACATCTAACTAATGCATGAATCTACAGAAACTCTATAGAAAAACTGTAGTCCAGATTTTCCTGTTTGACCTGTATGCAAACAAGCTGCTTTGTTATCTGGTCAGAAAACACCTCATCTTTTCAAGAAGCAACAAGAAGTGAAAAGTCTATAAATGCCGTGGGAACTTCGGGTTGGAATGGGCACGGGAAAGAAACAGGAACTTTTGGGCTATACGAACACCACAAACAGTGGTTGGTTTCTAAAACTGCAGGGTGGCCCAAATGTCTGAATAGGCAAAAAATCTATTTACTATTTAAATGTATAAATTACATTTATTATAGTTGTAGCACTTACAGTTGTAGCATATAGTTGTGGCACTTATACTGTATATACACTAAACAATACAATTTCATATAACATTTCTTAATGGTTCAGAACTGATGTTTGGTGCACATGCAGATGTTCTGATAGACTACGGAATTCAGACTGATCGCAAAGAAAGAAGTTGAGTGCTGTTAGGTCTGGTTTCATCCATTCATCTGTTGTTAGTTTTGAACCTTTCTTGGGTCTGAAATGTTGTTGGTCTTGCAGCTGCTCCCTTCAAGAGACTACAGCCGACAATCACAATCCTGACACAACCCTCAAATTTTATCCGGGCTTGGGACCAGCACTGCAACTAATGGCTTTATGGGCATTGACTGGGAAGTGAACCTGGGCCTAAAAAAAACAAAAAATAAATAAGTAAATAAAATTTCATTCAATTAAAAAAAAAATCCCTATAGATCAGACTTTTTGAAACTCTAGATTTTCATGATCTCCTGAAATTCTAAAATTCACTTTCACTCTTTGTCTATACCACTTTATACTGTATACAAGGTCGTGGGGTGCGCTGGAGCCTATCCCAGGAGACCTGGGGGGGGGGGGGGGGGCCAAGGCAGGCTACACACCCTGGATGGGGTGCCAATCCATCTCAGGGCACACATACACACACAATGTGCAATTCGGGAATACCACTTAGCCTTATCTGCATGTCTTTGGACTGTGTCTGATTACCTTGAGAAAAGCCACCAAGCACAGGAAGGACAAGCAAACTCCATACACACAGACCTCGAGATGGGAATCGAACCTGGAACCTGGAGGTGCAAGGTGACAGAGCTAACCATTAAGCCACCGTGCCGCCTTCTAAAACTGAATTTAACATAATTAAAAGAGTTTTTTTTTTTTATTTTAAAAAGGTGGCATCCCATCCAGGGTATACTCTTGCCCACCACCCAGTGTTCCCAGTATAGAATCTACAGTACCTCAACCCTGAACACAATTAAGTGTATCAGTATATAGTGGTATTTCTGTAAAGGCTGTTTATAATTTTATTAGATTTCTGTTCATTGTAAAAGGTCTGATAGTTAAACGTTGAACTTCAAAAGTAAGGTCAAAGGGACAGACATTCATAGCGCACCTGCCGAGCTTCACTTCCCTCCGAACAAGGAAATGAAGAAGCTCATAAAACAGAGCTGCTCGTTGTTCGACTCTTCAAACATGCGCAGCCATGGGAAACCGAGTCACCAACACCTTGGATAAGTAAGTAACAACTCGATTTTATTTATCCACTACATGCGGGGAGATAAATATATATAGGGGATTCTCTAGATCAACCTTCTTCTGTATGTTTAAATCTGTTTATACTGTAGATTTTACAATAACCCTAATATGTTAAATATTAACGTTTGTTAAAGCATGGCTCATGGCAAACCTGCATTCATCTGACTACACTGTATACTGTCTAGAGACTCTGCGATTTTGTTTTAAAAACATACATTATATAATATTGTATAGTATATACTATTAAAATATATATTAAGTGATTTTATAAGATTTGATTGGGCTGTGGACAAGGAAGTGAAAATGAAGAAGGATATTTAGTTCACTGGAGCGAATAGCAAAAAACAGGTTATATAACACTGCACATGTATAAGCTTAGAAATATCAGGTATATATATATATATATATATATATATATATAACGCGTGTTTTTGTTTTTATTTTGGATGCGGATATTTTCCGACGTTCTGTAGTAAACTGGAAATCAAAAGAAAAGCAGCTTACACACACACAAACACACACACACACACACACAGAGTTCAAAGTCCGTCCGAAACCACAACAATAATGTAAAAAACAGGGTATAAGCATTTCATAAACAGATATATAAAATACCGTCAGTGTTCTTTTTTAAGTCGACATGACGCATTTATTTAAAGTGTTTTCGCTTCTTACGTTAAAGCAAAAAAAAAAAAAAAGGATCAAAGCATGATTATTTTCCCGTTGTTGCACACGCACCGCTCTGAAACTCTTTGAAGTACGCTCCACCCACTTCGAACGCTTACGCCACCCATCCCTAAAAAGTCGTTTCCTGTTCTACTGCTTTATCTTTTTACTTTTTATGTCTTCTTAATTTTTAACAAACATCTATGACGAATTATAAACATTACATTCACATAATATCATAGCAGAAAGGAAATATATATATATATATATGTAGGCCTATATATATATACAGTATATATATATATGTAGGCCTATATATATATATATATATATAAAAGAAAATAAAAGTTATAACAAAGAGGATGAATTTAGCAATTTGAATGCATCCATAGTTCTGAAAGTCCTTATGATGTTTTAAAATAAATTCTTAAATCAACCTTGAATTGGGAGACATTGGGCATTATTTCTGACCGTTTACATATGTCTATATATCTCTATAATGGATCACAGAATAATCTTTGTTTTTAAGGTTGTTGAGGAAGGTTACAAAATAGATTAATAGATGTTAATGGATGTTATTTAATGGATGATGGGAAAAAAGAAGATTCTCAGGACTCTAAACTATTTTTATTGCAACTTTAAATACAAACGGAAGAACTATGGCATCGCACCTCCAGGGTCTTGGGTTTGTGTGCATGGAGTTTGCATGTTCTCCCCGTGCTTGGTGGGTTTCCTCCAGATACTCCGGTTTCCTCCCATAGTCCAAAGACATCTTCTTCTTTGTCTTTCGGCTGTTCCCTTTCAGGGGTCGCCACAGCGAATCATTTCCACCGGCACCCTGTAGGTCAACAGCACCGGTGGCGGTCGTTGTTAACCCGGGCCATGACCGATCCAGTATGGAAATGATATTTGTGATTCGCATCATTGATTTGGCAAATGTTTTTACGTCGGATGCCCTTCCTGACACAACCCTCTGCA
This sequence comes from Leiocassis micropogon, assembly GCA_028565275.1. Classification (NCBI taxonomy): domain Eukaryota; kingdom Metazoa; phylum Chordata; class Actinopteri; order Siluriformes; family Bagridae; genus Leiocassis; species Leiocassis micropogon. Next base: position 13,527,897 of record JAOVVA010000031.1, read on the forward strand.
TTTATCCAGACTTGGGACTGGCACAAGAAGACACTGGATTGCGCCCCCCCGTGGTTGCAGTCCATAGTCCAAAGACATGATTCGGTTAATTGACATACCTAAAAACATTGCCCGTAGTGTTTGCGCACACCCTGCGATAGATTATCACTCTGTCCAGGGTATACCCTGCCTCGTGCCCAAAGTCTCCTGGGGTAGGCTCCAGGCCCCCAAGACCCTGCAGGATAATGAATGAATCAAAGTATAATTGCCCTATTTCTTTCCTATAATTCCAAACAACACTAGCCAGTCACAGATGCTTTAGCTCATTGCACCCACACATGGATGACTGCATGTGTTGTCAGAATCACAAATTGGTGACTTGTGCAAGTGAGAAAAAAGACTTTCTTGTTGGACTAGGCAACAAATCACCTGGAATAAATAGGTTTGAAAAAAACAACAGCCCTGAATCATATCATAAACTTAAGAGGACCGACTGTTTGGATAGTGATTAAATTTTTGTGTTCCATCAGACACACTCACAAAATATGCTCCAGCAATTTTGGCTCACACCTTTTTGTAAAAAAAGTATTTTGACTAGCTTATCAAGCTGATTTTTTACTGAATGTGAAATGTGGATCTTAATCGTGGTTTATTTTTCTATCTTAGGTGGGGTATAAATCCAAGGAATCTGAGTCTAAAGAAATCAAAAAGAAAATGTAAGAAAACCGGTGATCAATATTATCTTTATTATTAAAACATTCAGATACAACATGTCCTGCCATAAATCATTAGTTTATTCACTTATCTAAGCTTGGTGCATCGCTGAACAAATATGACCTCGAGCTACTGGATTTGTTGCAACCATTTCATATCATTACACACATGGATTTTACATTGTAAACCGGTTTACTGCTTACAGCTATGTATACATATAAACAACACAACACGCTTTAAGCTCTCAAACACCATCACATCAATGTCATTAGAATACATGATGTTTCAGTAAGAGAATAGAGTTTAGTTCAATAGTCTACTGTTTTTTTCCCCCCATTTCTGATCCCAACACTCATGACAGTTATGCGCTGATCACTAGGATCAGATGTGTAGGAAACATGGAGTTTTATTGTCATAAAAACAGGGTTAGAAATGTCAGGACTGGATGAATCCTTATGTATTAACGCCACTCTCTAAAGCAGAAGTGTCAAATTTCGAGATATTATCAGTGTGTGTTTAGTTTTCATTCCAACCAAGCAGACCACTCCTTCTTGCTGTAGTTTGCTTGGATTTTTTTTTTTTTGTAAGATATTAACCACAGCTTGAACTGAGGTTAATAGAAAAGTTAATAGAAAACTATAAGACATTCCATTGGAATATAGTTATATAGTTCACTTTTCTAGCCGTGTTTAAGTGCAGTGATGTCTCCATGGTTAAAGGTGGACTACTTGTCCTGCACATTTAGCAAAGAAAAATTGCTAAAAAAGAAAAAAAATTTAAGGTAACACCTAAATTACACATCAGATCTCGATTGAATAAATTATTCAAGTTGAAAATCTTTGCTAATGTACATTGTATAATTTGATCAGAACAAAATGACATAACAATGGTCAATGGAAACTAAAATCATCAACCTCTGGAAGGGCGTATTTAAAATTCATCCCAAAAATCAAAATGAAAATTTAAAATCGATTTTCTAGTATGAACCAGAAGTGTGTACCACCCTGTTCGCCTATATGCATGCTGCTGATGAGAAGCTGGATGTTGTCCTGGGGTATCTCCCCCCAGACCTGGATCATGGCAGCTTTTGGACAGTTAGTGGTGGTACTTGGTGAAGTCAGCTGCACAGATACTGTACATAATGTCCCATAGGTGTTTAATTGGATTTAGATTAGGGGAACGTAAGGATCAGTCAGTGGCAACAATGACGTCATCCAGGAATTATCTTTAATTCATCTTCAATCATCCAGAGACTTTCAGACCACATGAGGCAGGCATTGTCTGGCATCAGGAGAAACCCAGGGCTCACTGTACCTAGGGTTAGGTCAGACAATCGCTCTAAGGATTTTATCCCGGTACATCGCAGCTATCATGGTATTGTTGGATATAATATAGAGGTCTGTGCGGCCCTTCATGGGTATGCATTCCCACACCATCACTTAATAATGCTATAGGCAGTGTAACATTCAACATGACGTCTCCAGGGCCTCTCATGCCTATCACTTGTGTGCCAATGGCGGACATGTCAATTCTGGTGTTCTCTTGTGAATACCAGTTGAGCTGCACTCTGCTTGGCTGTAAGCCCAGGTCCTACTAAAGGATGTATGGCCCTTTTACCACCCTCATGGAGTCCTTTTCTGACAGTTTGGTCAGAACAAAGAAGCAGATCGTGGTTTTGTAGCTGGGTTGTTGCCCTGTTTAGCTCTGCTGGTGTAAAAGCCAGGCTATTGGTATCTCCTCCATGCACTGTGCTGGGAGATCATTCAAACGTTTTTGCAACTGCACGTATCGATGTACCATCTTAGAGTAACTGGACTACCTGATTTGGTTTGCATGTACTGCCAGATGCTAACATTAGTGACAAGGACACAAAAAGCAGAACACAAAACTTGAGAAGAATCTGTTAAGAAAAATAAGCAGAATGCATTTGTCTGTGGCCACTACATGCAAGCTGTTCCTTTTTTTTTAAAAACCTGTCTAGCTTTTGCATCTTCCTCGAATTCACAATCACTTGTGCTTCCTAAATGGACAGATTGATATTCCTGAAGTTTAACTGACTTAGTGTTTTGCTGTGATGATTGTGTGTGCCCTTATTATTATTATTATTATTATAGCAGTTTAGATTGTACTGTCCTGTATGTGTGATAAAGGCATGCTTTACTTGATGCATATTCTGTGTTAAAAATTCTACAGTAACAAAATATTTCTTTATTTCTTTTCCTTTCTTTTCTCACATCAGCTCAACCTCCAGCCCCACCTCATCAGGTACTGTACCAATTTGTTAAAATTACAGCATGAACTACATTCTACATAATTTCATTAAACAGATTACAAAAAGTAATAATATATGAGTATAATGAAATCTGTTTTCACCCTTAAAACACATGATTGTACATAATTATATGGATGCAGGAAACTTATCCTAGATAAGATAAGCCATTTTTAAAAGAGCTTATATAGTTGTTTTTAATTAAGAGCAATATGCGACTATTTTTCCACTCACTTTAAGTTTTTACTGTCTGTCATCTCTTTCGGATTAGACCTTAGATCCCCACATATATGACAACGTGGCACCCGATCCCCATTACGCCATAGTGAACAAGAAGCATAAGACGCCGGATTCTGATGGATTGCACTATGCAGAAATTCAGGTGCTGCAGTCTGAATTCACAAGCAAACAGAGGACCGCACCTCCCACCACCTCAAGTACGGAATATGCAACCATTGACTTTCTGAGAGGCACTAATCTGAAGGAGTCTGCCGAACCTGCTGATATACTTATTCCACCTGGAGAGCTACAGGGGCTGATGGTTAAGTCTCAAAAAAAGAGGCGTGTTTCCTCACATCGGGGTGTCCTGGTTTAATTTAATATACTTATATAATTTGTGTATAGTTTTTTATAAATCAGAACTTTCTTCTTTTTTTTTTTAAAGAAAGATCAAATGTATGTCGTATTTGTTACATGTTTATGCTGATTCATCATTTTGAGACCTCTGCATACTGGATATTCTTAAATATTGGACAAAAATAGATAGAACATGCTGTTGGTGTTTTTGGTCAGTTGATTTCACAGTAACAGTAGTGAGTATCTACTGATCTTATCTCTTACACTAGGCTTCCTTTGCATATCTTTGCATATTCTGGAAACAACAATTAGAAACAATTAGTTTCAGGCAGCTATTCTGGGTTCTTATCTGCTTTATATTTGGATTTAATCTTGGAAATGGGACAACGCCCATGAGTGACTAGGAGGGTCAAGATTTCCCAAAGATAAACATCAGTAGGGTTCAATTTTGGCATCTGTGGCATATTATGTGCTGCTTAATGTTTAAAAACAAATTATGGAGCTCAGTCATTTTAAGCAAAGTACACAGAAGGGTATGAAGAAGCAAGGATTAGGCTGATTTCTTTCCATAGTGTTGAGATGTCACATGTAAAATACAGTCATGAGCATAATGAACATGACAATAATTTCTTTCTTTCTTTTAAAATTTTTTTTTTTTTTAACTGTTGTCATTTTGGCCCTAGATGCATTTTGGAGGAGAAATTAGATATTGCACATAGAGTTCAAATTACAAAACATCTTCCTTGAACTTATTTGAACTCCTTCTTTAAATTCTCAGAAACCACAACACATAAAAAGTTTTTATATACTGTATCACCAGTATCTAACTAATGAATTCGTGAAGTTGTTGTGTGATAATTGAAGTGAAATCACTGTGAATTTTTTAATTACATCTTTATGAATTTAACATCAGAAGGACTGTTTAAAAATTTTTTACAAGCTATATACATTTAGGTTAATAATTTTATTAAAGGACATAAATAAATGTATAAAGGTTCGATTTCTGCCTCAGGGTCTGTGTGCATGGAGATTTGGAGTTTGCATGTTCTCCCCGTGCTTGGTGGGTTTCCTCTGGGTACTCCGGTTTCTTCCCACAGTCCAATGACATGCAGGTTTAGCTAATTGCCGTTCCCAAATTGCCTGTAGTGTGCGAATGCGCATGTGACTGTTGACCGGAGGTCCTGCCCCGGTTGGAAATAAATTCTCCACGGTCCCTAGCTGGACTACAGAAGTTCCTAGATGGATAGATGAAGTCATGAATTTTTTTTTTTGTATGTGTATATATATATATATATATACACACACAAGTTCATATTTGTAATTCTGCATGCAAGGAAAGGAAATTGTGATTACTGTAAATGTTTATAATAAAAAGGAAAAGAAGTTGATGTTTTTCCATGCTTACACACACACACACACCAAAACAAATGCAACAAATACAAATCTGTAATCATACAAAATTTAATATAAAAGGTTTAAAAATATTCTTTACATTTGATTGCAGCGCCATCTTCCGGCAAACGGCGATAGTGCTTTCTTAAAAGAAAGAAAGAAAGAAAGAAAGAAACAAAAACACATTAAAAAAATTTATTAGATTTAAACTTAATAAAAAAAAGAATAAAAGAATAAAATTGAAATGTGTTACATTTAATATTTATATGGCGTTTGATGGCATATTTGCTGCCCAGGTTTTTTTTTTTTTTAACTTGTAGCAAGGAGTTGATTTAAAAATAATTTTATATGTCTTATTTTTTATTTAAAAAAAACAACAACAACCTTTTGGTAATTCCAAATAATTAAATATAAAAAAAAATAAACGTTTAAAAAAACTTATTCTGAGGTAAAGTTGATGGAAGTTGCTTCATATGATTTGTTTTTCACACAGTGCTTTATTGGAGAGAGAAGCTAGCTCTTAATGATTAGCTAACACGATAATTAGCTTAAACACGTTTTACACGTCTTACAGAAATCAACTCGAATTAAAACTCTAAAACATGCCGACAAATGGTGTTTCTTCACGTCTGATTACAGACCCAGAGGAGCGCCGTCGGGGTGGAATACAGGTTACAAAACACACAAACAAACAAACAAACAAACAAACAGGCTAGTCGTTATAGCTAGTTACTGAATCTCCAGATTTCTGTCAGTAATGTATTAGTGTACAACTGTATTAGCTGCTATTTAAAGCAGTTTTAACCTGTTACAGTGGAAGCAAACTCATTTTAAAGAAATGTTTAGCATTAAAAAAAATCCATTTTATCCAATTTAATCCATTAATACCTTTAATTTTTTATTTAATGTTGTGTTTGTTGACCCAGAGAGTAAAGCTTATATTGATGATCTTTAAACCAAATGAAAATGCAATCTTAAATTAAAGTGTGGTATCGAAACCTGAAAGTACAATTCGCCATAGAAGGTCAACAATGATCATGCATTTGGTCACACACTTGTCCTTTTTCAGTCATGGACATGATGGGCTCTTCCACTGTAAAGACTGTTGCTTCCTCTCAGGGTCGTACCCATACGTCATCGGTAATGATCCTCGACATGAAGGACGGGTCATCCCCAGCATGCTGACGAGTTCTTGGCAGTCTTCGTCGTGATGATCCTTCTGCTCCTGGGTCATCATCCTGGGGACCTGGATCACTGTGCAAGTTGTCACTGTGCAAATCACACTTGAAGACTGCCTTGACTTGTTAATTGTTCTCCGATGACCATCGTGCACTAGTTGCTGAATGGTTTTGACATTTTCGGGGTCTTGTCATCTTCCAGTGATGTTCTTCCACCCATGAAGTGCGCGTGCCACTCAAAACACCTAAAAACGACTCTTAAACTTGCTAAATCATGTCAAACTTCTCTGCAGCGGATTTGCCCAGTTTCACACAGAATTACAAATTTGTTCTTTGTTCTTAATTGCCGTAAATGCCGTCCATGATGTGGTAACACACATGGTCAGAGTATGTAGGACCTTATGAAGGTCTGCGCTCCCTGTGACTGCGTGCAGCTTTGTGCTGCCATCTATTTGCGTTTTTTAAAAAACTAGTCTCCAAACGTTTTAATACCCCCTTGACAAACTTACATACTTCGATAAAGATGGAGAATTTGGTAACATCTTGTGTGTTGTTACACTGTAGACACCTTTCCAGCGTCTTGCTCAGCACATGCAAGATGTCTTAGGAGATGGAGGACTTCTCAAGGAAGTGATGCATGAAGGAGAAGGCCAACTCGTACCGAGAGACGCTTCAGTCTGCAGTAAGTATTCGGCACATTGTTGTTTGGCGTTCGGCTAGTCTGAGAATTTCTAAATGAAAAGAGTTGTTCAGTTTTTTTCCCCCTGTTGGGATGGTAGTGGTGAGATGTTTGGTTTGAACTGAACGCCTTGTCAAATGTCAAGGTTGAGGTAAGTGTTTACCTCACCGTTGATGTCGCAACATGGCGAACAAACATATTTCCATGCAGAAGAGCACTATGTAGTCGTTAATCCTAGTAAATTATTTTTTGTCAATTTCCTTGCCAGCCATATTGAATAAGACTAAACCAGTGTAAGAATAATCAAATACAAACATTGCCATGCTGGCCTCTAACATCAACACCCATATCACTTAACATTTAGAGCATGGTCTAGGGCATTTGTTATACCAGAATTATTAAGTATTTGACTATCCACGTTAATATCATGCTTAACTTGTCAACAGTCCACTTTTCTGGATTCCTGGAGTATTCAGATGAGCCTTTTGACTCAACAAGGAACTTGAAATTTCCCAAAATGATGAAGCTAGGAAAAGGTAATCCAACCCCTTTCTCATCGCTGTGATACTGAATGACACAATCCTGTCCTTGATTATTGTCCTAATCAGTGTCCAGCATAATTTTTTTTTTCTGTTTTGCTGATCAGACATGACCGCGTGGGGCCTCGACCTCGGCCTGCGTACCATGAGGAAAGGAGAGCTCTCTCGCTTTCTTATGCATCCCAACTACGCCTTTGGAGAGAGAGGCTGCCCTCCTATCATCCCACCGTGGGCCACGGTCCTGTACGAGGTGCAAGTTTTTGACTATCTGGACTCTGCGCAAGTGGACGAGTTCTTTGCGCTTTCTCCTGTAAGTTTTGTAATTTTATGTGCTTTTCACGTTGCTGGGTCTGTATTTGTTCTATTTTGCTATTATACCAGATCACCAAAATCACTTTTGATACCTTTAATACAATGTGAACCAAAACAAGTCTATCAGTTTTCTAAAAAAAGAAAAAAGCTTTTATTACAGTCTTTACCTGGCTATTTGATGTGATACTGAGTAAAAGTTCTGTTTGTTTAAATCTGTCTGTTAAACAGGAAGAGCAGAATTTGGCTCCTTTGTCTACACTGCTGAGCGTCATCGACACAGAGCGAAGCTTCGGAAACCGCTGTTTCAACCAAAGCCGCTACGAGGATGCCAAACACAGATACAAGCAGGTGAGCTCAGGGATTCAGGGTTTATTTGATAAGAGTTAAATGTAGAATTATCTGTGTATAATCACACACATGTTTATCAGAGATCGCTAAAGAGGATGTGGTTCAGATTTTCAGAAAAACTCTCAGAATAGGCATGTTTCCCATGTTACTTGAAATCAGTTAGCAAAAGGAAAAACAAATTCCTGGTTACGAGCCGGCAATCTGCTTCTCGTCTTTGTCACTGTACAGGCCATGACGTTGCTGACGAACCGCGAGCCAACAGACGAAGACGAGAGGAGACGCTTGGAAGAGGCGAGTCTGCCCTTCCTGCTCAATCTCTCCCTCACTTACTTTCGCCTGGAGAGACCTCACAAAGCGCTGCAGTTCGGCCAGAGGGCTCTGGAAATCAGCCCTGGTAACACCAAAGCGCTGTTCCGCTGTGGTCAGGTCAGCAACTCTTCATGTCTGCATCCCTTCTCTTTCGAATTATTTACTCTATGAGTCAGGTCAAATGGTTAGATGGATTGTTTTTTTGTTTTTTTGTCAGTTGCCTAATGCACATATTAAGACCTTTTTATAACATGTTGGACATTCAAGTCAGACCGGGCCCTTTGATTGTGCAGAATAACTGAACACTGTTATGAGAGTAAAATCTTCTTTTATTTCTCTATATAATCCCCTGCTACACCAATGTACTTATAACGGTGTTTCATTAGTGCTTGATGGACACCATCAAGGTAGAAAGTTTTCTCAGTACGCCGGAGCCATGATCAGACTGCCTGCTTCACGTCTGAAACACTGGCCTTCCACGAACTCCTTTAATGGCCCAAACATGTGGAAATGGCTTGGAGCGAGGTCAGGACTGTATCCTGGATGTGGCAATAACTCCCAGTCGAGTTCCTGTATAATGTGCAAGTGGTGCAGTGGGCAGTATGAGAAAAATACAATGCCTTTGGTGAGCAAATTAAGTTTTTTTCTAACACGGCTGGGATTTTCATTCATGGACCTACAGACTTCTTTAAAACGTTTGCAAAATTCCAATGTTTTACTGCGGCTGAGAGTCTCATCACCGTACTGTGCTTGGATTAATTGCAGTCATTTTATGCCTTAATTCACAAGATATTTCATCACATGCCCCGGTTTGCCTTGAAGTCCCCTCATAAGTTTGAACATACAAGAATATCTTAAATGCATTTAGACTTCTTTGAACATACTATTGGTCAAAGGTTTACGTAATGACCTCATAGTTTTTCAAAACTAAAACTAGTGAATAACCTTTTCTTGCCTTCTGCCTTCATCAGGCATGCTTGGAGATGAATAACTACGAAAAGGCACAAGATTACCTCACCACGGCTCAGGCCAAGAAACCGTTCGACACCGACATCAACAACTTGCTAAGAAAGCTGGCCCAGTGAGTCGAATTATGCCAAGTGTTGCTGTCTAGCTTGGTCGACGTTAAAAGAAAGTCTAAACCTTTTCTTTTGGACGCTTCGCAGGTGTTACAAACAAGACCTGGAGAAGGAAAAACACATGTGCTCCAAAATGTTTTCTGCCTTCAAATCTGACAAGTAAGCAGTAAGTGAAGAACCAGGTTGTAGCAAATGAAATCCACCACAAGGGGGCAGTGTGAGAGTACTGTACTGTAAAAAGCTCTGGCATCATTTTAAGTCTCGCCACACTTACAGGATGTCGCAAATCATCAAATCACAGATGTTTCGTCTTCTGCTTAATTAAAGTAAATTGTCATTATTAGGTTTTACGAAGCCAGAGCATTTAGCTGTTAAACAAAATAACTGGATAAGCATTCTGTAAATCATACTGATTATTTGATATCGCTTACATATCAACATAAATAGGAAATATTGATATAATTTATTGAATGGTTTTTAATTAAATTATTCTAGATCAAGAAAGTTTTCCTATTAATAATTGAATTTGTAATTCTCTCCTGGAAAAACCTCTACAACACAATTTTCTGAATGATAGAAATTAATATATTCTATATAAATATTATATTTATATTTGCTTATTATAGATTTTTTTTTTTTTAACAAGGAGACACATGTCTTGTGATAAAACTTCTTCAAAAAAAAGTATTTTTTTAAATTAAATTTTTGGTTACAGAACATTCATTAAACCCGTTTAAAGTTTTTAAAAAAAAAAATCATTGTAAAGACAAACTTAATATTATAGTGCTCTGATACTGACTCCTACAAAAAAAATTCAGCATTAGGCTTAGATTGTATGGCACGATTTCTATACAAGCTGCTGCTGAGGCGATTGAGCTGTTACCATAGAAACATACCATGAATGAAAAGGCCCAAGATTGCAGCCAGCGTTCGACAGGCCAGTGCTGATTAGCATACAATCTAAAAGTGTGTATTAGTGTGTTGGAGTGATGAGAGACAGTGTTAAAGAAGGGGTGAGGAACAGCTGTGAGGGCCAGAGTGGATCCTCACAGCTTTGGAGGCCGACTGTGGAGTTTAATAACCGAGGTGCTCTTCCTTTGTGTGTTACAGGGCTCCGTCAGAACGGTGTGAAGTCACTACCACCCTACAGCAGCACGTTGTGAAATAAATTAAATTTAACAAGATACATGATTTCAGAATGTCGTGTTTATCAAATTTCTGACCCTGGCATGGCTAAAAAAAGATGTCCGTGCAGAAAGTTTCACCATTTTGCTTCAACAATGTTTTTCTTTGCTTAAATATCAACAAGTGTGCTTAAGTATCCTGTAGATGTCAGTATTGTTTAATTTCTGTTGGTATTCACAGTGTTGTTCCACTCCTTTTTCATTTCTGTACTGAAATTAGTGATTTATATGTAATTTGTTTGTATATTCCCAATACACGTAGCATGTACTATAGCAAGTCATGTGTAACTTGATCACTTGTCCACCGGTGCAGAAGCCTGTCTGAAACATGCTTGGGTGACCTCTCAAGTGCCACCTGTGGTTTATTTTCTAAAAGAAAGTCAAGGCTTTAATTATCCCTAAGCTCCACAGCAGCTGGCCCAATCCATACAACTTCATCAGCCAAGGTCTTACTTTGTTAGTAAAGCTCTGAATCAAGCACACCGCCTTTACACTGTCTAGCATCAGCATGAAACGTTCTAAACTCAAGCATGGCATTTTTATAAAATCCCTTATGTAATGTCTGCATCATATGAAACTTTGGCTTAACATATTTTCTAAATTAATATGTCAGCTATAATTACATTCTCCATAGTTTTAGCCTTCTCAAAGTCACTTCTACAATCTTTGGTGAGGTTCTCCATGAAGGCTTCATCTGTAGTTAAGTTCCCTATGGATCCTTCATCTATAGTTACTTTCTTCATTGATCTATCATCCATAGTTATGTTCTCTACGAATTCTTCACCTCTGTAGTTGCTTTCTACAAAAAGCCTTAGTTTCTTCACGGATCCTTCACCTACAGTTACTTTCTCCATAGACTTTTTACATAATTATTTTTTTCAAGAATGTTTAACTCATAGTTATTTTTCTTCACCAATAGTTACATTCTCCATGGATCATAAAGTTAATTTCTTCATGCATACTTTACCCATATTGACTTTCTCCAATGATTCGTCACCCATAGGTACTTTCCTCATGAATCCTTTACCCATAGTTAATTTTCTCAATGGATACTTCACTCATAATTACTTTTTCCCATAATTCTTCACTCATACTTATTTTCTTCATGGATCAATCACCTGCACTTACCTTCTCCAAGGATCCTTCACTCATAGTTATTGTCTCCATTTATTCATTCGCTCTGTTTATTTTCTCAATTCAGCCGACATTTGAATTGCACGGCGGTGAAGCGTGCGGCTCCAGAGTTTTTGCTTTAGTCCTGAGTTTAGGTTACTGTCTACAAAGTTTCACATGTTTCACATCTCCCTATGTGTCTGTGTGGCATTCCTCCAGGTTCCTTCAACCTCCAAAAAAACATGTGTAAATGAGTGTGCTTGCACCATGCAACTCAGCATTCTTTCACCTCAGAAATATTGCCATTAAGGAATATATTGTCACTAAACGATGCAGAAAAACTAGTTCATGCTTTTATCACCTCTAGGTTGGACTATTGCAACGCCTTACTGTCTGGTTGTTCAACTAGGTGCATAAACAAGCTTCAGCTAATCCAGAATGCAGCAGCGAGAGTCCTCACTAGAACCATAAGATACGAGCACATCACCCCTATCTTATCCACACTGCATTGACTTCCAGTGAAATATCGCATCGATTTTAAAATATACATTTGACGTACAAAGCATTAAATGGTCTCGCGCCGCAGTATCTGAGTGAACTGCTAGTGTCTTGCGATCCGCCACGCCTACTTCAATCAAAGGATGCAGGCTGCTTATTAGTACCACTTATCATAAAAACTACAGCAGAGGCAGAGCTTTTTCTTACAAAGCTCCAAAGTTATGGAATAGTCTTCCAATTAATGTTCGGGACTCAGACATAGTCTCAGTGTTTAAGTCCAGGCTAAAAACCTATTTATTTAATCAAGCATTTTTATGAATAGATTTGTCTTGGGTAAAGGAGCAGATCTGGGGGACTCATGGACGTAGAGTATTAGGTGAACTGGTATGTTTAGATGCTGTCTT
>JAOVVA010000031.1:13541722-13556038 GCA_028565275.1 Leiocassis micropogon
TATATATACTGTATATACTGTATATACTTACATATACTTATATATGTATATTATCCTATTATCATACACTATATCAATATACAACTTATTAAAATATATAATTATTTTTCTTTTCCTGAAGTGTGTAAACATTTTTGGTTGTTCGTAAGGAAAAATGGTTTTCTTTCTTCTTTTTTTTTTTAAACCTGCAATTGGCCCAGGAATTGTAAGCGATTTCAAGCTGGACTGTTATTACATGGAGATTCAGGTTTATTTACATGCATGAATTATAGGTCTAGTTGAATCCCTGCACATTAGCCAGTGTGTTTTTCATGGAAGAAATGCATGTCTGATGCTATCTACATCTCCATGAAGATTAAACAGTTAGGAGACATCGCTGCCATCTTAAGCATGTTTGGACAGGATATATTTTTCTTAACGTGACTTTTATAGTCTTCATTCTGCAATGTTCTGTATTTCTCTGTGTGTGGTTCCTTTTCCGTTTATTCTTTGTTTATTTTGTTGTCGTCTTCATGTCTGAGGTTTTTGCACAAATTCTTTTTTTGTTTCTTGCTGTTGTTGCCTGCTGATCTCCTGTCAGGGACTCGACAGGGGTGGCTCTCACTTGTAGGCAGCTCCTGTTTGTTTAATTGTACAACAAAACTCCTTAAGAACGCCACTCTGCACTGTTGATGAACACGGACTGATGTTACGGGGACGCCTTGGCTTCTGCCAAAAACAATGCTGTTTATTCCTCTTCTGTGTTCCTGTCTTCCTGTGTTATGAGGAAGACATAAATCAGAACCTTCCGCATATAAAGCTAATGTTTATGCTTAAAGGCGCCCAGCAAATATAAAACGTAAAGTTTATCCTGGGAATTTAAAAAAATAATAATGTGACAATCGAGAGTGAATGAGTGCTGGCCTGAAGTGGAACACTACATACTGATTATTTTTTTCATTCCTCTTATACCACAGCAATGTTTCCTCCTGATTTTCTGATTGTTTTTATTTATCAAAAAACACATTTACTGCATGTTTTATCCTTGTCCTGAAGATTCTTAGAGAAAACTAATAGGAAGTGCTTAAACTGGAGACTCCTTCCTTAAATTTTAAATAAAAATGTCTGTGAATTGAATTGTATGAATTGTAAGTTTGATAAATATTACCACAATTTTAAATCTGTTTATAGGTCTTAGATAAGGTGGAGTCCTTTAATTCCCTCTGAAAGCTGTTAGAAGGATTAACATATTAATCAGCATATTAATTTTAACCTACAGTAGTTGGCACATGGCGTAGTGGTTAGCACATCGTCTCACACCTTCAGGGTCCGGGTTCAAGTCCTGCCTTCGGTCTGTGTGTATATAATGTGCATGTTCTACCCATGCTTGGTGGGTTTCCTCCAGGCACTCCGGTTTCCTCCCACAGTACAAAAACAGGCAGATTAGACTAACTGGTGTTTGCAAATTGCCCATACTGTGTGAATGAGTGTATGTGTGTGTGCCCTGCGATGGTTTGGCACCAAGTCCAGAGTGTACCTAAGTTTCCTGGAATAGGCTCCCCTGTGACCCTGTACACAGGATAAAGCATTATTGACGATGAGTGAGTGAATGATTAATGTAAACCTGTTATTTTATTCATAGGCAGAAATACTGTCGGAAATGTCTTTGCGAAAAATATGAATAAAAAATATCCAACATTTTTTGTCCGCTCAGGATAAAAAACAGCCCCGTGGAGGGTTTAATTTAATGCATATTTATGTCTTACTCTTTGTCCTTGAACCTGAAGGTGCTAAATTTCAAAACTGCAGCTCAAAGCAGGACCCAGAAAAAGCAGGTAGGAAATTCTCCAAGCCCAATATTTGTAATGGTGCAGGAAATATAGGTCAGGGAATATCATAATATTTGGGTAAGAAAAATTTAAAGTCTGTGTTTGTACTCATGAAGATTACTCTCCTTACTGCGTCTATATTGACATTGATGTTGAAATTGGTCAAATGTGTGTTTTATTGTCAGTTGACTCATCTCATAAAGTAACCAGGACCATCCCTAGTAGTTCTACCTACTGTACTACACCCTACACCAGTTTGATTTCCCACTACAGCTGCAAGACATATTTGAAACTTACCCATTTGAAACCCATTGCCTATCTTCAGTTTTTTCCCCTGGAAACACAACTGGATCGATGCCCACAAGATACCATTTGACTTCTCATGGCATCTATGCTGTATTAATAGGACTTGTTATGTCCACAGACTTGCTGGTAACCCAAGCTGGGGTGGGGTGGCACCCGAGTTGAAGCTGTCCAATTCATTTTAACCAGCCAATAAACTCATCTTCCATTTCAGCTGTCCTCCAAATGTTGATCATTTGCTCCCAGGTGTGTGTGACCAATGCAATTTTTTGTCATGCTTTTTTTGGCTTGGTGTTTGATTTTCTATTTGGTTGCAAGCTAAATCATTTCAACTATTTGGCCTTTCATCAACCAAAGAACCAGAGGCATCCAAAAACATCAGACTCCTTGGACCCTTGGACCCTTGCATGCTTATTGCTAAAATAAAATGGTCCTAAGTTAGCATGCATATGACTCTTCATCAAGTATCCTTTCAGTATGTCTCCCACTTGTGAATAAATAACACTGCCTGTCCTTCTTGTGTCTGTCTGTTGGCTGAAACCTAATCAGAAGACGACAAACCAGCAACCGCAGTGTCAAGTGAGCATGTGTGAGCGTATTTGATGCTGAAAATCTTGGCTCCTCCGAGTCCCAAGAGGGTGCCGATGCTGTAATGCTGACAAGCCATGGGAAAGCATGGGAATATGACGTTCTTAAGGAATGGAAGGCATCTTGACAGTGCACCTCAAACTGGCCCTCACTTGAGAACAGCTATGATGGGCCAGACAGTTGGGATCAGATATCAGAGATAAAACTTCAAAGGGGAATTCCATCAAATCATTCAGTTGTAAAAATGTGGGGATCTTTTTTTTTTTTTTTTTTTTTTAAATCCCCAGTTTCTGACCTTTTATTTCACGCGTTTTTGGCATTACAATGCAATCTGTATTCCTTGGGGTTCAGTGCAATTTCTTTTTCATGGACTGTCCAGTTTAGACAGAATAATCGAGCTTGGAGGCCTCAACCATTTTTTTTTTTATAGACTGTTTGCTTTCCTTGGCATTGCACGGTATGCTCATAATTCTGGAGAGGGTACTGAATTCACTCCAGTGCCAGTGAACCAGAGGTGTGCTAATATACGGCTTATACTATTCTACAGTATGTGCTTATCCACAAATAGTGCCCTTATTGTCACCCAAGCTTGGGAGGGTATTGGAGCTTGGGAGTCTGTTTCTTCATCCACTGTCTTATAATTTAACAAATGTTTTCTTCTTGTAAATCTCAAAGATTTCCAAAAAGACTGCCCAATAAAGTATGAAATGCATGTTTTTTCATTAGGCACTTTTATGAAAACATTATGAAGAGGGCATGGCAAATTAACATTCTTAACCAAATGCCAGTCTGATAGCAATGGGCTGTGAGCCACTGGATTTTAGTGGAACTAGTACTTTTACAGCAATACACCAGACTTGAAGTCCATGTTGTGGACAATATGAAGTTTGTAGGGTTAGGGTATTTTTTTGTGTTCTTTTTTTCCACCATTAAATTTATTCAAACATGCAACTTGCCATTCAGAAGAACAACAACAAATCATTCCTCTGTTTATGTAACAATGACATTAATGTGTCCTATAACCTCTTGACTATAATGGCAAAAGACTCAAATTTGGGGGTGAATATATGCATAATAACAGCATTACACGGCCAGATTATAGACAGTCATCGTAGCATAGAGCCTGATGTCCTCAAGTTCAACCCACACTGGTGGAATGCCAGCAGGTACTAACTAATGGGGGCAGATGGCATAGATGGCATACTAATGGCATAGAGCTGAGGCTGAACCTTCAGGGTCGTGTTTGGGACGAGAGGGAGAATTCATATGGAAATAACACCGGTGCTGCCAAACAAAAAGAGACAAGGCTAATGGAACTAGTGAAATCAGAGTCGACTCATTTCTGGGAGCGTTTTTGTTGAAGTCTATCTCCGTGTGGGGAAACCGGGGTGGGTGGTTGGTAATGGTTGTGGTACTTTAACATAAAAAACAAATCAGTAGCATTGTTTGGAAAGCCTCATGGAAAGTTTTTTTTTTTTTTTTTTGGTACAACAGAGAGAATGCGAAATGCTGCTTGGTTCACGGCCACTAGATGGGAACAGCAGGCTTCTGTACTCTGGATTAGCCTCTCTATTAACTACATCTACCATATATAATCAGGTCACTCTTCATAATGCTTACAGTTACTATTACAATTTAGTACTTTAAAAACAGTTATTATTACAATTTAGTACTTTAAAAAGGTAAAAAGTAAAAACTTTTAGTACTGTCACGATAAGGTTAGGACAGTTGACAAAAAAAAGAAGAAGAAAAAAAAAAAAGCTTCCAAACACCAATACTTTTTTTTCAATAATTATAGGCAGGGCAGTCCAATAGTCTGCATACGAAGTCAAACACTTTGTTTAAAATTATAAATCACGGCAAATTGCTCGAATTGACGGTCTCTGACTCCGTGGCATCTGTGTATATGCCGAGTACAAGAATGCTGAACAATTCTTAATGTTTCAATTGTTCCATGCAGACATAATCTCCTCCTTAAGTGCAACCATCGTTCTGGTTCAATTCTGACAAACTACTGACCCCAAGAAAAAAAGTGTTAGCTCTTCATATTTAACCAGGCTGTCTGGATTGCTTCAGGTCTTCTTTAGCAGCTAAATTATATGTAGTGTTATTATCAGGTACAAGGTTCAGAGATAATTTTAATTTAATAAATTGTTGCTGGGGGAATATCATTTAGCATGTACTGTACACTACAGGGTGTTTTAGTGGTGTAGTTCATGTTAGCTCTTAGACTAAAGTTATCTGATCGTATCAGTGGTGTTAAAGTTATAACATAATCTTAATGGTGACTTTATGTTATCAGGTGAAAGACAGGTACTAAATGTGCAAAAGATGTCTTGTGAAAGGCACCACATCCAACCATTTTGGTACTTTTGTTTCTGAGAGTAAAGGAAATAAAGAAAAACGAAAACATTAGCTAAGGCTAGCTACAGTTTTGTTCTCTCAAATGTTAGCATGAAACATGAAAACTCTGCTAATTAGATGTCGTCTTCATTTAGTGTAGATACAATAATTTACCAAGAATAATTAAACTAGGGTGTACTGGAATGGTTATGTACTTTCACTTTTGTTCGTTGAATTTTATAGGTTAGTTGAATTCAAAGATGTAACGTTACTTTATCAAGGGTATTAGTTTGTGTTATGCAAAATGAAATGAAAAATTTATTAATTAATTAAGTAACACATAAATATCTTTATATTATATTACCACAGAAATGTATATCTTTCTTACAATTAAATATTATATTTTTATTATAAAGAGTCCCTAGTCATGTGACAGCCTTCAAAAGGCACACAATATTTATTTTTGGGGCCCATGTATTTTGTCATGTAATACGAAAAGTTTCATATAAAATAAATATGGTAAATATATATGAACTATGATGAGATTTCGAAAAATGACATTAAACAAATTTTATTACACTCACTCATCATCTAGATCACTTTATCTTGTATACAGGGTCGTGGGGGGTCTGGAGCCTATCCCAGGAGACTTAGGGCACAAGGCGGGGTACACACTGGACGGGGGGCCAATCTATCACAGGGCGCACACACATTCGCATGCTACGGGCAATTTATGAGGAAACCCACCAAACACAGGGAGAAGAAGTGGGAATCAAACTCAGATCCTGGAGGTGCTAACCACTAAACCATGTGCTACCACAAATTTTAAAGTATACTGTATGTGGTTAGATACAATGTCATTGCAGGTTTGGCCATATAGTGTAGGAACCTCTTTAGTCCAACACAACATGGACTACCATTATGGCCAACATTTATACACGAATTCACACACTACGGAACTCTAATTAGAGTAACTGGAGTACCTGGGGGAAACCCACCAAGCACGGAGAGAACATGCAAAATCCATGCACACAGACTCCGAGACTCCAGGAATCGAACCCTTAACCCTGAACGTCTAAGGTGACCATGCTAACCACTACGCCACTGATTGCACTCATTGAGCTTTTAATAAATCGAGCACTGGTTCTCATCGTGCACTCATTTCACACACAGCTCTATTTACTCCGGCCATATAAATGGATTCCCACTCAGGGCGATTGTAAGCATGCGGTATTTTGGCTGTGAGCCTCAGGCGAGGAGGAGTCTGTGGCTCCCGCCCAGCTTGCCCGGACACACAGAGAGAGAGAGAGAGAGAGTGTGTGTGTGTGTGTGTGTGAGTGTGTGAGAGAGGGTTCAGTGTGAGAGAGCGCTCTGCTGTGTGAGAGAGCCGTGCTACGCTGCGGTGTGTTCAGGCTGTGACGGCACGAGACGGCACGCGTGTGCATTTATGGTCTGGAACGGAAACGCGTGACAGGGAGAAAGTTTAACACGTGCGCGTGTGTTTACTTCCAGTTTGAACTTGCTCTGGATCATATGTGAAGAGACGTGAACTATTTCACCAAGGAATGAACACACCACAAACAGCTCGAGCATTTTCTGCGTTCAGGTTTATTTCCTAGGATTAAAACAAATCCTTTTTTGTTTAGGAAATGGAGAACTTTATGAACTTGTGACTAATGATGCTTTGTGGGATTTTTAAATTCCGTGCCATTCCCATGGCATGGCAAGTGATATTCGAGGTGCTCCTGTGCCAACTTGTGGCTGCAGCTTTCCCGCTGGAGATTGGCATTTACGATGGCGAGTGGGGCAGGCCGGCAAAATGCGAGCCGATCACCATTCCCATGTGCCAAGGAATCGGGTACAACATGACAAGGATGCCCAACTTCTTGAAATACGATAGCCAAATGGAGGCAAGTATAAAACTCAGAGAATTTGCTCCTCTGGTGGAATATGGCTGTGATGCCCATCTTCGCTTCTTCCTGTGTTCTTTGTATGTACCTATGTGTACAGACAAAGTGTCCAACACTATCCCTGCATGCCGGCCTATGTGCGAGCAAGCGAGACAGAGGTGCTCGCCTATTATGGAGAAATTCAGTTTCAGCTGGCCGGATTCGTTGGACTGTTCAAAGCTGCCAAAGAGTAATGACCCTAATTCACTGTGCATCGAGGCTCCAGAGAATGACACAGTGCCTGAGACTAGGAAAGGGGAGGGCATGCTGCCGGTGCCCGCCAGACCCAGGCAGTCAGGCAGCGGGCATGGACAAACATCTGGATCTTGTGAGAACCAGGAAAAGTTCCAGTATGTTGAGAGGAGCAAGTCATGTGCGCCACGATGCACCCCAACCGTGGACGTGTTCTGGTCCAGACAGGACAAGGACTTTGCTTTCATCTGGATGGCTGTGTGGTCTACTCTTTGCTTCGTCTCGACTGCTTTCACAGTCCTCACCTTCCTCTTGGACCCACAGCGCTTCCAGTACCCTGAGAGGCCTATTATTTTTCTCTCCATGTGCTACAACGTATACTCTGTGGCTTTCATTATCCGCTCTGTGGCAGGAGCTGAGAACATCGCCTGTGACAGAGAAAACGGGCAGCTTTACATCATACAAGAGGGCTTAGAGAGCACAGGCTGTACCATAGTCTTCCTCATCCTGTATTACTTTGGCATGGCCAGCTCTATCTGGTGGGTCATTCTGACAGTTACCTGGTTTCTTGCAGCTGGCAGGAAATGGGGGCATGAAGCTATCGAGGCTCACAGCAGCTACTTCCACATGATTGCCTGGGGCGTCCCGGCTTTGAAGACCATAATCATTCTCACTATGCGCAAAGTGGCAGGTGACGAGTTGACCGGACTATGCTACGTCGGTAGTATGGACACCAATGCTTTAACTGGGTTTGTTCTCATCCCTCTGTCTTGCTATCTGATCATTGGCACCTCTTTTGTCCTCACCGGGTTTGTTGCCCTATTCCACATCCGTAAGATCATGAAAACCGAGGGCACCAACACAGAAAAGCTGGAAAAGCTCATGTTTAAGATCGGAATCTTCTCTGTCCTTTACACCGTCCCTGCAACGTGCGTGATCATCTGCTACTTCTACGAGAGACTCAACATGGACTATTGGAAGTTTCGCGCTCTGGAGAGCAAGTGCGTCTCCTTTCCTGGACGAAGGGTCGAGGACTGCTCTCTGGAGTCTTCCGTGCCTGCCGTCGCCGTGTTCATGCTAAAGATATTCATGTCCTTAGTGGTGGGCATCACCAGTGGAGTCTGGGTGTGGAGCTCAAAGACTCTCCAGACTTGGCAAGTCTTGTGCACCAGACGGTTGTCGATGAGGACGACGCACAAGCCCTGTCCTAACATCAACTGCAGCAGCTCGCACTGCCATTACAAAGTGACTGCCTTCCATGGAAACAAAACTGATTCGTTCGCAGACAGTCCTACGAGGGTTTGACAAAAAGTGGTGGCAGCTTGGATGAACGAGGTAGACATTTTAGCCAGAGAAGAAACAATAAAGGCAAAGGCTTTAACAGGTCATGCTGAGTTGATGGCACGGTTTTGTGGTGAACATGTAATGTAAATATAGACATCAAGTAAGTTCAAGCTGAAATGTTTATTTATTGCAGCTATTTAAGTATTGTCACTGAATGCACTATACTGTACATAAAAATCGATGCTCTGAATAGTGGGGTGTAAAAATTTGGAAATATTGTATATTTAATTTTTTTGATGAAAGAACAATAAAAATTATATATATATTTTTTGCAATGACTTTGTGTAATTACCTTTATTGATTGACATTTTTATGAAAAACATGATGTGGAATGTATTTGTAAAATTTATAAAGATTTTACAAGTGTTACGTTTACAGTTACTTTTTTTTATGTTTACAGTTACTTCAGTAACAGACTGTAGAAATTTGAAATGTTTTCCTTTGTTTACACTTTTCAAAGAAATTAAAATTTTGGCACCTGAAAAAGATGGAGAGCGAAAGCAGTCTGAAATTTAGCTTCTGAAAATTCTTACTAAGGAGAAAGTCAACAATACAATTATTAGAGTTTTGCATTGAAGACTGCTTCTTTTTATTCGTTTATAAAGCCGGTCATGTGACCATTTTGAAACTGCATTAAAAATAATTCTTAATAAGAACGCAGTAATTTCAGCTTTATTTGAAAACGTTCTGCTTAACGTTTTGCATCCGTCTCGAAGGCCCAGTCACACTTTCCTAACTGACATGAGCTGTTATTGCAGGGTCTTTATTTTAATTCCGTATGTGTTCCACAAGGCTGCTGTCAGCTGATCACAGTCTTGGCTACTGCGCGACAGCAAAGAGACGTGAGATCAGAGTAGCTCTGGCCAGGGCTCTGGTCACGTTTACTGATGTGCTTGTACTTGTGTTTTTTTTTTCTTTTTTTACTGCTGCTTGTCCTCAAGGGCAGCTGTGCCTTCGCATGGCTTTTTTGACGTGTTTATGAAGTGCATCTGGATTCAGTGCAGAGTAACAGTGCAGAGAGCATGGAAGATATTTAGGAATTATATTTTGTACATATTCAGAGCTTTATACTGTTAGACCGGTGACATCTGTGTACATGTTAAAAGGCGACCGTCGAAGCCAACACCATTACTCATATTTTGCAAAGTTTTTCGATGGAAGCTAATCCCAGGTCTAGAGTAAATAGGATTTGCAGAGACAAATTTTCCTGTCCAAATGAAGGATTAATATGTGTCCATAAAACTGTCCTGCTGCACTATGTACTCTATTTATTAAGTTTTTTTTTTTTTTTATATCCAAAATGTAAATATTTATTCGAACTAGTTTTATTGTGCATTCTCTTAGCAGCTCTATATCTAATGGTACCAATACTGTTTCTACATGGCAGTGTTCAGGCTTTGGGTTTGCTACAGTACATGTGTCCAAAAAAAAAAAAAAAATGTTAGTCTTGGCAACTGTGCATTTACAACATGTAGCACCACACCATTAATATGTACTGTAGCATCTGAGTAATTTGTTTTTTGCCTTTTTATCTCTAAGACAAGTTTTCTTTAATGTTCTGTCCTGAACTCCGAGACATTCCTACCTATAACATTCTGACCCCAACCATTTGTTATAATTATTGACCATGTTATCATTACACAAAATGCACTTTTCAGTCATTTGAAAAGTCTCTCAGGTCACCAGTGTATGTAAATACCATGAGGAACAAAACATTCCCACCCTTTGTGACCTCACATAAGAAGAGCCCCTCCTCTGGCTTGGTGCTTCAGCGCTGGTGACACTGAAACAGTGGATTCGGTGGAGGAGGGAAATAAAAGGAGCTTAAGGTACAGTATGTTAAAATGCATTGCCTGAGGGGTATTTTAGTTGGAGTAATAACACACACTTCGGCAGACCTCAAACTATGGGACCTTTTAGTACAGAAGAACTAGAGTGTCTTAGTACTTCTCAAACATAAAAGTGAAGTAAATGTTTGATTGGATTGATGCTTTTCTGAAACACCTTTTGAGCCAAAATGAGAAAATCTCTTTTCTCAGTCAGACTCAACTATATCATGTTCCTAAACCCAAAACAAAAAGATATTTGTCACAGAGATTGTCATGCAGATTCGTCCAACACAAATGGCTTTAGGTCGAAGTGTCGGTGCGACACTGCAGCGCCTGTGCCACAAGAGCGCTCGGTTTATACAGAAACAGCCTTCATTATACGGCCCATCAAGAACCCTGAGCATAAAGGCCCCATTGTACACCTAGATGTTTAACGTCCTTAATGCTATTTTAGGCAAAACGTTGCTCAAAGAAGCCCCCTTTCCGACCATCCGAGCCCGTTTTAAAGTGACCGTTAATGGCCTTGTAAGTGAGCTTGAGAACGGGACAAGATAGAACAGTTCTGTAATTGTCCCCTAACTCGGACGAGAAGCCGTGTGTATGTTTAACAAGAGGACCATTAAAGCACCAGGGACTTTCCCCTCCTCTTTTAAAGAGGAATAAGAGCAAAAGGATAAAGGGATAGTGCTCATTACCTGTTACCCCACAGGTAGGATCCCTTTCCCTGGGTGTTTGAAGTGTAAATAAGGGGTCGTTTTAAAAGCACACTGAGAAGCTGTTGCCACCCAATTTTTTTTTCTTTTCTTTTCTTTTCTTTTTTTTGTTACCTTATTTCAAACTGTGAGCATTATTTACTTGCACTCACTTTCTGTACACACCTAAACAAAATATTCGCTTTTTGAGAAATAGAAGACATTGACATTGGAACTGAGTCATGTCTGCTTATTTGCAAACCTGGTAATGTGTAACATCCTGTAATATGTCAACTTTCTTGTGCAACAGGTGTATTTGGATGCCATGCACCAAAGAACTTTCTACCTATACAGTATCTACTGTATGAGATGCACTCAAGGGTGTGTTGGAGTGTTAACAGTTCTGTAAGACTTTCTGTAAATTAAAAAGAAATCCAATTAAAGCTGAGAAACTCTTGAAACTTCAGGATGGAAGTTTTCCCAAACAGGATAATGGCATTTGCTTACATTCATGGCCGTTATTAAGCAAACCTTTGGATCTAAACCAAAGACCTTGTTAAAATCAGAAGCCATAATGCAAAAAGATGACTGGAAGTTGGATTGCACTGTTGCCATTCCTCTCCAGTGGTACCTTTTGGCATGTAAAAAAAAATAAAAATTATGATGGACTTCGTGAGCGCTGATTGTCTACTTGCATCACATCCAAAGAAAGCAAGTTAAATCTGCTGAAAAATCTATTCGTTCGATGACTACTCACCTGGAATTCAAGGCTGCACCATTTAGAAAAAGAAATATACTGTATATAAACTTCATACCATGAGTACTGTATATTAGCACTGGAAATCACCCAACTAGCCCGAATAGTTTCCGGAGCATGTGTGCCAGGAAACACATTTTGTATTTTTATAGTATTTTTTTTTTTTTAAATCAGGCCTTAGCTTCTCTTGCCTGGCTTGTTTAGTTGTGACAGTCAAGAGCAGGCCCACTGTCTGGTTCAGGCAATCCTCAAACCTCCAGACAGTTCAAGCTGACAAAAGGGCCTTTGCTGGGCTTTGGCTCAGGCATGGGCTGCACAGAGACGGCTTTGTGCTGTGGCTGAACGTCGGAGACACACCGTGTCTTGTTGCTCGCCAAACTGTCAGGTCTCTCTGGTTTGCGCAAGCCATCCTTTTTAATCAGGTTGTTTCCTTCAGGGCTGTCATGTTGAATCGGAATCATACCACTGTAAAGGAAAACCCATGAACCCTGCACAAAACATCAAGGAAGAAACTTTAATTTTGGTTGAACTTTTTTCATATATTGAAGGCTATCTGATTATTGGTATTTTTTTTTTTTTAGGCCTGGCAGAGTACGCCGTAAACCTTCTATAACCGATTGAGTCCATGGGAAAGGAAAAGGGCCTCATTAGGAAGATTAGCGATAGCCTACTGGGTTTTTATATCGAAATCTGTTTACAGCTTAAGCACTTAGCTTGTAAAACTGGCTGTCCCATGGCGGCCATATCAAGGTTCCTGTTATTAGTGAGATGAGACGCTCAAGGCTAGTAAAGCTCAGTGCCCCCAGCTGAGCCATGTGCTGCTAGTTATTCCCCCTCACGCTAGCCATGCTAGCGGCCTGTCCTTCTGGCATCCAACTTCCCTCGCTCGGGCCTGGCTGGCGTCACCTTGCTTGCCTTATGACTCACTCATGTCGGGTGATCATGCTAACGGTGTCTCGGATAACATTCCTCGCAGACTGCTGGCTTGCGTAAGGAAGCTCATAAAGGTAATTAAGGTGTCTCAAAATGAGCGTGCCGGTCAGTTTAACAGCAGCCGAGAGGACTGTGGAGGCTTGTTCTCTTGGCGGCGAACTGTAATTACATTTTCCATGGTCATTTAGAGTCTAGGGGTGTTAATAATAAGCCTTGAGAGGATGTTAGAATTTAACTCGTCATGAATCGTATTCACACAATATGTTTTAAATCCCATATAACTCTGCTATGGTAGAAATAAAAACCACCCCAGCACTTGTTTATTTAGGAGAGAGCTAAAGATCTTTGTGGAAATCTTGTCCTGCTATGGTTAAGGTCTGAAATAAGCGTAGTAGTTAAGTATTTGTTCCAAGCGCCAGTTGTTATCTCCTGCTCAAAGCCATATGGCTTGGGGCCTCCTGTCACATTGGGTTCATAGCAGCTCAACTCAACTTTTAATGGAGTCTGAAGTCGACTCTGGGCATTGCTGAATTGTTTGTCGTCCTGAATTTAAAATTGTCTGGAGATCATTTTTGTTTTGTATCTTACAACATAGTCCCAGGTTAGGTTTTGTGAACCTATACTGAGGTCAGAATGAATAAGAGTGAACGTTGATCGGATTGTCCATTCCTCCTCCACCTATTTGCATGACTCTTCATCTAAGCAGAATGTTTTGGAGCTCTTGCAGTGAACCCAAGTACACAACCTCACCCAAGAGCTCACCCAGACCGTGCACATTTTCTCGGCAGCTGCGGCTGCTGATTCATCCATCTCTGAAACAAGCCAGACAAAAAAAAAAGGCCTCCCACTCATGCTGAAAGTATGAGGCTCGGTACTGTAAATGATTGGTGAACATGCTCCTGTTCTTTTATTAGTGTGGTCCATCCATTGAGTTCTAATCCATCTTAATCACGTATTTTGACCCGAACTTAACACAATGGCTGGAAGTTCTTCAAAGTTTCTTACCTATTATGTTGATCTTGGGTCAGAATGACCTGTTGTAAAGGGAAAAGCGCGAAAAGTTATTTGTCTTCCATGAATATTTCGGTGCTTGTGTCAGTTTTTCCATGAATCACATATTAGTAAAAAAAAAAAATGTATATATGAAATAAGGATGCAAACATTGTAGTACTGTATATATTACAGGTTAAACGGTATTCTGTATATGTTATGCGTTATGCTTATTTCATAATAATGCACATGCACTAACACACTCAATCACACATTACTGGCAAATTGGGAACCCCAACTAGCCTAGTCGTTGGACTGTGCGATGTAACCCGAGGAACCCCACCAAGCACGCGGAGAACATGCAAACTCAGTGGACACAGATATATATTCATTCATCCATCCATCCATCCAAATAGGGACCATTGTATTTATTCCCATTTTCACGACCATGGTAGGACCCCCGGTCAACATTGACATGCACATTCACACACTATGGGCAATCTTTCTGCATGGACTGTAGGAGGAAACCTCACACTCACACACTCAATCACACATTACTGGCAAATTGGGAACCCTAACGAGCCTAGT
>JAOVVA010000031.1:13575542-13586737 GCA_028565275.1 Leiocassis micropogon
GGGGGTTGACGGGGGGGGGGGGGGGGGGGGGGGGGCACAAGGCAGGGTACATCCTGGATGGTGTGCCAACAGGCAATTTGGGAACAATAATTTGCCTAATCAGCATATCTTTGGACTGTGGGAGAAAACCGATTACCCTGGAGGAAACGCACTAAGCACGGGGAGAACATGCAAACTCCGTGCACACAGAGACCCGATGCAGGAAGTGAACCCAGACCCTGGACTAGGCCACTGTGCCGCCCAAGGTTATATACGGTACCAGTCAAAAGTTTGGACACGCTTTCTGATTTAGTGTTTTCTGTTTAATGATTTAATTTCTACATTCTAGAACAATGTTGGATTATTTTCAAACAATGAAATAACACATATGGCATTAGGTATTTAATAGGGATGGGAATCATCACTAGGGGCCAGGTGATGATATCACGATACCCAAGTGCCGATTCAATTCAAATTCAATTCAATTACAAGCATCACTATTTTATATACAGTATACACACATTTTTTATATATACAGTTTGTTACATTTCTAAACAAAAATAATAATTTTAAAAAAATTTACGTTACTCTGGATAATGCCTAAATGTAAATGTACCACACAGGATGTTTAGATTTAGTTTAGAGTGCCAATTGTAGGATTATAGAGGAACTGCAACATTTTACCACCTCAGATGCAAGACATAAATTTGAAATAATATTTTATTTGATTACTTGTACATAATGTAAAATTTCGAGCTAAAAGTTTTCTATATTTTCTATATTGTATAATTTTTATTATTATATTCTTATTTCATATTTTATATTTCTTATTTAGATATTTTCTTTTTCATACTCTATTTTTCTTTTTTATTATCATCATATTTCACTGCACATCATACTGTGTTTGACTGTGTATGTGACAAATTAAATTTTTATTTTAATTTGATAATAGTAAAAAAAAATTATTTAGTTTTGTGTGAATTGCCACACAAAAGAATTATGATACATCACTGAATCGATTCGCAAACCCTATAGGATAAAACACTTACTGAAGATGAACTGGTTAATGAATGAGACGTGATACAGTACATGGACTGTATTAATGGAAAAAATAAGAGCTGTAGTGTTTACTATGACAATGGAATATCCAAATATACACTTTATAAACAAAGGTATTTGGCCGAACCTGCAGTGACATTGTATCCAAATACTTCAATATGGAGTTGTTCCCCCTTTTGCAGCTATAACAGCTTCAATTCTTCTTGTAAGGCTGTTCACGAGATGTTGGAGTGTTTCTGTGAGAAATCGTGCCCCATTCATTCTGTAGAGCATTTATGAGGTCAGGCACTGATGTTGGACGAAAGCGCCTGGCAGTGAATCTCTGTTCCAGTTCACATCACAAAGGTGCTCGACTAGGATGAGGTCAGGGCTCTGTGTTAGGGCCAGTTAAGTTCCTCCACTCATCAAAACATGTCTTTACAGTCCTTGCTTTGTTTTTGTTTTGTTTTTATGCTGAAGCATTACAATATAAGCAAAATTAACAGATTTGGCCAAATACTAATGTTCATAGAGTAGTATAGTATAAGGTTTTAAGATAAATTATTTATACTGCATTCCTTGTTAACTCCTTGTTTATTGGAACCAGTATTGTGAATAGTGTTGTAGTTAGCTTTTTTTGCTATATAGAAAAACACGGCAACTTTCTACAAATCGAAAGTTTAAAAATACTATATATAGAACTATATAATCACCTTATTTTGAGGTTTTTCACGGCATCCCGGGAGCGGTACACGGCTTCCCCGCTGTCAGTACACCATCCGTCTGCCATAACACCGACCGAAGCTAGCTACTGTAGCTAATAAACCTGCTTAAAGCATTGCTAAGACTAGTTTACTCAAAACCCAGCATAACACATTCTACAAAATATGATGCTATTTAGCTAACATACTGACTTAAATTAAGCGGTAATTACAAGTTCGCTAACGAGTTCGTTTTCATTTTCATAAACTCGAAAACAGCGTCTCGTTGCGTGGTAACTAGGGCTGGTAGTCAATCTCAAGAAAGAATCGACTCACAAGGATTTGAGAATCGATTCCAAAGCTTGGTACGTGGATATTGGCTCATTTTAAAAATGATTTAAAGCGATAAATAAGAAACGCTGTTATTATAGTTTGCCAGATGATTCACGGCACACCAAAAAAAAAAACCAAAAAACACCAACAATATTCACTCTTTTATAGAATTTCAATAATTCGTTGAAAATTAATAATATAAATAATATAAATAAAATAATGAGCTTTTTTTTATTTGATAACTTTAACTCAACGAAAGTTGCTATCTAAAATGATAAGTTGTCATGATGGCTCAAATAAACATTTAAGGTTGTAAAGTTGTCCAGAAAATTCAGGAAATCGACTCATCGTATTGGTTCGTTGAATCAGTTCAATTGATTCTCGACTCAGGATCTGAACAGGACTCAGCAGTTTTTGTACGCGGAAGTGTCGGAGGCGCATGCGCGGCAATGGCGACTACGATTCTAAGCGTTCTGTTTGCGTTCTCACAACACTGGCCCTGGATCAGTATTGATGAAGCGCGAAGCGATTAGTGAGTCTTGGAGGCTGATCCAGGAACGGTACTTGTCCTAATCAGCGCGCACGTGGTTTTGAAATTTGTAGCTGAATGAGAAGGGAAGTAATATGCAACCTTATGCATTGTTTTGTGTTTATTTAACCTGTAATCTGATGTTTGTAATTAAACGACAGTGATCGTGTTACTAAAGGTCAAATGATAGTCTCACTGTATGTTTTTTTTTAGGTATGACATTAAAGCTTGTATCAGTGTGACATTGGTGGTTTTGTTATTGCTGCATCTCAATGATGTTGTTTCACCTAAAAATGTGGAGAACTGCCAGTAGATTCTCACATGTTGTTAAAAATAATACAGATTTCAAGATTTTTACATTCCCTTTCTCAGACTGCACTCAACATGCACTGTATCACAACTCCAAATCTTTCTTCTCCCCAAAAGACACTAGTGTTAAAGTTTCTCATCGGGTAAGACGCAACCCTTTCAAATCCTCAGATCATCTTTCCAGGGTCATTCGTCCCTCTGCGAAGTCATCAGGTCCTGAGAGGACGTCTGGACTTGTGCGCAGAGTCTCCTCTGAACTCCAGAAACTGAGCTCAGAGGACATCAAGAAGCCAGATCCAGAACCTCTGAAGCTCCATAAAAGAGCCAAGGACAAGGTCACGGGCGTCCACCTCCAGAGACAGACTCAAGATGAGTTGGTCTTCGGGGTGACCCCTTGTTTACTTGCCCTGACTCAGGGGAAACGCAAGCTCACTCAGCTATTCGTGAAGCTCAGGGAAGGAAATCAGAGGGAATCTGTGGAGAAAGTGTGTGAGGAGGCAGTCAGACGAGGTGTTCCCATCAAGCACATCACTAAGAGGGAGATGGAGAAGATGACCGGTGGTGCGGTCCACCAGGGGCTGTGTCTTCAGGCCAGTTCGTTGAGGTTTCTCACCAAGGAGAAATCCAAAAGTCAGCAGGGAAGCTGGAGCACCGTTGGAGGCCCGTGTCCACTGTGGCTCGTCCTGGATGGAATTCAGGATCCGATGAACCTCGGCGCTGTCCTTCGCACTGCGTATTTTCTTGGAGTGAACAGAGTAGCAAGTAGCATTCACAACAGGTAAACTTTTTCATTTGTTTCCAGTCACGTTTCTCTAACGTTACACACAACAATAATGGTGCTGTTCTCTCTCTCTGTCAGCTGTCCGTTAACCCCAGTGGTGAGCAAAGCCAGCTCAGGAGTGATGGAGCTCATGGATGTGTACGGCTATGAGAACTTGGCTGACATGATAAAGGTGTTTCTTCTCTTTGATTTTACCTTTTAAGTGAGATGCAGTCAATAGGCTTGAACATCCTTTTGTAGCCTCTAGAGGGCAGGCACAAATCAGGCATAACATTTTCCCATATTGTGGAGTCAAACAAGTCCCTAAACGCTAATTTTAACCTAATGATAAGTCCGTACAAACTCTGTAATTTGCAGATAAAGCTCAAACAAGGATGGCAAGCAGTCGGCACCATCGGCTATGACGAGGCCAGTTCGGGAGTATCCACTGTTCCATGTTCTGACTTTAAGATGGCCAAACCTACACTGTTGCTGATGGGTATGAGTTTTTTTTTAGATTTGTTTTGGATTGGATTTGACACAGTTTCAAATCTAATACAGGTATGAGAGGCATTTATTTCTCACAGAACAAGTGTTCCCAATTCAATCCTAATCTCGAAAAAAAAAAAAACATTTGGTGAAGTAGCAATGAACCGTTCTCCCATCCAGGGTGTATTCCTGTGTCTTACCCAATGTTCATGGAATGGATTCTGGCTCCACTAGAACTCCAGCTGACCAGTATAAAGTGTTTACTAAGATTGTTTTCTATCACAGCTTCCTGCTTTGAACATGAATCAGAATTGTTTTCTGGCATAATCTTGGCAAAACCTTGAAATATTTGGATGAGGATTGGGCGTTGGTAGATATCCCAAGCTCTGATATTTATATCATACCAAAAACAGGATACTTAAATACACTCACACTATTTAGCAGGAGTGCCATATCAACTGTACAAGCAACACCAGGAAATATACAGTAGATTACTCACCTATGGCTTGTTTTCGCTTGTTTTCGTAGGTGGTGAGGGGTTCGGATTGTCCTCAGACCTGCGTGAGCTTTGTGACATTTTCCTCACTGTTCCTCCCAGAAGAGAGCTTCACCCCGCCGTCGATTCGCTCAACGTCTCCGTAGCCACAGGTGCACGATTATGCTCTACATTATTGCTTAAGCATTTAGCAAAGCAATAATAGACATTACACTAACAAAACCAGTGTTAAAAAGAGGATTTAAATGAATAATGATTGAAAATGTGTTTAGGACACAGTCATCAAGAGAGTGAATGGTACTTAAAAAAGAATTCTGTTTTTACAGGCATCCTTCTGCATTCTCTTCTTACATCATGTAGAACTGGCCAGTGAGGAGAGGAGGAGGAGGAATATGATGATGATGATGATGATGATGGTGGTGGTTTATTTACTTGCATTGCCTCCCTGTGCCACTTAATGACTGGATTAGTTTATCAATTAGCTAACATCTGATTGACCCCAGTGAGCTCATCGATCAGATGAGTTTTTACAAGCCAAGCCTGCCCAGGCTTTTGGAACGCCGCTTGGTCCGCATCCTGCTCCGGGAAAAGAACAAGAGGATCAGAATTATCCCGACTTGTTCTGACTAAAGTGCATAAAATTAATAATGTAATAAATATTTGAATTCCCCTAGGTGATGTTTAGTTTGAATGTTTGTTTAGACGTCTTTCTTAGGTCACAGACACTGAGCGCTTTCCCGGAGCGTCCGTCCGTCCTTGTGTGCGTTGTAAACGATAATTGCGTTAGAAAAAGCGCATTAATAGGAAAGGTCCCACAGGAAGAATTCTCTGAGAACCCCACCACCTGTTTCTGTGCTCTTTGATTTGGGAATACTCCTACCTTTTCAGCAGGTGGCACTATAGGTCAGCGCTCCTCTAATAAAGTCAACAGACGTCTATCCTGGGTATCTTTTTCATTTCCCCTCTGTGTTTATGATGTTTAAAGCTTAGCCAGGGATAATCTCAGACCTCCAATGAACGAAAAAAAACCCAAAACTAAAATCTGAGCAAAAACTTGCTTCATGTCACGCTTCATGACTTATCTGCCGACTTGGGGGTGTTACAGAACGGGACGGTTCACAATTAAAGTAAAACGGGTGAGCGGGACAGGACGATTAACCCGCTAATGCTATAGACTATTAGACCTCTCCGTCTTACTCTCTTTTTAGCCTCGAGCCAACTCTGGGAGAATGGGACATTAGATGAGACGGTTTAATGTAATGACCCATTCTGTGATTTTTACAAGGCAGAATGATTTGCAGCAAAGAGCAGGGACGAGAGATCCTTCTCGGATTTGTCAAGATTTGCAAAAAAAAAAAAAACTGACCTTTTTATAAATGCAGTGTGTTAAGCTAGATGTCAGAGGCATTGCTATTAAAAAAAAGAAAAACATATACGTCAGAATTTAAGTTTTAACTCAAGTCTATCAAGACAATTAATCTAAACTGAAAGAACTGAAAGTTCTTAAATGACCAGCTGTCAAAAGGAATAAGTGGAAAAAGAAAAGGTTTTAAGAGATGTTGATATAATACATGTACGTTTGCAGGTTTTAGGCCGCAAATCTTTATTTTACATTCCAGCTAAAATTTTTACAGTTAATTTAGGTTATGTATTTAAATGTACCCATTTATTATTATTATTATTATTATTATTATTATTATTATTACATCACTATTAAATTCCCAATTCAAAATCAAAGTTACTTTCTATGGCTGCAAATCAGAATCCATATTTATCACTATGGAAAAGTTTTCTGTAAATATAATGCGTTGAACTGCCCTGAAACCAATCAGGAAAGGAGTCTCTAGTTTCACTGTGCTTTCTAACAGCCTGTTATGTTGTACTGTTGTAGCTGTAATGTCAACTTGTCCACCATGGAGTCATCAGGAGAAAGGATACAGCATTAAAAATACCTTATATTGCCAAAAGTATTCGCTCGCCTGCCTTCAATGCACACAGTAAGAACTTGAGTAACATCCAATTCTTAATCTGCTTTAATTCATCCCACAGTTGTTCTATCGGGTTGAGGTCAGGATTCTTAAAAGGTACTCTTAATGCTTCAGCATACCAAAACATCTTGGACAATTTCATGCTCCCAACTTTGTGAAAACATGACTGCGCACCAGTGCACAAAGCAAGGCCCATTAAGACATGGATGAGCGAGTTTGGCCTGCACAGAGTCCTGACCTCAACCTGATAGAACACCTTTGGGATGAATTAGAGCGGAGACTGCGAGCCAGGCCTTATCGTCCAACATCAGTGTCTGACCTCATAGATACGCTTCTGGAAGAACGATCAAAACTTCCTATAAACACACTCCTAAACCTTGTGGAAAGCCTTCACAGAAGAGTTAAAGCTGTTACAGCTGTAAAGGGGGCGGGGCCAACATCATATTAAACCCTATGGATCAAGAATTGGATGTTTCTCAAGTTAATATGCATTTGAAAGCAGTCGAGCAAATACTTTTGGAAATATAGTGTATATATAGTGTATAATTTAAACTTATTAAAGGGAATGTGAGGGAATGGCTGTTTATAGTTGCTATAACATATTACTGTTTATTGTACTTTCCAAAAACAAAAAGAAAGTTTGCCTATAAATTAATATATAGTTTGTTAACGTATATATTGTTTGTTAAGATATAAAAAAGTTGGAATCCTTAATGAATTTCTGTGGTGTAAGAGGAATGAGGAATTTAAAATAATCCACTTCACCACTCTGAAGTTGATTCTTTTCCTATAACAGCATACCATCTGATTGTTTTCATTTTAAATGTACAGTAGTTAAAGTATTTCAGTCCTGGGCATCATTTCATTGATGAAACCACTTCATTAACATTAGTACCAAGGCCATTGCATCATTTAAGCTTCAGACTTGTATGTATAATGTGACCCAAGCCTTTCATCAGAACTGAACATAAACATAAACATACAGTATGTATAACAGCTCCCATGTGTTAAATTTCTCTCTGGTTTATCTGCGGCGTAGCCGAGGCTGACTGGCAGCTTTCTCCTCACAGAGCGCAGGTTTATTAATCAAGTTTAATTTGCGGCGAGGTAATGGAAGAGTGCTGCGTAAAAACAGAATGCATTCTGGATTAGAGTGTAGCAGCAAGTGAGCTACAGCTTTCATAATTTCTCTTGAACATTGCGGCGTTTTCCGATGAAGGTCCTTGTTGTTTCAGTGTGCAGTAATCTATATAATCATACTGTTTATGATATATATATCATATCTTTTACACATTATTTAAAAAATATATACATGTTATTGATGCAGTGGCACGTTCGGCGAGGATATTATTTTTGGAAGGAGTCTCCAGTATTAATGATTTGTTACACAACAAGAGACAGTTTTCAAGAATTGCTCTTTCATGGTTTCTCAATACCATAGCGAGATTTATTTATTTATGACATTTTATTTTATTTATTACTGTTGATAGCTGCTATAATGTAAGTCGAACTAGTTTCGCAGACATCCCCTAGCATTAAATGTAGCTATAAATGATTTTCCCTTTAAACCCCTTTCCTAAGTAACATGCTGGTCTCTAGAACGTATATAACATTTTGTGGCATTATCATCTATAGTTATCCAAAATGAATTTAGATTTCTTAATCACGGTATACTGTCATATCAATATATCACCCCATTCCAACCACCCCACCCTCCTCCCTCCATCCGCCCCCCTTCCCGTTCTCACTCATGCGTTCGCACCTCCCTGTTTTTTGCGCCTTGTGTGCTAAATGAGGCAGCTCTCTCCCGCAAATAAAAATTCATCATAAATTTCCAATGACAGTGTTTTAGTTCATTACGGATGGTGAGTTATTAGCTAATTTGCCTGAGCGAAATTTCTTGGGAGGATTGACGGAGCCGGCGTCTCATTATTGTGCTAAACGCAGGGTCCAGGCTGAGAGGGAAATCAGAGTGATATGTGAGGTGCGAAGCTTTCTGGTGCTGCAATTTTTTCTTTTTTTTTTTGTTTTGTCGAGTTAGTACATTTTTTTTTGCTTTTGAGAATCTCTCGAAAGACACCAATGAGCATCCAGTCATTCATATATTCCTGAAATTCTAAGCATGAATAAAAATTTCAGCTCAACAAAGTTTAATTATAAATACGAAGGGTATCAAAAAGTTCAGAGATTCATGTGCCATGGTGCCGGTCGCCTTCGCCACATGTCCTCCCTCAGACGCCTTAAAACCTTTAACGTTCTGGCCCCTGGGGACGAATTCTCGATGCGCGATGCCACGAACAAGATCGAGTAAGATGATGCGCATTCACTTGGCCGAACGGTGGACCTGCCTTGCCCTTATCAATCGTAGAGATGACGGGCTCTTCCACTGTGAAGACTTGGTTCGTCTCAGGATTGTATCCGTACACCCAAGTTTCATGACCGGTAATGATCCTGACATGACGGACGGGTCATCCATGGTGCATTAACGGAGTTCCTAGGCAGACTTCTTTCTACTCCTGGGGCAGCAACCTGGGGATGGGAACTTGACAGCAACACAGCGCATGTTCAAATCGCACATGAGGTGTGCCTGGACTGTTCTGTATGACACAGCAGCAATGGAGGAAATGTTGTGGATTGTTCTCTGACAATGATTGACGAATGGTTTTGACATTTTCAGGGGTTGAGTTCTGCGAAGGTCTTCCTGATCTCATGTCATCTTCAAGCGATGTTTTTCCGTTCTTGAAGCGTGCAGGCCACTCAAAACACCTCAAACGACTCAATCACCATCATCGTAAACTTGTCGAATCATGTCAAACATCTCTGTGGCAGATTTGCCCGGTTTCACTTGCTGTCCATGATGAAATAGCAGACATGGTCAGAATAGCACCAGTTGCACAGGTCCCATTGTACAAAGGATGGTGTCTTTTGGCACACTGGCTTATGAAGGTCGGAGCTCCCTGTGAAGGGATGTACAACCTTGTGCTGCCATCTGTTGGCGTGTTAAGAAACTAATCTTGAAACTTTTTGATACCTCGTTGGTATTGCAGGCAATTTTCTGTTAGGGTTTGTGGCAAGCTTCGACATCCTCATGCGATTAAGAAAGAGTGGTTCTGGAAGCATGAGGAAACATT
The DNA here is from genome assembly GCA_028565275.1 of Leiocassis micropogon. Taxonomy (NCBI): domain Eukaryota; kingdom Metazoa; phylum Chordata; class Actinopteri; order Siluriformes; family Bagridae; genus Leiocassis; species Leiocassis micropogon. The sequence goes on from JAOVVA010000031.1 coordinate 13,585,296, forward strand.
TATTTTAGCCATCTCATTGCAAGTTGTCATCTCATAGCCATCTTATTGCAAGTTGTAATCAAACCTAAAGGTAGTTGAACAAAGTAATTTTATTGTTATTTATTTATTTATTTGTGTGTGTGGAGGGCGGGTTATGCAGACAGTGGGTAATTCAATTTAAAAAAAGCTACATTTTAACATATATTCTTTCTATTTCTAAGTGTTTTCACTGTTTGTTTTATATAATCATTGCCTTAACTAAGAAGACCTATTTACCTAAGGAGATACGAAGAAGAGATATCTCCAGAACATTGTCTGTCTAAAAGATTTTTCAATATATTACTAAATAAGCTTGTTGTTAATGAATGCTATTTTGAGAAACTGAAGACCTGGACTGATATGAGTCACTTGGGACTCTGTTCCCATCTTTCCCTACAGGGGCTCCATTATTGTATTTATTCCCGTGTTTTTTTTTTTTCTTCTTCTTCCCCTCTTCATCGTCATGTCTGAAGTGTTCTTTCATTTTCTCACCCTTTTCCTCTATAAATCCAGGTTTAAAGTTTTACCCAGTGCTCACCTCTCCCTTATTTTCCTCAAGGCTTTGGATTAGAGCCGTGAGTGCGGTGCTGCTGTTTGGCTGTGTGTTTGGGTGCTGTCACTGAGAGCAGCGGTCCAGGGAAGCCATTTGGCACAAAACAAAGAAACTGTTGGCAGTCGTTTCCTCCCTCTCTCTCTCGCTCTCTCTCTCTCTCGCTCTCTCTCTCTCACTCTGTCTCTCGCACCCTCCCTCTGTGTTTCGTGCCCGCAGGAGGTGAGGTCTTCCCTAATGTGCCAAATTACTGAAACACTTGTAAACAAATACTGGCTGGATTGATGCCATGCGGCAGGGTTTTAGCACTAAAATTATACTCTGCAGCTCACATGCTGCTTTGCGACTGTACAGACCATTAGTTATCATTTCACCATGACATCTTTTCTTCATTAGATTAATTATGTCTATCTATCTATCTATCTATCTATCTATCTATCTATCTATCTATCTATCTATCTATCTATCTATGCATTATACAGGACAGATTTGTTGTAATTTATCATGAATCTCATAAACGTGAAAATGTATGCATAAAATGTTTGTGTTTACAAAAATATTCAAGAAGTACAAAGACACCCATGGTGATAAAAATGATTTTAAAAAATGTATGCACTAAATTATGTTGCCATTATCATGACTACTATTTGTTTTTTTCTTTTCAGATTTGAATATGCCCATCTTTAAGCATGCCTAGAAAGGAAAACAGACTCAAAAGCCCTTAACTACTATTAATAGGATTATAGTTCACTTTAAAGAAACATGAAAAGAGTCACTACTTGGTCAAGCAATTCAAGCTTCTAAAATTCATTACCTCTTTGTGCTGTTCAAAGATCTGTTAAGCTGTTGCTCTTAAAGCTGTTAATTATCATAT
>JAOVVA010000031.1:13595564-13635723 GCA_028565275.1 Leiocassis micropogon
AGAACAGTTGTACAATATAGATATATGGAATTTTATGGACTTTTGTGTGGGAATGAAGTTGAATATAGATTGAATATGAATGGAAACGTCACATATGTAAAGTGTTTAAAGTGTCTTGTGCATCCGGGTAACAGAACGTCCAGAGGGTGTGCAAATATGCTTGAAAGTGACATATTTATTTTCATCTCATAAGAGATGCATTGAGGACGGAATTGAACCCAGACCCTGAAGGTGCAAGGCAACAGTCCTAACCACTAAGCCACCATATACCGCCCAGTCAAATCATCAAATCATTTCTCACAATTGATGGCTTCCCACTGCATGGTTTGTCTTTGTCTTCAATGCTGGTTTCCCCATGTTTAAACGTCTTCATCTATCTGTGCACATTGCTCTTGTCAATGGTGTCATCTGAAAAATAACTCTGCAGCATAGTTGAAGACTGCAACGAAGTAGATTTTTCCATGGCATTTTTATATAATGTTGAGTACAGCTCTTGTACTATGTCTTATATGGCTGATTATCCGCATAATTTAAAATCAATTGTGAACCTTGTCTCTCAGATGTGGGCTTTCAGTGAGCTCCAAAACAGTCAGCTCTCTCTCCATAAAACTAAGAACCATGCACCTACAGTACACTGTTATTGTAACAGTACAGGACCTACTAAACTAACAATAAATTCAGAATTCAGCCCACAAAACACAATGGCAAAACATTAACACATGAAATGATTTTTTATTAAACACACAACAACAATAAAAACAAACAAAATATGAGCTTTACCAGTGCTGTTTTCTTGAAAGTAAAGTCTCTCCTTCTTTCTGAATGAATAAATATGGCAATAAGCCGGTCATACAGGAGATCCCTGGATGTAATAAATCCAGCAGCATGTACATTTATTTCGGAAATGGTTGATTGTTCGGGAATTTCACCAGTAACCGTCTCTAGTTTAATAAATTTTTTTTTAAAAAGGATTCACAGATTTCCTACCTGTAGCCATCCAGAACTTGTAAACTCTCACACCTGATCACATCAGCTCACTAACCTCGAAAAATCCCATGATGCAACTGTAATTTCACGATAACTCTGGCATGATGGTTAATAAACCTTTTTTCTTATAACAAATGGACCGGACGTGTCTGGGGAAGGCGTAGTTAGATGGCAATCTCGTGAAAGAATACTCACACTACTCCAAAATAAATCAATTTTAACTCGCAGGATGGCAGGAGCCTTGCAGGAACCTCATAGAAAGCCTCTAGTGATGATTAACCACATATCTGATTGCCTGAATTATTCCTCGCACCCCCAGATCCTAAAGACAAAGAAAAGGGAAAAAGGCTTGTAGGAACAGAAATGTTTGTAATACAGAAATTAACGTGTGATAAGGATTTTTTATTTGAGAAATATTATGGTATCACTGAAGGCTTTGACGGCATCAAAGGTGTCACCACTGTCTAAGACTAAATAAATAGGTTGCCTTGCACCTCCAGGTCCTGGGTTGGATTCCCACATGGGGTCTGTGTGCATGGAGTTTGCATGTTCTCCCCGTGCTTGGTGGGTTTCCCACCAGGTTCTCTGGTTTCCTCTCACAGTCCAAAAACATGCATATCAGGCTAATTGGTGTTTCCAACTTGCATGTGTGAATGTTGACCTGAGGTCTGATCACAGTCGTGCAAATGGGAATAAATACAAAGGTCACCATTGGCCTCCACAGTCCCTAGTTGGACTGCAGAGGTTCCTAGATTGATGGAGGTGTAGTGGTTAGCACTGTGGCCTGGAACCTCCAGTTTTCAGTGATTACCTTGGATCTGTGTGCGTGAAGCTTGCATTTTCTCCCCATACTTGTGAGGCTAATTGCTGTTTCCAAATTGCCTATAGTGAGTGATTGTGTGGCCCCACAATAGATTGGCACCCCATCCACAGTGTACTCTTTCTCATGCCTTGAGTCTACTGTAATAGGATCCAGGCCTCCTGTGACCCTCAACAGGTTAAGCAGTGTAGACAATGAGTAAGTGAGAGTGTAATTATTGCTAGGATGAATTTTGTGGAAGGAGTCTACAGTCTTAATGCCAAGCTTTCCAGTTTCTTAGTGTGAACTGAACATGATAAAGCTTAAAAAGCTCTTGTATGGTTGCTCATTGACAACATTCTCAGAGTATCTAAATTAAAGAGGCAGAAGAGAAAAAAAGATGGAGAAATTGTTGACGTGCTGTCTTGGTGCAAGTAATAATGTGCCATAAAATGAATGTTTCAGCTCCTGAGATTGTATAGGCAGGCACATCTAATCAATCTGCTTCTGCGCAGTGTGTAACTCAATTGGATTTCTCCACGAGGCAGAGCAACGCTTCCCTAAAACTCAATTATTGTTTCGCATTATTGTTGCTCGTTTCTACTTATGAGTAACCAGCTTTAGTGTAAATACATGGACAAAGTGTCATGATTTATTTTCTGCTAAGTGTTTTTGGATTTTTTCCCCCCTTTTTCCGTTTTTCAGATTCTGTTAGAATAAAGCCTCGATTTTAAAAACGGAGCGTTATTAAGATCTCCTCCATTACATTTATAATTTAAATTGCAATCGATTGCAAATTATAAGGAATTATTATAAAGAATAACTCAAGTTTGTGAGAAAGACTACACCTGATGATTCATGTTTGCTTTTTTAATTAACAGTAAATTCTCATCTTCTTCTACTGTCATCTTTTTTGACCCAGAACTTTTGCAAACGGACGTTATTAGCGTTCTTCTTTCTGTAACATTTAGTTAAAGCATGGCCTTCTGTCAATCAACAGCTTCGTATTCAGGCACTACAATGATGTCCACATTTTGGCTAATGCATACTGTACATTCATAGGGAAATAACAGCATGATGCTAAACCTAAGCGAGCCTCTGTCCTTCCTGCTTTGGGAACGGTCGTACCATTGAGCTAAGTATCTCTCAAAAGCGCTACTCTGTTCTGAGTACCATCAGCCATGTGTAATTGCCTTAATTGTGATAAGTTTGTATCAGTTTGAGTGGCATCAGCATGTCAATGAGGCGTCTCTCTCTCTCTCTATTGGAGAGCTCTTCCTGTTAATTAGGCAGAATTGATTCGAAAGAGTGATGCTGATACTCCTTAATCCACTAATTAATCACAGGTGCATGGATAAATTAAGAGCCGTGCCATTTTGACTTCATCGAAAGCAGTCAATGCGATAGCTTGACAAGACAGGATGCGGAGGAAAAAAAACCCACTGTTCATAAAACTACAAAACTACAAAACATCATCTGCAACAGTCAACATTAAAACTAAACAAGGGTTAAAACCAGTCGATTCGCACTGAAGCAAAACAAAATGTTTTTTTTAAAGAACCAATATGGAGCAGGAAAACCACCGTGTAAGTGCACTAACAAGGCAGCAAACTGCCGCAAATTGCCTGCCATTCACAATAACAGAATAGGAGGCTGTTTGCTGTTAGCAAATGGTGAGGTGATTACAATAGATTGCTACTTCTGTTCCACGCGCTTCCTCTTCACCTGTACCTTCGCCACCACGTGATGCTTGGTTCGGATGGCCTCCTTTGGAATAATGAGTGTTTACACAGCCATGTCCCACCACTATGCGTTACCAACATCCCATCATCCCCAATTATGCCACTTATCGATTGTGCCACGTTCTAAACAGCACTGACACACACCGCTGGTCATTTAAGCTGTTGAACGGCGGAAATTTTTTTTTGAATTGTCCCCACCTAAATGGCACTTGCTGTGCGTTCCTTAAACTATAATGCATCCCATAAAGAAGGAAGACGTACGACAGTAATTTTCCCTGCAACAAAGACCAGGCAGATACAGAAAGTGAACAAAACAAGTGAGCAACTCTGGAGAGGAAATCAGCGGAGTCTACAGGATTTAAGTGGCCAATTTGGAGGGCTGTTCTGGGAAAGTAGGCAAAGGTGTTGTAGCCTGAGGCTTGTCGTATTTATGTCTTTGTATTTTACAGAAGGTTTTACTGAAGCAGTGATTGGAAAACTGGGTAAAGACCTGTTTTGCCAACATGTTTGAATGAATTACAGACAGATTTGTTTTTATTTTGCACTGTAGTGGTTAGCTCTGTCCATAGACACATCTCTGCTCTTGAAGCTTGCTGGGGTTCTTCATATGGTTGTGTGATGTACTCACTGTTCTGTGGGAACCTTTAAGTCTTCCATGTAGAACCTTCCAAAAATTCTTCCTTTACCTTAAATTGCATGTTCTTTCCAGAAATGAATTTGAATTTGGTACAAGAATGCCTTCTCTTGGATGGAAACCCAGCATTAGTGCAGGAATTTCTGAGGATCTGCCAGAAAAAGTTGTAATCTTTGGTTGTGGTTGCAGAAGACCCAGCAGGACAAGCAGATAGCAATATAAGCTGCCCCTCCTGAAATCAAGGTTACATGCTTGGAAACGACTAAATCTAGAGCCTTAAATGGTTACTAAAACTTCTTAATGTGGAATCCTACAACATACTGTATGGGTTTCTCCAAGGAGAACCTGGAGAACCTAAAATCAGTTAAAACCATCAAGTCTCCTTCAAGATTTGAGGTGGTGCAGGCTCCAGAGAATGATGCCCCCTGCTTAGATCCCACTAGAGCCACATAGACAGTGCCTTGAAAAAATATTTGCCCCTTTCTGATTTTACTTTTTTGTTTTTTTTTAGCTATTGCCACTTAAATGACTCAGATCATCAAACTAATTTTCATATTACGCAAAGATAACCTGAGTAAATACAAAATGCAGTTTTAAATGATGATTTCATTTATTAAAGGGAAAAAAGCTTATATGATGGCCAGGTAGGTTCAAACAGCAGAAACAACTGCAGAAACAACTGTAATCAAATGTTTGGCAGAAACAACTGCAATCAAATGTTTGCGATAAGTGGCGATGAGGCTTTCACAGCGCCGTGGAGGAATTTTGGCCCACTGTTCTTTGCAGAATATTTTAATTCAGCCATATTAGATGTTGTTCTGGGTTCTTTTATGAGCTCCTGGATTAGTCATCATTGTGCTCTTGAGGTAATTTTCTTAGGCCGGCCATTCCTGGGAAGGTTCCACGTTTTCTCCATTTGTGGATAATGGCTCTCCAGAGGTTTTCTGGAGTCCCAAAGCCTTAAAAATGGCTTGGTAACCCTTCATAGACATGTCAATTCCTTTGTTTTTCATATGTTCTTGAATTTCTTTAGACCCTGTTGCTTATTTAGATTTTTTTAGCGGGTTTCACTTTGTCAGACAGTGATCTATTTAAGTGATTTCTTGATTCAACAGGACTGGGTGTGAAGTAAAATTTTACTCAGCTTTCCAATAAATGTGGGTAATCACAGTTCATTCATGATTTAGCAAGGGAGCAATTACTTTTTATGTAGGGCTAGGTAGGTTTGGACCTCTTTTCCCTTAATAAATGAAATCATCATTTAAAAACTGCATTTTGTATTCAACTGGATGAAGAACATGGGGAATATTGAGACTCTAATCTCAATGATTATATCACGCAGTTGGTTTAGGAAGATTTGGAGATACTCCTGAAGTAGCTTGCATTGAGGCTTGGATTGGCTAACTCAAATGCCAAGTCTAGTTTCACAGTGACTTCACAAATACTCCAAACCCAATAGGCTACAACAACACAGACTTCTTATTTCTATCCCCTCTGATGGAACATTCACATCTGTAGAACAAGTCAAGGGAAGAGAGTGCATCATGGGCACTATTCACAATGTGCGAAGTTTCCACTCTAATAACAGAGACACAAGCAAGTGCCACCACTGTGATGTGTATCATTACTTTACAATTTAATTACACTTTAATGGCAGGCACTGTGTGTCTGTGAGTGTATGTATTTAAACCCTGGTAGGGGTGATTTTACTCCAGGCACAGAATGTCACTGTGAATAAAGAGTATGAGAATGTTTTCCTCTCTTCAGGGAAAAAAAGCAACAGTAGTGTGTCTAAATGTATAGTATAGGATAGGATAGGATAGGATAGGATAGTTATTAACAGAAACACTGTATAGCATTTGTCTGGATCAGAATAACATTTTTTTCAAAATATATATTGATATGGTGATGCTCTCTGCAAAGGGATAATGGAAAGAGTCTCCAGTGTCAGCAGTGTTTTTTTTTTTGTAACAGTCCATTTTCTTAAATATGTTTGTTCTTTAATAAATGAAGCATTCTACATATTGTACGAGGTGTTACAGGTATTACGGGTATGATTATTTTAGTGGCTAGTGTCGCTAGTGTCGCCTTGCACCTCTGGGTTCTGGGTTCAATTCCTGCCTTGGCTCTGTGTGCATGGAGTTTGTTTGCCCTCCCATTGCTTGGTGGGTTTCCTCTGGGTACTCCGGTTTCCTCCCACAGTCCAAAGACATGCAGTTTAGGTTGATTGGCGTTCCCAAATTGCCCGAAGATTTGCACCCCGTCTATGGTGTACCCCATCTTGTGCCCTAAGTCTCCTGGGTTAGGATCCAGGCCCCCGTGACCCTGTATACAGGAAAAAGCTGTATAGAAGATGTGTGAGTAAGTAAGTAAGTGAGTGCATCCTGCTGTGATTTATTCCAAATTTTTTGAACGATGTATTGTCAAAGGGCACACAAGGAACAGGAACCTGAGCTTGGTGATAAAGAAAGATAAGAGTTCAGCTGCCATACCACCCATTTCGCATGCACCTGATGCTTTTTGTTGCATAAGAGATGACCTTGTGAGGTAACATTGTTCTCCAAGCATACCGATTGTGAACAGAGCTTGATAAACCAGTGACATGCCGAGACTCGGACAATAGCATCTGTATGCATCGTCCCACTTGGCATTTAGAGAGCGTAGGCTCTGTGGCATTGACATGTGCATTGGGCTATTAGGCTAGAACGCAAGCAACCCTGGGGGGAGATTGATACACAGTGGGGAAACGGATAATATCATATCTTTATGCTTAATCGAAGCCAACGCATTGTTATTATGAAGTACATTAGAGGGTTAAGGGTTTGGAGCGGCTCCCCAGAGTGCTCAGTCACAACTGTCAAATATAAATATGAATTCTGTTTAGAAAATAATAAGCACACTGGGTCATATTTCACTCAGACGCTGTAGCGTGCACATGTGTGAGAAAATGAATTCTGTGCTATATAGCACATAATATTGGCACAGACAGCTTTCGTAACGTTGTTCACGCCAACGACATTAATACACCAGCATTAAAGATAAACCAACAAATACACAGATTTCTGTCACAGTCAGAGCTGGCGACGCTGCTATCAAGACCTTAACACAAGCCACTAATTTCTGTTGATGCGTCTCCACTGGAGCCTGCTTGGGATGAGAGTCAACGCCAACCAGCTCAGCACTTGTTTTCATTTTTCTCAATCCTAGACCCTGTGTACATCTTGACCTTACAGTATATCCTGATATGACTTATTCTTGGAATTCCCTGCACTCGGTGCTTACACTCCTTACCCTTGAATCTACATTTCCTTATCGATTTCACATTTAGTTACATTAAAAAAAAGTTTTGAACTAAATAATAAATACCTGAGATGAGAGTCTTAATCTCATAATACCCAATTGCAGAAAAAAAAAAGAGCAATTCCTCCCATTGTCGCGATTATTGCAAAACTTCTATTAAGTTATTTTTTTTCCTAAAATAACACAATTAGTAACATACACCACTGCAGAGAAGGTTGTTTAATATAGTACCCTTAATGGAAGGAGCCACCAGTTTCAGTGCCTTTTAATGGTCTGTTAGTTGGACCAAACTTTTTTTTTTTTTTTTTTTTTAATCAGAAACTCTTTGTTGCAATTTCAGATTTTTCTGTAAAATCAAGTTTTATTGTCTTTTAGTCTTTAGTTTATAACAGTAAAATCAGCTTTTCATAATATAAGCTTTTTTGGCGTATATATGTAAATATGTGAAAAATGATGTCATTCTTTAATAAATAGAAAAGTTTAGATTTTGAAAATTCCTGTGGTATAAGTTGAACAAACCAGTGATTTTCTTTCTTGCTTGCAGATAATCAGCTGTTGGTTATACAGTAGTATGTGTGTGCCTGGAGTTTTCATGTTCTTCCCATGGTGGGTTTCCTCTGGGTACTCAAAAGACATGCAAATTAGTCTAATCAGCGTTCAAATTGCCCGTAGTGTGTGAATGTATGTGTGAATGAACTCCATGGTCCCTGGTTGGACTACAGAGGTTCCTAGATAGATAATTATGCATGATTGCTACACACAGAAGTTTTGTAGCTTGTACACATAGATTTTTTCTATGAAAAAATCTATGTGTACAAGAAGTTTGTAATGTATTTAATAGTATTTAATTATTTTACATTTTTTGCCTTTTTTTCAACACATATTTTTCTTGAGTGGAAATTCAGCTTTTAAATTAAATATGTTGATACATAAAAAAAAAACATTTTTGGGAGGTTTTGGTTGTTAAACCTGCCATTAAAATACATTTTGATTGCTACCACACCTGCTGTTAACAAATACAGTACATAATGTTACATTATATATATGATTTACATCATCTAAAAATTGTAGAAATGGTAGAATATGCTAGAGATCTTTAAATATTTGAATGATCATGTGATGCCACATTTAATTAAAAAGCTTATAATTCCAGGCTTTCTTTGCTTTCCAGGCTTTGCAGTCTAGCGCACGTTGCCTTGAATCTATTTTGTTCTACTTACTAAATGGCAAAAAAACATTATGATCACACAGTCATTTCAGGAGCAGAGTTAAAATCCCCTTGCTTGACATCGCCACGTTTGTGATCTTTCTTCACCCGGCCTCTGTTCGGCAACAGGATTATGCCTCAAAGTCATTTTCCCTGCTTTTGTATCTTAATAAAAAGCTCTTGTGGCATTTAAGTCTCTTTTAGCTTGTTCTCATGATCCCTATTTGCATACAGCCAAGGAAGGTGCCGTACCAACAGGTCGGTTCACAATAGCACGAGCCGAGTGTTGCCATGCCGACAGGGACCTCTGTTGAGACCCCCAGGGAGGGCCTCCAGAGGGTGTAGGGATCGCCCGGATTCTCCTTCTTTGAATCGGGATTAACCCGATACACCCGGCCACAATAGTAACACATGTCCTTGAATCTGCTGCCGGCCCATTCAGACCTGCATTACTGGGTTTTGTAATAAGGATTACCCATAATGAGCCGTAAGGAGTTAAGCTTGAATGAAGACTGTCTTAAGTGGGTGCCCCCATTGCATCCTGGGCCCTTGTGTGTTTGAACACAAGGTGTAATCCTTTTCAAACTCAAAGGTGGGCCAGTGGTATGAATATAGATCTGTCGAGCGCATTGTGGAGAGCTCTCGCAGCCATCTGCCGGCCTGCTTTTCACCTGCTCCCATCTCTCTCTCTCTCTCTCTCTCTCTCTCTCTCTCTCTCTTTCTCTTCTGTCCCCCTTTCTCATTTTTTTTCTTTCTTCCTTGTTTTTTTCTGTTCTCTTTTTGCCGTCATTGTGTAGGAAGGCTCCATATAGCATATGCTGTGTTGAGATTGTCTCAGTATTGCAAATTTGTACAGATTGCCAACAGCCAGCTCATATTTAAACATTAAGCATTTATGGTTAATGAAGTATATAAAGTTCGTGTTCGACAGGGGATGTTTCCCTTTACAGTGAAGGTGCCAGGTCAATTTGACATTGCTTACTGAAAGGGACCCAAAAGGACTTTCTGATTGACCAATAAGAACTAATAAGAAAACTGCTGTTTAACATAATAAAGAAATGTATATAAACCAGTACCTTAAACATTACATAATGAAAAATACACATTATAAATGTCTATGGAGCTTTCCAACTATGGGCGATGTTTAAGTCAAAGCAGGACTTTGATTGTGCAGAATAACAGAATGCAGTTACGACAGTAAAAACACCCTTTATTTCTCTATATAATCCCTTGCTACACTAATGGACTTATCCCAGTGTTTCACTAGTGCTTGGACACCATCAAGGTAAAAAGATTTCTCAGTATGCCTAAGCGATGATGAAAGCAACTCTCAGACGAGGGTGTGTAATGTGAATGTGATGTTGGTGAATGATTGTATGCACATTTCCCACAGACAGATGTGTCACTTCTAGAAGTTGGTGACGTCGATTCTACTGACTGAATGTTCACGGGAATGACTGCAGTGGCAGTGGCGGCCGGTCAATAAGGGGCGCTGGGGGCGCCGCCCCCTTAAAGTTAGGTAGAGAAGAATGCTACTTTAACATGTAATTATTTAACATAATAATTATTTATTTTAATAATTAAAAAAAGTCATTTAGTCACAATATTCCGCTGTATTTCTTAATACAATTTATTTACAAAAAAAAAAAATCTAAACTGTATTACGTTCATTTGTGTTGGTGTACGCGGGGCGCTGGACAACGAGTGTCTATGTAGGCACGTAAATTTTTGAAAAGCATGTGATTTGAGGCTGAGCTCCCACTTGGCTTCAAATCATTCTTGGGGCGCAGCATTGTGCCCCCTCCGAACCCTCCCACTTTTGTTCTTAGCGAATCAATATTGTTTTTAAATATTTGGGCTCATGTGATTGGACCATTCTCAACGAGTCAGCAGATTGTTAGTTAATGTATTGAATAGTGATTGACGTGAAAGCCAGATAAATATGAGAGGAAATTCTGTAATTTGTTAAAATACCCCTTTGCAAGGCGATCAGACAAAGAAAGAAAAAAAGTTAAAGAGCTTGAACCAGATGGACCTGATCATCTAATTAAGCAGCAGTCAAGTGATCACGGCCGAGCTTGAAATCTGTGCTTTTTCAGCACTTCTTATGGCTATTTACAGGCGATTATTAAAAGTTTCATTTTAATTTTGTTTGCGCCGCCCCAAAAAAATTTCGCACCAGCCGCCACTGTGCAGTGGGCTCCAAGCCACCTCCGCCAGGATCGTCATTCACAGACGTTCGGCCCTTGTTAAAAAGTTTGCTCTATTTAAATGTTTGACTGCATATTGTGTTTAAAGTCTTCTGTAAATGTCAATCAATTTTATGCTTTCATTACCAAGGAATTTCATCACAAGTCCCAGTTTGACTTGACTTGAACACTCCTTGTATAAATGGAGATGAATACAGATGGATCGAGAGATCAAAAATATAAAAGTAAAATATAGGTTGAATGTATATGCTACATTCACTTCTTCAGGAGCGCACTAATATTGTTCCCATTTTCCAGACGTTAGTTTGTCTGAAATTTGGCCGCATCAACAATTTCAGTTGCTTTTGTTCAGTTTTCCGTGTGATTCTTTTCACCTCACGTCTCCGATGCTCCGTTCAACCTCTCGCACACTGATGGCATCGGACATCCCAAGTGGCTGCCTTCCCGCTGACCCGCTTCATTTTAATATCACTGTTCATCCTGACGCCTGTCTCCCTCCTCTCCAATTACCCCGGACTTCAGAAGACATTTATTGGAAGATGGAGATTGGAGACGATTGGTATGCCATTAGCCTGCTCTTCACTCTGTCCTGCCCTCTCCTTAAAGCCATGATATGACACTGAGACAAGAGAGACAGGAGTGTTTTTAAACCTGAAAAATGTATTATTTATCAGATTTACTGTACATCCTAAAGTAAAAAATATGTATTTTATTAATTAACATTCATGTATATTTTTAAACAATATTACATTTATTTTTTTTATATAATCAAACCTAATAATTAGTTTAAAGATGTAACAACATGGCATCAGTCCATCACTAATATAAGCTAAAAGAATTTATTCTTATTGGCTAAAAGCTACACGGCTTATTAATTTGTTTTTCCCTCAAATTTCTCAAATAGCAAAAATATATATCTGTCTTTGTCTCTAATAATGGTTGCTCAAGTGTTTTTTTCCTTTCTTTCTTTTTTTATTTTACATAAATCACAACAATTGCTGAAGCTAACACCAAACCAGACTAGCATGAATCAGCATTAAGCAGCATGAAGTCATCAAACAAAATGGAAATGAAACAAAACTATTAGAAATATCAGCATTTTACTCAGATGTGATGGTAAATGATGAAAAATAAACTATTTGTAACTAGATGAACACTGAAAATACACTTAGCCTCAACAGCTAACCATGAAACCTGAAATCTCCACACAGTTTTAGCCGCACATAGCTTTAGCATCACTAGACTAGAAGATGGATCTTGTTAGGATTTTATCTGCTCCCCCATCTCCCTAGTTGTGTAATAACTGGAGAATTTCAGTGCACTTTCCAAACGTGTCTGCTTTACTCTTCCACGTCACCAAGTGAAGGAGAACTCAAGCGTGGCCTTGACTCGGACTCTAGTAGACGCGTGCGATGTGGGTTAATCCCCCAAATCAGATAGCGTCCTACAGCTGTGTGCGTCTGATAAAACGTATCACAGTGTCAATCTAAGTGCTAATTTTTTGAAAGGCCCGAGCAGGTGCATTAGCTTTAGCTGTTAGCAAGAGCGCACTAGTTATTGCATTTAGGCTTATAGTTTTAGTTTTGTATCATGTTGAAATTCTCAATATAAACCTGAAGAGACTTTTTTACTGCAAATTGTATTACTGTTTACGGTATAGTAAAATAATTAACCTTTTTTTGGGGCTATATCTTTTGGAGAACTAAAGATCATCTGGATATATTCTGAGACTTCTCAGAAAAAAAATAATGTTGCTAAAGTTATTTTAAGGTCCCATATTTTATTTTACTATTTCTTAAATAAGTTAGCATGGGTAAAAGATACCCCTAAAGTTGATTTTGAAATGATTTTTGAAATGAATTTTACGTAATAGATCCCTCAAAAAAAATTTATATATATATAATGTTTTTAAGAGATCTATTATGTAATTCATACAAACACTATGGGCAATTTGGGAACACCAATTAGCCTAATCTGCATGTCTTTGGACTGTGGGAGGAAACCCACCAAGCACGGGGAGAACATGCTAACTCCAGGCACCAGAGACGGGAATCAAGCTTGGTTGGGAATCGAACCAGGACCCTGGAGGTGCAAGGCGACAGTGCTAACCACTACACCACCGTGCCGGAGTGAGAATTTTTTGTGAAATTCTGACAATATTTCTTCTCAGTTCAAAATATAACTATTGAGTTATTTAACTATTGAGTATTGAGTAAGAAGTCTCCAGTGCCAGTGCTTCAGTCCTCCACAGGAATATTTTCAAGACTGAACAGTTTTTGCTTCCCAGTTTCTTGATAATGTGACAAACTGCGTTTTGCACCGTCAAACTCGATTCTTTACTTATCGCATTTCCAAAACAAATAATACCAGATTAACAATTAACTGAACACACATGGCGCATCTACATCTGTCTGGTTTTATTTGGCTCCAACCCCGGGCACTGTTTATGTATACAGACATTCCACCTCCTCCACGAGCGTTTAAGAAATCCTCAGATGTCTGTGTCAGACGTCGTCCTCATCCAACGACTCCCCCCTCGCCCCGCGATCGGCCATAATATCCTATTAATGAACACTCTAAATTCAAAGTCAGCTGCTCATTTTGCAGGCACTTGCCGAGTTAAGGGGAGGAATTGGCCTGTCTTTATTAATACGCAGATGAATGAGAAGAGCCGCCGGCCAAGGGCAGGCCACCGCTTTTAACTACCCTGGCTTTTATGTATGATTGTGGATCGAGACGTTACCGAGATCGTCTCCGTGCATCAGGAACCCATGGGTTGCTTCTGTCACTTTTCTTAAGTAATGAAGTTGAGCAGGCAAGGCCGTTTGCATCACGCTAGACACACTAGCTATCTGCGCTGCCCTCTCTCTCTCCTTGAGTGCTGCCTGGTCTATTACGCCTTGTCAAATCGGCTCGAGATGGACATTCTCCCGTGGCGCTTTTAATCAGAGGTGATAATGGGCACGTTATAGACCGCAGGCCCGTTATTGATTGATTGAGACGCAGGAAGCTTAGCATGATGTCTACATATGATGTCTACGAAGGTGCAAGCTGCCATGAAAAGAGATGACACCGCTGTATGTTGTGCGGTGATGCTAAATAAAACTGTATATAGTAGTCATGCATATTATATTGATAAATCAATAAGTGATTTTACAGATTTGAGGAAGCAAATACACAAATGTCATTTTGTAGAAAAAGAACAAGATGGTTTCTCATTCACTTTGTAGCTCAAATTCGGTAAGGTCGAACATGACCTGTATTTCCGAGTTCCGACTTAACCCGAGCGCAGAATTACTCATCAACGTGTAGCTGCTGATTTTTTTACACTGTAATTTGGACCAAGGCTTCTAAACCAACACTCATGCACACACACACACACACACACACACACACACACACACACACACACACACAATGATTCGCCATTCAGCTTTGTCCCTGTCGCTCTCAGGGGAGCCATGGTGTGAAGAGACAACAGCAGTCCCCTTATCTGGGGAATCTCCAGAGTGTAGTATCAGCCCTGTGCAGCACATACACACACAGAAACAAACACACACGGCATCCTCCTGCCAGTCAGCATGAGCTCATGACACAATCTGTGTTTGGTGAATCAGCTCTCGCGCATCAGCTCACACACAATCCATCTTTCTGTCTTTCTCACTCTTTCGCTTTCCGTCAGGAAGTCCTGAGGCGCTCAGGCTCCCCTCCAGACGTAGACCTACAGCTAATCAATGCGCCGCAAATAGTTTTATTGACAAGACAAATGTTACATCTGCATCGCCAGGCGAGGTTTGAACAAACTGTGTATACAGAGCGAAACGGCTGGACTGCACGAATAACAGTATAACAAGGAAAGGGGAAAAACAGTACATGATGAGAAGAAAATTATTATTATTATTTTATTTATTTATTTTTTTATTGCAATTGGAACAATAATTGTCATGGATGTAATATTTTAACCCAAGATTTCACAGAAAATGTAAACACGGTGGGCCAAAGCATATTTTTTCTACATTATTGGTGCTAAAAAGTGTCTCACCTACAGTAGATGAAAAAGTGAATTTTCCAGTAGGATCATATAACTCTATTTTTCATAATACTTAATGCTTCTCATCTCCCGATCCATGCTTTTTTTTAAACTTTATTAATATGCATACACATTAATATTTTTATCAGAAAATTTATCAGAAATTTTAAATACAATTTCATGCTCCTTTATGTAGTGTAACCTTTTCAAATTAAAATCTTTTAATGATCAATGATCCTAATTGTCATTCAGATGAAAAAAATAAATATATATATATATATATATATATAATTTCACATGAAAAGACACAAACCTGAAAAAGTGTATTATTCTAAAATGCTAAATTTTTAAGATATTGCAACATGAATTTTTAGACATTACAGATTTCTTTTTTTTTAATCCTTAATTTTGCACAGAATGCTGTAATCCAAGCATATTTTCTGTATTATATGTATAACATAAAAAGATAAAATCAGCACCAATACTGTTTTTTCACCATGTGTACTGTATATGAGGATGAAATGGGGGTGTGGCCTGTGCAAAAATATAAATAAGAATAAATGACTAGGAGCTTGAATTAACGCAGCTGAAGCTGATTCACACTGTGTGTCCATCACCACACACATGATGATTCCGATTTACTCGAGTCTTCGAAGTCTTGAACGAAGCAACCTTTCGGTGACACGTCATCAGTGAAGAACTTGAGGTGGTTTTGACGCAGGTATTAAAAGATTTAAAATGAGACCATGGAAACTAATCCTAGGCCCTGAACATGTCTTGGCATTAATGTTACAAGTTGAGTTTTTGCTCAGCAGCGTGTTGTGGAGTCTCTCTGAAGCAGAGATACTGGAGTGAAGTGCTGTTATCGGAGCTCCTCCATCCCTCAGTGTGGGAGTGTGAAACTGCAGAGCTGTCAGTGTGTTTGGTGCTCAGCTGCAGAGCTGCCCTATGAGCCTTCATTTCGTTCTCTATTATGTGTGCGTGTGTGTGTGTGTGTGTGTGTGTGTGTGTGTGTGTGTGCATACACGTTTGTGTGTGCCAACGCTAGAGTTCGACAGGCTTAATGCTCACACCTGCTGAAGAAGAGTAATGAATGTTATATTCAGAGCTGGGGTGAGTTTTTATTTCTCCTGGAATGATTTCTCTTAATCATCTTCTGAAGGAAAAGAAAGAGCGAGAGAGAGAGAGCTGTTTTTTTTCTCCAAAATCTCTGTCAGATTTTACATGCTAACACTTAAATGGTTATTTTTGTGTTTGTTAATCCATGACGTGTTTCCTCCAGACATTAGACATAAAAAACTTTTTTTTGTGTGTACTTATGTACTGTATATTTGTGAAAGATGTATTTAATATGCTTAGTTTTTCTTCGATACAGTAGATATTCCACCTTGTTCATGTTCATCACACATACTGTATTTAACATACATGAATCGACAATATGGACTAGAAAGGAATCAGTCCTACTCTTACTACCTTTATATAAATTTGTCGTTTTTTATTATTATTACAGTTGTTGGATGCAAATCCAATTATCCCTTGCTGCGAACGGGAAGGTTCAGGGGGTAGAGTCAGACGATAGCCGTCTCCTCCTGCCTGATCAGGGTTGAAACCAAAGTCCATCAGTGTGTTTTTTGGAATGGATGCCCGAGGGGCGTTCAAGTCAAACCGGGACTTGTGATGAGCTTTCTTGTGAAATAAAGGTGTAAAACTGATTGACGTTTACAGAAGACAGTACAGTACTATTAGCCTCAGTCAAACACTTAAATGTTGCAGGCATTTTAAAGAAGAGCGAGCACATCTGCGAAAGAGACGTAGGAACTGTATGCACAATCATGCAGAGAGCCATTTCCACATGTTTTGCACATTAAAGGAGTTCCTGGGAGGCCAGTGTTTTACATGTGAGGCAGGCAGTCTGCTCATCAGAAAACTTTCTACCTCGATGGTTTCCAAGCATGAGTGAAATGCTGGGATTAGTGTAGCAGGGGATTATATAGAGAAATAAAGGTGTTTTTACTCTAATAACTGTGTTCTGTTATTCTGCACGTTTAAAAGTCCCTGTTTGATTTGAACACCCTTCATATTTGTGAAGCCAATAATTGTGCTGTAGAGTGGAACCTCAATTCTTCAACACACAATCTCAAATAAGGAAATATTTGTAACCAGCAAATATGTTGATGTTGATGATTAAAATGAAACCTTTACATTAATGTCAGTTTATCCTTTATCCAGATGAGGAAAGAATGACAAAGTCATGTGACAAGGACTTCTTTTTAAATTAACATCACTAAAAAAATGATGGGATCTTCTTTAAGACCTTAATATATAAGAGGGGAGGGTGCTATCACATTTTACACCAAGTCTGATCCGTCGGCAGTCATATCTGTTAGATATACGGTCATATCCATTACTCCTCATCTTTCACCTTCCGAACGCTCTCTGATGGTCTGGAATAATTCAATTAACAAATGACCATCTATATTTGATTAAGGCTTTAATAATCGCCGGCCCCGGCCAGATAACTTTTGATAACGGCCCCGCAGAAGATAATTCACTTTTTAAAGTAATTACGTGGCTCTATTAAGGCTCCGGTGATGGACTTCTACCATTCATTTGTAAGCAATTTGTAGCCTCTTTAACACCAAGTTACTTTAGCTTGTGGGATTAAGCTTCAATTCCACCGACTTAATGGACTTTTAATTAAGACCATATTAACGTCATGCTTCAGGTCGTTAATATATTTATGTGAATGTTGGCATAGTTATATTGTGGAGAAGCTCATAATTAGGCTATGCTAAAAGAATACACCAGAAATAAGAGAATGAATAAAAGTTTAATGTGATAAAAAAAAAAAAAAACAGAGCAGTTTGTCCTTCCAGCTAGTGGACAATTTTCTCCAAATGTCTCACTTTAAAAATGTAGTAAAACTTTATACAACTAATCTGTATGGTGGTAAAAGGTTCTTTTTATAGCATTGTGCCTAAGGTAACCATCACATTAAACCGATGAACAAACCATTTTAAAACATCATATATATATATATATATATATATATATATATATATATCAAAGCACTCAATTGAGGCATGTATGGTGAATTGATTATTTTTAAATATTTTTTTATGTTTATTTATCATTTAGGTGTCACAGTGGCTTAGTGGTTAGCACTGTTGGCTTTCATCTCCATGGCAGAGGGTTCGATTCCGGCTCTGGTCTGTGTTCATAGAGTTTGCATGTTCTCCTCATGCTTGGTGGGTTTCCTCCTTGTACTCCAGTTTCCTCCCACAATCCAAAGACATGCATATTAGTCTACTTAGCATTCCCAAATCGCCCATAGTGTGTGAATGTTGACCGGAGGCTCAATCACGGTTGTAAAAATGGGAATAAATACAATGGTCACCATTGGCCTCCAATGTCCATAATTGGACTACAGAGGTTCCTAGATGGTTGAATGAATAAATGGATGGATGGATGGAATTAGCATTTAAGGAAGGAGTCTCCACTGCCAGTGATTTGTACCAGAGGTAAGGCTGCTCTCAGGTTTTTCCACCACAGGAGAGTCTTTAGGATGGAACGCTTTGCTGATTACAAGATGACTTTTAAAAAGAGACACCACTGAAAGTCATACTATTTATAGCCGCTATGACATAAGTGATCCTTATCTCATAGACATTCCGCATCGGTAAATGTACATAACTATAAATTAATATTAAAAAAGCATGAGGTTTTGTTCAGTAAGAAATGAACTTTTAGTCAGTGGTGAATTATTGTGATGGAAGACGAGTCAAAGATTTTCATGGCATGATTCTAGTGAAAGCCGGGCTTGGTTAGAGTAACACACGTTCTGTCGGATCTCGTCGTACTACTTATTCGATGATTCTTTTCCTAAAACTGTGTGGTGCGAAGTGTTTTATTTCTCACCAGCTTGAATCACAGCAAATAATACAATGTACAGAAAAAAAAAATAATTTTCAAGTCTTTCATTTTCTAAATGCATTTAAAAAAAATATACTGTAAACCACAGAAGAAAATAAAACAGATGTGTGTGAACCAAATTTTAAACCATTTCTTTAACCTTTTTTGTGGCGAACACTTAAATGACTTAATTGCTGATGGAGAGTAAAAGGCGTTCTGTGGGGAACCTCGTACGGGAGGAGGAGTGTGTAAAATAGGGGGATGCGGTGCTCTGGGTGTCCCCTGCTGGGTGATGCATTGAGGGCTTGAATGAGAGGCCTGGAGGCTCGGCAGGCTCTGGAGGACCCTCAGGCTGGATCGGTGCAGCCAGGTTTCATCAGACACATATGTCTCTGTCCCAAGCTATAGAGAATGAAGATCCCAAATAGGAAAAAAAAGAAAAAAAAATATGCTGAGGTCAGGGTAGAGGATCTGCTGTTTCATTAACATGCTTTTAAACTGTGGGTTAGTCACCACATGCACGGTGCCACGTACTCTGTATAACAGGTGGATCCTGAGACATTGTTCTCCATCTGTTTGATCAATAGGGTTGAACAATTTTTATGTAAGACTTGTTAATAACAATAAGCAAGGATGAGGAGGTGTGAAGTGTTTTATTCTCCTCAAAGCACAGCAGTGATTAAATTTCTTTATGTATTAGACTGGCACATTTCATCCAGTTATAGTTATGTATGATGTTGTGGAACGCCCACCAAATGAATTAAGTCCTCTTATCACTTGGGCCTACCCCGTAAGAAATGTTACTATGGTATAATTACCATGGTAGTCCTAATTGAATAAATACCACAGTACAGTGCAAATGGTACTTATTTGCTGTATAAAAACAGAGAGTTCACTATGGTTCGGAGAGTCCCAGGTTCAAACTCACACGACCACCAAGATATCACTGTTGGGCTCTTGATCAAGGCCCTTAACCCTCACCTGCTTAGCTGTATAATAATGAGATTTTTGTTAAAAAACACTCCGGAAAAAAGTCGCTCCGGATAAGGGGGTCTGCCAAATGAATAAATGTACATGAACTGTAGTTTTGTACGATGGAACACATAACAGGATACTGTCAAAAATATGTCATGCATGTTTATGTACCACCATGATAATATGGTACAATTTAATCTGTTTCGGTACCATCCAAAAATCAATACACAATACTTTGATGAATACCATAATATTAAGTGAGTACCACAGTGGCTATATCTCTGTTTATTTAGCAGTTAGATGGCACAGCGGCTTTAGTGGTTAGCACTGTCGCCTTGCCCCTCCAGGGTGTGGTTTCAATTCCTACCTCATGTCTGCGTTCATGGAGCTCACATGTTCTCCTCGTGCTTGGAGGATTTCGTTTTGGGCACTCGGGTTTTCTCCCACAGTCCAAAGACATGCAGGTTAGGGTAATTGGCGTTCCCGAATGATTCTGGTATACTTTGGTGTATCAAAGCAGATATTTAATACGTTGGTATTGTAACATAGCAGTAGTATGCCACTGTGGTACCCAGTAAGTACTATGGTATACACACCAAACTGCTACTACAGTACCCACTGTTGTGCCCCAATACTTACCATGGCGTTCATCAAACTACGGTGATACACACAGTGGCCACTTAGGTGCCATAGTACCAGTGCTGGTACGCCATCAAGTCCTATGGTGCCTACCATGGCAATGTCTGTAAAGTACCTTGGTAATACTATGGTATATTATGGTATGTACAGTACTATAGTTTACCCTACATGCCATAGTAATATAAGACAGCATTTACAAACAATTGATCGTGTTATAAGGAAAATGTCATCATACCAATAATTCTGCATGTTTGTTTGTTAAGACCAATCAGATGTTGCAAATCAACAGTAGACAATTCTTATCAGATAATTTAATCATCTTTATTAAAGATAAGTAAATAAGGTAACATTGTAAATTTAATGATAATGGTATACAGTGTACAACTATACTACATAATTACTGTAAAGTATTACAATATAGTACATAATATACCATAACATTAATCCAGTGCATTGGCTCATTTGGGTGATGCTTTAAAACAAATCAGCATTGAGGTAGAATAGAACTGAGATGAAGGTTAAGGGTCTTTCTTAAGGACACAACCATGGCAACCAGGCAGTGCTGGGATTTGAAGAGTGCGAGTTCAGTGGTGGAAGTGGCTGAATCGATGTAAGCGAGTTGAATCACAGATGAGGACTCACCACCACCAAACTGCAATGAGTGTGTCCTTGAGCAGGACGCTTCACCTTCTGCTCAGTTGCATAAACTGCAAGATTGTTTTAGCTCAATATTTTCCTGTAAATGTGTTTATACTTATGTATTTTTTTCACAGTTTGTTTTTTATGAGCAGCCCTGTTTTTGTCAATTGTGTATTCTGTTGAAAAAGTTTTCATTTTTCCTTTTCATACACCATTTGATTTATTTCGTGGAATTAAATAATGTGTATTCCATTCGAATAAATATTCATACCATTGCCTTGCTGTCCTCATTTGATGCTGACACATTTTCTTCCCACTTCATTTTATGCACCTGCAGAAGTCTTAGGCACATGCATATAATGGTGTAGACCAATTGATTTTAAATCATTCGTCAAAAAAAAGGAAAACAGTACAAAAAAGAACAGTAATTAATGAAACAAAGTCAGTATTTGGTGTGACAATGCTTTGAGGCTCCTTTAGTCTCATCGTCTATACTGCTTTATTCTGTGTACTGAGTCACGGTCAGGAGCCTATCCCAGGATACTTAGGACATGAGGCAGGGTACACCTTGGACAGGGTGCCAATCCGTCGCAGGGCACACACTCATTCACACACTGCAGACAATTTGGGAACGCCAATTAACATCATTTGGATGTCTTTATACTGTGGGAGGAAACCAGAGAATCCGGAGGAAACCCACCAAGCATGGGGAGAACATGCAAACTCCATGCACACAGACCCAAGGTGGGAATCAAACGCGGACCCTGGAGGTGCGAGGCGACAGTGCTAACCACTAAGCTGCCAAGGATCCTTTAGTCCTAGGTACATTTGTGCAATTTTCTAAGGAAATACGAAAAAGCTACTGTTACTGCGCATCCTGCAGAACCAGCAACAGTTAACTGTTGTACCTGCTTCCTTTTTGCATGCAAATTACAGCAGCTTCCCTTTTGTTTTTTTGTCTGAAAAGTTGTTGCTTATATCATGTACTGCTTTTTTTTAAGTATTCAAATATTTTTCTGTAACGTTTAATGTTGTGGTGGAATATTGATTTTGAGTTTTGATGAAAATCAAAAATGTTTTTTGTAATAACTCAATAGTAAAGACATAAAATGAAAGAGAAATTATGATAAAGTTTGTATTTTAAAAAATGCAGAGTGCCTCAGAATTTTGTACAGTACTGTAATATCCTCCATAGGATGCTCTTATGATCTCTTCCTGTTTGAAGACACTCATCAACTTCAATTGCTCAGAAAAAGAAACAGTACAGAGAATTGGTGGGGGGAGAGGCATATATCATCAGGGTTTGGGTCTGAGGAGGTTAAATTAATAAATGATTGGATAAATTGAAAATTAAATAAAGGAATCCAACATACTGTAGAAATGTTTTTTTTCTTTTTCTCAGGCTACCTCGCAGTGTTTAAGTTTAGACACAGACATGCACCTTAACCCATTAGGCTTAACTGACAATCTCTGTGTTCATCATCTCCAATAATTCCCTATACATCATTGGCATGTTTTGAGCTAACCGTAAGCCGACATCCTGTCTGCGAAAAGCCTTCGGTGCTCACGTGAAGACCTCCAGCTCCTGCGAGATTAAAAGCCGATAACGGCGGCCGTGTTGACATTCCCATTCTAACTGTGACCAATTAATGACGGGCCGGCTAAAAGAGCATTTCATTAGGGTGTTTGCGCCCTTGGCCATGCCGCTCAACTGCGAACACTCAGCAGAAAATAGATTAAGACATTAACGCCTGAGAAGCCGGAGGCACTGAGGAGACGAAGCCCGAAGGCTCGGTGCGCCATCGTTCATCACACGGCTGCTTTAAAGGGCTGATTTATTTGCTCATGTTTTCCAAAGGGATGGTGCAAGAAACTTGGATTTTCTCGAGATGCTGAGAAAAAGGAAGTTAAGTGCCGTGCGCGGGTGTCTATTGCTTCTCTGTCTAACTTTGCAGAACATTTGATTGCCCACTTTTCTTTAGATACACATCTAATGCGTGTATAGCCGAACTACACCGAAACTGAATAACTGCAATAAAGAAACAGCCTAGTATGGACATTTTACAGGATCTCGGAGATGAGTTGCTGTAGGGTCGTGATGTAAAAACTGAAACCTGGCTGAAACCTACTGCCAAAAAATAATAACTATCATGACTGGTGTTTCGAGTCGGAGCGTGTCATCTTCTCCCGTCTCCTCGTCTCAGATGCTGACATTTCCCACATTCTTATTCACTGTGTTGACCCATGAGAGAGGAAATAAATAGAAAAGAAAGGAGTAAAAGAATAGAGAGAGAGAGAGAGAGAGAGAGAGAGAGAAAACAGACAGAATGATTAACATGGAGAGGGCAGATGCAGGGATAGGGAGTGATAAAGAGTCCATCACAGGCAGATAAAGAGGAAATGAGAGAGATAGACAGGGACACATATGTAGAAATTTTTTTACAAGGGCAGAGAGAGAGAGAGAGAGATAAGGTCTGATAAAAAAGAAGGAAGGAAGGACAGACAGAGATAGAGAAAATCAAAAAGGGAAGAGGGGCACGAAGAGGTAGACTTGACATGGAACTACCAATGGAAAATGAAACAGAGAGAGAGAGAGAGAGAGAGAGGCACAGGGATAGAAATATGAGAAAGTGAAAAAGATATGAGATCAGAGAGGGAGAGAGAGAGAGAGAGAGGTACGGTCTGATACAAAAAAGAAGGAAGGAAGGAAGGACAGACAGAAATAGAGAAAAGAAAATTGGGGAGAGGGGGGAAAGAGGTGGATTTGACATGGTCAAGAGAGAGAGAATAATAAAAAGATACACAGTCAGAGAAAAATAAAGAGAAATAGGCACAGGGATAGAAATATGTGAAAGTGAAAAATATATATGACGTAAGAACAGAAAGAGAGAGAGAGAGAGAGAGAGAGAGAGAGAGAAATAAATATCTTAAACTGGACGGTGTTGGGGAAGGCAGACAGGTATAGAGGAGGGATGTGCAAAAATAGAAAAAGACAGAGAGGAAATGTTGACAGACAAAAAGATGGAGAGACCAACCAAGGGAGGGAGAGAGAAGCAAACAGAGAGACGAAAAAAACAGACACATGCACAGGGGTAGGAAAAAGCAGACAGGATCAGGAAGAGACAGGAGACAGAAAGAGACAGAGAGCGCGACAGGTAGAGAGAGAGAGAGAGAGAGAGAGAGAGAGAGAGAGAAGTGTCCAGAGTGTGATAAAGCTGCTGATGAATTAACGTCTCACACTGAGAAGATGAGGCGGCAGTAGAGATTGTGCAGAATGTGTGTGTGTGTGTGTGTGTGTGTGTGTGTGTGTGTGTGTGTGTGTGTGTGTGTGTGTGTGTTAGTATATGTCTGTTAATGCAATCAAATGGAATACAAAAGCTACACCTCATTGGAGTAATCTGAAGGAACATGATAATATTTAAAATAAATATTATATTATAGACTATTTGAATATTTCAGTGTGTGATTGTGAGAGACAGAGAGTGAGAGAGAGTGCTTATGCAGGTGCGGGTATGCCTATCCATATGCATGTGTGTAAGAGTGCATGGGAGAGTGTGTGTGTGCCTGTGCATGTCAGGGTGAGTTTATGTTAATGATCAGTGAGAGGGCATGCTCTGTGTGTGTGTGTGTGTGTGTGTGTGTGTGTAAGAGAGAGAGAGAGACTCATGGCTTTTTGAATGAGATAAATAGCTTACAGATGGCCCACTCAATATATTGAAACGAGACATGCAAATGAGGGGGCGGGGCTTTCTCAAGAAGGGGGCCGTCCAAGCAGATGGGCACCTGTCTGTCTCTTGTCAAGAGAGACATGGAAGTGTGTTTACATTTACGCTTGGCCTAATGGCGGACCTCTTCACACACACACACACACACAAAAACACACAATAATAGACGTATAGACAGCAATTAAGATGTGGCTTGCTTTGATTAGGACAAAAAAATTCGAATGTCGAGTTCTTGATTCTGATTGGTTGGATGATGTTGATTAACTTCCTGATTTGTTACCGTTTCTATAGTAACAGAATACACAAAGGGACTTTGTATGTTAGAAAAATATATTTAAAAAATTTCTCTTCTGTGGAAACTCAAGACCACGTCGGTGATTCGATCCAGCTGATCACCTCCCTGAGGTGAAAGGTCAACAAGGGGGCAAGGTACGAGCCAGCCTGCTCCGTATCCTTTGAGAGGACTCGGTTAGCAATTGGATAGTGTGAGAATAGGGGGCGTGAACTGCAGCTGATTCCACCGTCTGTGTGTATTGTTGTCCTGATTACCGACACACTCTGCCTTCCTTCTGTTTCTCTCGCTTTTATCTATCTTGATCTATTCGTCTCTTTATCTCGTTTCCGCCTCGGTTCATCCATCGCCGTCTGGGGATTGATAATGATCGCAATATTTCTCTCTTGAAATGTGATTTGAGAATTGTTGAGTTTGTGAATCGTATACATACAGTACCACTGTAGGTTATAGACCAATCAGTGCATTAATATTACTGTGGATGTAAAATCAGATTTCTGGAAAAAATAAAGACTATGCTTATTGATTATTAAAAGAGTGTGCTGTACAATAATGGGTTTGCTATATTACTTCTATAGACTTCTAGCTTCACTCCTCATTGTGGATAAGGGTCGACTTCAGGAGAAGGACAACCACAACCAGACCAGTGAACATCATGGGACCAGATATTGACTGATAATGTTTTAAGGCTACAGATATCTTGGTGTCTGGCTTGGCAACTAGCAAGTCAACAAGGAGGCGGATGAACACACGCTGAGGAAGCTCAGGAAGGCAAGTCTTCCTTGCACTCTTCTTTGCAACAATGTGCTAGTAATGGTAGTGTTAAAGCATGTGAGGCATGGAAGTTCAACCTAAAAAAAAAAAAATAAGGCTGTCCCTGTCCTGAGATGGCCCAGGACGGTTTGGATGTGGTTAAACAAACTACAGTCCAATAGATCCAATCTGGGCAGTGTATCACATCCTCTCTATGATTCATTTTGATGAATACTGGTGCACCAGATTCATCCAGCTGGAGCAAGGTCTTGTTTATGAGTAGCTCATCTCTGTGCCAGAACATTATTAGCTTCCTGATAAGTGCTGGTCTGCTGGTTAATTCTGATGAGAACTTTGTCTAACTGTAAACGGATTAGTTTTCGGTCAATGTGTGTATTTCCACATATTTTCCTTTGTGTTGCTTACATAACAAACACTAACTGGATTCTATTTGAAGGTGTTTTATGATTGTCTTTCAGTCCCCGAGTGGTGCAGCGCTAGCGAGCTCGCCCTATCATCCGGAGATTGCGAGTTTGAAACCCAGCTGGGAGTCTAAAGAGAGCTGATTGACTGAGCTCTCTCAGAGGAGAGGTATGGGAGGCGGGTCCCAACAGTGCACGAGTTTGAAAAAATGTGGTTGGTTGGCGCTAAGTAGAAAAACAGATGATAATCTTCGTCCTCCCTGGTTGGTAGTTGTAGTTGGGAGAAATCTCCAAGAAAATTAATAAAAATGAAAGAGAATTGCCTTTGATCTTACATTCTATTGGTATTATTAATACAATACCTGGGTCACTGTAAGATTTCATTCAATTATGCTTAGCTTTGATTACAACCCACAATGTGATGTCCAGTTCATGTGTGAAAGTAGTGTGTTTCTCGTTCATGTGTTAGTCGCGCTCCCACTAACACTCTTTCACAATCTGTCCTAGAATATGCCTGTGCCGTCACGGATGAAAGACTCCATAGATGCGATAACCTGGTCTTTCAGTACATTCAGGTCGTCAGCTGACTTCATTTTATTGCCACATAACATTGCTGAGTCTAGACCTGAGCAACTGAAGCAACCCCAGATCATAACACTGCCTCCAGAGGCTTGTACAGTGTGGACACTATGCACAATTGCTTCATGCACTTCTCTTTTTACCCTAGTGCGCCCATCACTCTGAAATAGGGTCAATCAGGACTCATCAGACCACATGACCTTTTTCCGTCCAATCATTATGCTCCCTAGCAAAGTGAAGCCTTTTTTTCTGATTTGTCTCACTAAGAAGTGGATTTCTTATGTCCACACAGCTGTTGAGTCTCAGCCCAGTGAGTTCTCATCACACTGCGTGTGTATGGAAATGCTCTTACTTTGACTATTAAACATGGCTATGGTTTTAACTTTAGATTTTCTTT
This sequence comes from Leiocassis micropogon, assembly GCA_028565275.1. NCBI lineage: Eukaryota > Metazoa > Chordata > Actinopteri > Siluriformes > Bagridae > Leiocassis > Leiocassis micropogon. The sequence continues at coordinate 13,622,807 of JAOVVA010000031.1, forward strand.
TTTTTACCATGCACCTCATCAAGTGTTTAAGTGATGTCCATAGGTGATTGTGTTTTTTTTCTTATTTCTGAATGTTCAGCGCAGCCCTTACAGGTTTTGATAATGTGTCAACCAGTTCTTAACAGTCATTTCAGATCCCCTTTCAGATGAAATTGTTTTCGGTGCTTGATACAGGCCAATTATTTGACCTGAATTGGTGACTTTATTTTCAGCCTGGCAGTGCATAATTAGCATTCCAGTCTAAAACTGTTAAATCTTTTTTCGTTTCATTTTTCAGTAACTGTGAATTTCAGTGAATGTTTCCGTGCCAACGTGGAAAAATACCTCCATTATTAAAAGAGGTTCAGGTTGATGGTCTTTAATGAACCTGTTCAGACAAGCAAAAGTTTTATCTATGTTTGTCCAAATTTCTCCAAAAAGTCCTTTTTTTATAAGTCTGTATCCCACTCACTCACTCACTCACTCACTCACTTACTTTTAGTCTATACCACTTTATTCTGTATTCAGGGTTGTGGGGGTGCCTGGAGCCTATTCCAGGAGCAGAGCACACACATACACACTCACTGTGGGCAATTTAAGAACGCCAGTTAACCTAACCTGCATGTCTTTGGACTGTAGGAGGAAACCAGGGTACCCGGAGGAAACCCACCAAGCACAGGGAGAACATGCGAACTCCATGCACACAAACCTGAGGTGGGAATCGAACCTGGCCGGGAATACTCATTTTTCACGTTACACACACGTTTCCATAATTTTCTTTTGATTGTGTAAAGCTGCTTTGCGACAAATAAAATGGAATTGAATTGAATTAACCACTAAGCCACCGTATTGCCTATTATTCAAATCTATTTTTATGTGTTCTTGAATGTCTGATCACCATGTCCGGCCACAGCTACAGTAAGAATCCCTCCTGTTAAAGGCAATTCCAAAAAAAACCAAAAAAAAACCCAAACAGAACATTTCAGTAATAATAAAGTGCCTGCGTAACTTGATACTGAATAACCCCAACTTTCACTCTTCTCTTCTTAATTTCGGTGTCAGATCTAAATGAGCAGATTTGTATACGGCCCACTAAGCATACAATTCTTTAGTGACTATGGCTCTTCGACTTTAGGTTTGAGAAACGTGATGTTTCAATCCATTCTATTCATACTTCCATAAAAATGAAAAAAAAATGAAAAATCCAGAAATATATTTAGTCATATAATAAAAATATAATCGAATATATTAGAAATTCCATCCCCATGAATGGAATAACCTCCACGATGACTGTGAATAATGTCAACACGTCTGATATTCAATCGGTGTAGATTATATTTACCCAAAAAGATCCGGGATCTCCGTTCACGGAAGGAGGAAAAAAATTCCCAAATGTGATTATGGAGATGAGGAATTAGTGCGGAGATGAGTCGAGGCTAATGCATGGTAATGACCTGACAGCAGTGTTCCTGCCCCGCCGCCTTCATTAGCATATCTTCCAGAGCAGACAGGTGTGGAGGGGAAGCGTGGAGGACGGAGAGAACGCATGGAGAGCACGGCAGAGCGATAAGAGGATGCTGGGTTTGTGGAAGATGGTGATAATGTAGGCAGGGGATGATCTCCTCGCTGTTTCTCTCTCTCGCTTTCCTTCACTCTCTCTCTCTGTCTTTTTCTATCTGTCTTTCTTTTTCTTCTTATCAGTCATGGGCACAGGCTGGAGAACATGCAGACGAAATGTGGTACGATATAAAAAAATTTTACAGCATGATACCTGAGCGACCTGATACCTATCACGGCTTTCTGTATTTTCAGTGAGATGGCATGCAGCAATGCAGCTGTGGCGTGAATAGTGTATTATGTGTTTAGTAGCTATTTAATTCTAACGCACATTAAATCCCTTATAGACATCAGCAAAAGTATAGGCACCCTTTACGAAAAAGAGCAGAAATGAATGCAGAAAATGTCTTGGATATGCCACTGAATAGTGCAATTTACATTTTTTTTCTTAAGCAGATTGTTTTTCTTAAATATGTTTCAAAACTATTGGCACCCCTACAAATAATACACAGTGATGCCTAACATCTTGTCAGACTCTCTTGGAGACCCAAACCTCTTTTTAATTTCCATATTCACACCTATTGACTCCACGGTCCTGGTATGTATTCTGAAAAACAAAAAAAAAACAAGAAAAACTGGAGAACCAGGAAGTATAAAAGCCAACAGAATACAAAATCTTCAGTATGTTTGACTGATGCTTGATCTTGGTTAAGATTTCTTGCTCATGCACACAATCATGGCAAGTTTTCTGTATTGATGTTTGGGCTCAGCAATTTCAACAGCTCAACAGATCCTAGTTGCAATCTTCTGGACGAGATCGCTGCGGTGATGCTAACAAGAAAAGCAAACTGATATTTTATTATTACTGTATGAATGTGAAAATGTTTTCATTTAACACAACCCTCCACAAACGTAGAAATCAAGCAAAAGATTTATTTAGTGTTTTTTCATCTCTCCATCAGATCATACTCCTGTCTGACATGAGTAGAACCTGGTGTGGTCTCCTGATGTTGTAGCCCATCCACTTTAAGGCTTGACAAGTTATATATGTTCTGCGATGCTCATCTGTTCACCACATAGGTAAAGAGTGTTTATTTGGCTTACCATAACTGTCATGTTACAGTAGTTCAACCCAGTCTGGTCATTTTTATCTAAACTCTCTCATCAGCATTATTCTTCTACCTGCTCTCTTGATGTTTTTTGTTTTTCGCACCATTCTGTATGTATAAACTATAGACTGCTGCTGTGTGTGAACAGACCTGAGTTTCTGAAACACTAAAACTGGCACCGATATCCATGTCACAGTCAAATTCACTGAGATCACAGGATAAGCCTTTTCACCTGCTATGCACAAAACCATTATCACATCCATACATATATATGCACACATGCAACCTCCCCCAGTAAACTCACACACTTTCACACACATTCATTCAGAATATGATGAACTGTGTGTAACTCCGCCATGCTGTGCAACAGCGGATAAATCATGAGCATTATGTTACGCTCTAACACACAGACACACACACACACACACACACACACACACATACACACACACACACACACATACACTCCACATAATGCATCATTTTATCTGCACCCTGACACATTCTGTCAATTTCCAGCACACAGTCCTTTCTCGTAATTCATGCCTGACTGCCCAGGTGCTCACGGCTCCTCAGATACAATCACCGCATCGACGAACACGGCGGCCCAAATCGACCCGCTTCCTGGCCATCAATAAAACGAACAACACGGCTGGAGTCCTTTAATAGAAACCGCTATCCTTCATTATGCCAATTGATCATCGCATACCCACGCCGTTATGATATTATAGGCCGCGTAACCGTATCATTACAGACCACCAGGGCGTTCGTGTCATGGATTAGATGTCAACGGTTCAGGATTACGAATAAGATTAGACCGGGAACACTGTACGGTGGCATGCTATTAAATTTAACATGTAGTTAGCATCGCTAACACGCTAATGTTGGATAGATCGGCTATTTCTTTAATTGAGCCAAGTGTCTAATGCACTCTAATTTCATTAAAAAATAAATAATAAATTCTCCCGTGGTTACTTTAGCATCACTGAGTCAATTTATTTTTTTTCGCCAAACAACGCATTTGAAGAACTGCGACAGATTCTCCAAAATGCTCAAAAAATAAACAACTAATTTCCGTATAAATGAAAAAAATAGCTGATCTAGCCAACATTAGCGTGTTAGCAATGCTAACTCCATGTTACATTTAATAGCATGCCACTGCACGAAGTAAACCTGAGACCACTGATGCATTTTTAAACAGTGAAGGATGGGTTGCACTTCATATTGTTCAGTTTAATACTGTTTATTGCTCTGGGTCTGGATTCTTTATGTACAAAAGTGTAGTTTTATACTGTAGCAGTTATTTGCATGTGACTAAGACTGAAACTAATTTGATCTGACTGGTAAAAATTGTCCCTGCGATGGATTGGCACCATGTCCAGGGTGTACCCTGCCTCGTGCCCTAAGTCTCCTGGGATAGGCTCCAGGTCCCCGTGACCCTGAATACAGGATCAAGGGGTGTAGAAGATGAGTGAGAGTGAGTGAGTGGAAAAAAATTGTGATTAAAGAAATTAAAGAATGTGTTAAAGGAATTTGGATCTTTTTTTTGGTGGGGGTCAAGAAGAAAAGGGAGCGGCTTTCAGTTTCATCTTTAAAGCAGCCGTTGAAAAGAGAAATCATAAATTAAGGTTAAGTGAGGTTTAAAGTCTGTTTATTTCATATACATGTCTTTTCTAAATGTTTTGAAATTTCTCCTTAAGAACTTGCCTCTGGGAAACGGATTATATTCGTATCCCGAGGTACCGCTGTATTATGTTGCCTCTAATGATGTCAGTAGTCAGTAATGATGTGACTGTTAGAAAAGAAATATATTATTTTATGTTGAAGTGTGTATACATTTTTTGGCCTGTCTGTAAAAAATAAAAAGTTAAAGGAAAAATATTTATATTCCAGAAATAAAATCTGAATATTATATAAATGACTGGATTTTAGACAAAACCAAATGGAAGCTGCTGGGATTTGCATGCAAAAAAAAAAGTTTGTTGCATATAGTCAATGTGCATAATATTGCATATAGGTGCAATAGTCAATGTGCCCAAAGGATTGTGGTTGGTTTTGTAGGATGCTCAGTAAAACTTAGTAACTGATTTTCTTATAAAACTGCACAAATTGTACCTGAGACAAAAGGGACCTTAAAGCATCGTCATGTCAAATGCTGACTTTGTTTAATTATTTACTGCTTACTGGGTTTTCTGGTTTTTTTTTGTTTTCTTTTAGGTGGGGGAGGGGGGGGGGATCGAAGGCATCCTTGCTCTTTAACATAGAAATATATGAATCACTAGAACATCCATTTATAATTATAAGACTAATTAGTACATTAATACATTGCATAGCGGGGCCTGTAATCTTAACATGCTTTACGGAAAAACCCATGGACCCATAACGAGCAATCAAAAAGGAAGGAAAGAGCTTTTAATCGCTTTTTTTTTTCACTCCCCTGACCACTGGGTGAGACTCTGGGAGCCACTGTATCAACTGCCGCTGGTATTGGGAGTTAATCGGGCGTGAGGGTGTGTGAAGACTCCATCTGGACGCCGCTCCGGGGCCGAGGGGGCGAGCGACTGGCACATGTCGGTGAATGGTGGGTGTGTGAGGGGGCAGTGCCCAGCTGATACACCCTCAGCTGACTAATGGGAGGGGGGGATGCGGGTGAGTTGGTGGGTGGTGGTATTAATGTGTATAACTTTTACGATCTCGTTTCTGTTTCTGTCGTCTAGCAAATAACAAACAGACTGATTGAACAGACAACGATAAAACAGTGATATGGTCTTCTGAAATTCTTCTAATATTCTTTCCAATTTTTTGGCATCGTCAAACAAGCGAGCAAGCTAGAAAAGCATCTAGTTACATCATAAATGCTTTTAAATTTGTTTGCTTGTTTTACTAAATAGTGTACATGTTTTAGTAAAAAATAAAAACGAAAGAGATTTAGGGCAAAAAATATGATGTGACCATACTGGGCCTCCATACATGAAAATAAATGCAACAAATGGTTTATCATAAAAGAAAACAAAAACATGTTGCATTTTAATTAATTAAAAATGATTCATCCCAAATGTTTACATTTAAAATTTTACAGTTTGCTTTTTTTTGTGCAATTTTGCAGTGAAATCTTTTTATCTTCCTGTTCTATCGTTTCTTCCCATTTTTACGCCACAAACAGTCATATAAGACATTTCACATTTCACTGCATATCATACTGTGTATGGTTGTATTTGTGACAAATAAAATTTTAATTTAATTTAATATCCCGTAAAACACCTGATACTGCTTATTCAAAAATAATCAGCGTTGGGCTGTTGTGTGTTGGTTGCTGTTGGTGTTTTGGTGGTTTGATTCCTTTTATACCACAGAAATCTTCCATCAGTTACAGTTTCTTTTACCAATTAAAGAACCAACCATCATGCTCTTATTTCTATGAAACCAGTTTGTTCTCACATATGATTTAGAAGCTGTAAGCATTTGTTTCCTTACCAGCCTCTCTGTGTCTCTCTTTCTCTCTGTTGACTGAAGTGATTGTGGGTGAAAAATAAACTAGTTGAAAAGTGCTGACACTGGAGACTCCTTCCTTTCTTAAACGTTAAATACACGTCTTTACTTTAGTCTGCATTTTTCTACACCAAACAGCAATTACAGCAGCGCATTTTAACGTAACTGTATCATTTTTCTTTTTTTTCTTTTTTTTTTTTTTTACTCATAAATAACGGCTCCACCCTAATGTGGCTGATGTTTAAACGGACATCCACTTACCACTTTGGTTAGAAAGGCTCTGTACAGACGGATGCGCTATAGTACACTTGCTTTCTTCATGAATGTACTGTATGCCATTTTAGAAGCGGATGAGAGGATGACTGATTGATCCTGTGACTTCCTCTGGAACCAGGGGGGCTGATAAGCGGTGTGTGAGAGAGAGAGAGAGAGAGAGAGGGAGAGAGAGAGAGAGGGAGAGCAGGGGCTATCTCTGTGCTAGGGGTCACAACCTATCAGAAAATGGGCCCTATTACCCTTTCCGCTGCCCTTTTTGTCATTGAAAGGTCAGAGGTATTGAGGCACTGACTGCTGCACTGTGCTGTTCTGTCCTGGCTGTGTGAGTGCCAGATTTCCTAATAAAACATGCGCAATAGCAATATGCAATAGCTGTAATAGTATGAGTTATTGTAATCTGATATCAACATTTAAACAGTATACTACAAAATATTACATTTGATTAAAGTGTGAAAACTTTTTTTTTTTTTTTTTTTTTTTTTGCTGTGTGTTGCACATGTGCAGTAACATAATAGATTAGTAAAGCAAAGTCAAAGATAAACCCTCATCATTTACACCAACTAAATGGTCCCCAAATCAATCTTCATCTCCATCAACACATCATGTTGTTCATCTGACATCTTGACAGATTTTTCTTAAATAAGCTGTTATATAAGAAAAAACAAAATGGAGCATGTTGGGACAGAAAATTAAGCAAGGATGTCCCAAAATTCGTATTACTTGTGCTAAAGCAGTTGACCAGTTGTATGAAAGAAAAATGGTTTTAATCCAAATATGGTAAAACGTCTGTAAAATAAGTTAGTTCCTGTTATTACTTACTTTCACCAGTTGTACTTTATTTCTGTCTTAACATTAATATGTTTTAAAAAAATAATAAAACACACACACACACACATATACACAGCACTTGTGTAATGTTATTGGGGACCCAAAGAGCATAAAAACATTGCTGTTTTTAAGACAATTCTAGTGACCAAAGCCTTAAAATATAACTTTTTTGTTTTACAAACCACTGAAACTTCTTTAAAAAAAAAAAAAAAAAAGTTGAACCATTATGAACAATTTTGTTATTCTTTTTGCCTTGTACGAGGGTCAGTCACAAATTATCCGCACTCTAGCTGTAGAATTTGTTTTAATTAAATTAAAAGAAACAAAAAAAGACAAATGCATAACTTTTCATAACATAATCTCATTGCTTTTTCAATACACTTTGTCCATCTGTTAACAAGCTTTCATATTCTCTCATTAAAAAATGTTTTAGGCTGAGCTGCGAGTCACGAATGCAATGCTCTCTTCAATTCTTCATCAGAAGTGAATCTTCGTCCTCATACAGTAGGTCTGCTTTCAGGGAACCAAAAAGGTAAGAGTCAGATGGAGCAAGATCAGGACTACTGGGAGGATGCTTTAACGACCAAAAATTCATTTTTTTGCAGAGTGTCGACAGTGTGTGCCGACTTGCATCGTCAAGATCACGATGCCCTTGGATATCGATCCTCTGCACTTAATCCGAAGTTCAGGCTTCAGCTCTTCAATAAGCGTCTCACTATAATGAGCACTGTTGATTGTTGAAGCTTTTTCCTGATAATGTTCCAATACCGGCCCTTGAGAATCCCAGAAAAAAAGTGTAAATTTTCTCTGTCGGTGATTGAGGATGTTTCCGCTCCATTCTCTGCCGTTTACTCTCAAGCTTGTAGTGATAAATGCATGTCTCGTCACCAGTAATGAATTCTCACCAACTTTCACCTTCCTTGGAGTGTCAATCCAAATTTTCTTTGCAGATATCCAGACGCTTCTGTCAAGTTCTTCCCTGACTTGTTTCTGCACCAGGTAAACCCTCATACCACAAGAAATAAAAAAAGTAAAGAAATAAAGAAATAAATCACTGCATGCTGCTTTTTTTGTGGAAAAGTAGGGCGTCCATCTACATCATCATCAATTTCTTAATATTAAAAAATATCTGTACTGCTGTTCTACATATAAAAGTGTGCACTTTCTCAAGGGCTACGTTCTAATAAAAGAGTTCTACTTTCATCACTTTCTGTCAACTAATCCTTACTTTTGTAAACCTTTAAGTGTTTTTTGCCGGTGCTAGGTCCTCAGAAACCTTATTGTACTCAGACAAGAACTAGCAGTGTAACCAAGGTCCTGCTAATAACAGCATGCTTAAAAATAAAGTTTAGGAATTCTTAATAAAAGCATAAAAAAAACTTATATTTTTGGGGTATTTGTAAATGTTGTGGGTTAACTGTTTTAAGAACATTGTGCAACAAACCATTATTATGCATTTATTGCTAAATATTTTAAATCATATTTTATATTTTCAATTCTTGATATTTTGACTAGTTTCTGTACATGGCAAATTATGAAGCAGGTGGTAAACACACAGCTGTATATTTTTTACAAATATTTCCAAAAATATATTGGTTTTATGGTTTTATCTTATATATAATAATAAATCTGTAAAGTTAGCGTCTCTGTAAATTGAAGATATTTGCCAAAAAATAACCATATCAAGATGGTTTTTGGAATTTTATTCTGTCTGTTTGTCTGTTTGTTTGTGCACGCATCACGTAAAAACTAATGAACAAATTTTAATGTGGTTTCACAGGTGTATTTGGCAGAGCTTGAGGTAACATATAGGCTTTGTTTCATCGCAGACAGTTCATGAAAAGAAAAGATATGCTACTTTGAAATTTAAATATAAAATGCCCTTATCATAAAAAATCGCCCTTGAAAAAAATCCTGAGTTTATTTCAAAATTTAACAGATGGCGCTGTACATTTTTTAATACGCTCTTATGAGTGCGCAATTGAAATCTACTTAATAAACTGCAATTTTTTTTAACGTGCTTATGAGTATATAATTAAATTCCACACGAACAAAGTCACTGACACGTCTAGTGTAATATATATATTGCTATTAACAAGGAGCAAAATAGTATATGATGTAAGGTTTGGTGAGTAAAGCAAAGGCGTGAGACATATCTTTGGACTGCCATCATTGCCTTCAGGGTTGGTCAACCGTGCTGACACACACACACACACACACACACACACAGCACTTGCGATGACTGTTAGCCCCATACAAAGCAACTCAGCTGGCCACCACTCCCCTCTTGACAAAGGTCTGACCGCCTTGTCCGTATGCAATTGTCTGTGTGTTGCCTTGACGCATCCCCTCCTCCTCGCAGTCTGCCACTCTGCTCCCACTCTCTGCCAACTGCTCAAGGCATGGCTCCGGCTCCAGGGCCTTGGGTCCGCACTCGGCTCTCCCGGTCAATTAAATTCAGATTGAGGATAAATGATCTGCAAATTATGTCCCAATAAGTGAGTGAGTGGAGTGTAGTTAGAGACTAGCTGGTCACAGCCGGAGGACACCGCGTCTGTCACGGCTCTGTCTGTGGGGAGTCGGGAAATGAAACAGACGGGGAAGAAAAAAAATGAATCTTGGAACAGTGATGTGTTAGTGTGTGTGTGTGTGTGTGTGTGTGTGTATGTGTGTGTGTGTGTGGAATGGGTTGCTGGCTTCTTGTTAAGAATGTTAAAATAGCACTTTTGCTCTCTCTCTCTCTCTCTCTCTCTCTTTCTCTGTACACAAAAAGATGTTGAGCTTATAGGACCATTTAAGAAATTTCTTCCGAGATGTAGAAAAGATGACTCTATTTGTATGAGACATTTACAACCTAAAATCAAGTGTAAAACAGGCACCAGGACTTACAGAAAGTTAGACCAAGTCCAATGTCTTTTATGGATCACTTTCAATCTGGACCGGTAAGGGATGTCACACTGTATGTTCTTCTCAACCCTTGCGACTTTTAAAATCATAGATATACCACCACCACTAAAGACTAAACTAAACTATAGAACACACCAAGTTTAAACTTCAAGAAACAGCAGTAAGAAACAAGCACAACTCAGCTTTTTTTTCTGATTTGATTTGAGCAATAAATCATAACACATTTGTACAAATTCAAGGAAATGTGTGACATTTTATCCGAGCTTCGTGCTGCCCCTGCATCCAGTGGTAGGGGTTTGGGTGTGAATCAAACCCAGGCCATCTGCATGGTAGGCGAGAAACCTACCACTGAGCCACCAATGGCCTAAATGCATGGCTTTTATGTTGAATATTGTTCCATTTCAAATGAAATTGCTCCAAAAGATGAAACAAAACCTAGTTGTCTATCTCAGCTTTTTATCATTTTCATCGGGTTGAGTCCTTTATGGACATGAAACATTTGTCAACATTTAAGCAAGCAAGAAGTTTGTGATGCTTTTTTGCTAGATTTTATAAAAATGAAAGTGTTACACTTTTCTGGCCCCAAGCTTTAGAATCTTGAATCTACTGTAGAGTAGTTGAAGAAAGCACAGTATCAACAATTACCAAGATTTTTTTTCAATTATGTTTACGTGACATATCCCTGTGTAAGTTAACAACAATGAGAATATGCATACTTGTCCCAGACTGTCTCTTATATATGGGAGACAAATTCTTTGTTTCGCTGCTAATTTTTCTTGCTATTTGAGTGTCGACCGTGTATTAGGGCATGCGACTGATCATGTAGACAGCAAGAGAGACGGAAAGTGAGAAAGAGAGTATGAGGCATGTAACGGCTCTTGTCCCCGAGGGTATGATGACACTAAAGAGGTACATGGGGGAAGGGGACAGAGGGATCTCCCTCTGCGCCATTCTGTCCTTTTACAACCCGGCAAAATAGCCTTTTAATTTCACCCAGCGTCTGGGCCGTCTGCGAAGGCGCATGCATCAATCTCCATCATCAACATGCTCTAGGCGCTGGGTCTCGAGGGATCTTTCCCTTCTCTCTTTCTCTCTCCTCCATCACTCTCTCTCACTCTCTCCTGCTCTTGCTCGCTTCAGCAAACCAGGACTGACCTGTAGAAAGTGTGCATATTCTTCACCTTTACTTGGATCTCTTGTGTTTTTCACTTTTGTTTCTTTATTAATTTACTAGCCTATGCATTAGCTTAGCTGCAGACCCTGAGCTTTAGCATAACAGTATTTGTTTTGTGCAGAGCTGTTCTGCTCTTGGATGAGTTGAAGATGATTTCAGCAACCACCACAGACTCGAGCGCAGCAGCTTTACATCATCTAGTGAGACAAATCTGTGGGCTATTGGCAGATCTGAGAGAAAGCATGTCAATACGGATTATAGTTAAGCTTCTGCTCTTCTCTTGGGGTGCTTCTGGCATGGGCTTTCCCATGAATAGTGAAAAAACAATACAAGAACAAAAGATGCTGATAGAAAACTGGTAAATACTTAATTCAGAGTTTCTGCCTCAAGATTTTTGCAGCCATTTGTATGTAATATTGGAGAGGTAAGTCAGTAATACCATTTTAGGGGCATTACTCAAGAGACATGTCACATCAAAAACCCTTATCAGTCTAATGATGAAGAGAAGAAGAGGAAGATGATGTCTAAACCTATGAGCTATGATTTTGAAGCAATACAGAAAAAAATCGAGAATGGTTACTCTCAGAGATCTGATGAGTTCTTATAAACTATAATATTTAATCTAACTCTTCAAGTTATCCTTACAGGGGAACCTGTATTTGTTCAGTGTAGAATCATACAGCACCGGGTTTTATTCTTGATGATGAATTGAAGATGATTCTGGTTCCCGAGTGGTACAACAGGAAAAACATTCACCCAATCTTAAGAAGTTCATGTTTGCATCTTAAACTTTAAGAATTTCACAGCTGCTTATTGGTGCAAGTTCCAGAGAGTAAAAGTGGCCATGGTTTCTGGTTGAGTAGGACAGCATTACTGTCTCTACCCGGTCAACAATCTTGGCCATCTGTAAGCTCATGGATGCGGAAGACGGCAGTTAGTTAGTAGTCAGCTTCAGGTGCCTCATAGGAAAGACATGCCAGACCTGACTTTCCTTGGTTGGTAGCTGTGATATGATAAGGGAGATTTTTCTGGTGGGTATGAATTGGGCAAAAATGGGTGGTATGGGTGGTGGTGGGGGGTAGGGGTTGTTACAAGTAGGATCCCTTCAGAAAGTAACAAGAGCTGCTAGCATTCTAAGGAATTCCAGTGTACTGAAAAATAGCTCAGCTGTATATGAATAAAGGTTGTTGGACAAAAAGGCATTGATTCATATGATAACTGATAGTCAGGATTTCAAAATCTACCTGAGGAGCACTTGGGGTGAGGCAGGGACATAACCACCAATTCAGTAACAGAAAAACCTTTTTTTGTCATTCTCTGGAAGGATATGGTTTTAAAGCATCATAAAACATCATCTGTGGTCGGATAGTAAACATATAAATGTTAGCTAGATGAAGAGAGATTGATCAAGATAAGAGATTGAGAGGTTGAAGTTATTTGTGTTGCATTCTTCCTTTATGTGTTTTTTCAGCCAATAACCACCTCTAAAATCTCATATACTGTATCTCACTTCCTTTTCGTGAGTGACAAGGATGGATAGGATCAAGAATGAGTTCATCAGAGGGACAACCCATGTTAGATGTTTTGGAGATAAAGTC
>JAOVVA010000031.1:13635823-13651723 GCA_028565275.1 Leiocassis micropogon
AGGAGATTTATGGATGTAATGAGAGAGGACATGAAGTTAGTTGGTGTGAGAGAAGAGGATGCAGAGGATAGGGTTAGGTGGAGGCAGATGTTTCGCTGTGGCGACCCCTGAAAGGGAACAGCCGAAAGACAAAGAAGATTGTATCTCACTTCCTAAACACCTGAGGTGGTTTCATTGATTGTGACTGGCTAGAGGATTTTCTACAGCAGCTGTGACAGTGGTGCAAGCTTTAAAACAAATCACATTGCACTAGTTTGAATCTTTGGATTTGTACAGTATAATCATAAGTATAATGAGGTTTTTCCATTAAAAAAAAAAATTATGGAAGGGTTGCATGTTTTTTGTTCACTTTCACTATTTACCGCTGCTATAAAGTAAGTGATGTGTTTCATTAAATGTTGTTTATGTATTTGATTCCAAAAATTTCGATGTTTTCTTTGTGACTTACTAAAATTTTAGCATTGCCCAATTGTTTTGATTTGAGGGTTATAAGAAAATATAAAAATTTGGGTGACAACAGGAACTACTTCACACCAGCCCATATCACACCATTCCACCATTGATTTAGATCCTTTTCCACCATAATCTGGCTAGTTATTTTACCCCAAACATATTTGCCGTTACCATTACAGACCCTGTACAACCCAATCTCTCAGTGCACTATAGACCATAATAGACTCATACTTACTTCCTGAACCAAATTACAATCCCATAAGCACCATCCCTGGGCTGCACAGGTTTATTTATCAAATGTTAATCAATTGTGTTTTCCGCAAATGAGACTGGCCCCGCTGGGTTCTCATCTCATCATGTTAAGACCAATTAGCAGCAATTAACACGTGCTAATGGGATGAAGCGGGATCCAAAAAACAAACAGTGGGAGCTCCTGTTTGATTACTGTGCATCGAATAAAAGCAGCAGAGACACAGCACGGTATAACATATTGCTTTGAGCGTCCGGAAAAGTCTGTCGACAAACTATTTCAGGTTTTTTTATTCATCTCGATTTGTTTTCATAGCCTACTTGTGATTTATATTTGGATGTTGGAATATATTTTTATCCCATTAAACCTAATGCAGTAAGGCAGCAGTGCCAAAAGTAACAGAAACATCTGGCTTCCTTAACATTATAAGTAGTACATAAATAAGCCAATATTTTGACAGTGACTTTCCATCTCTATATTTACATCCGCAATCAAGTGATACACACTCAGACTAACAATGAGGGCGTTTATATGAACAAAAGGAATTGTTTTCCAAGGTAATACATAGGAACCAATGGTGACGCAGGTATCGTAAACCTTTTAAAGTTCTAGAAAAGTCCTTATTTAGCTTTATCTTTGACTTTAACACATGAAATCCCAAGTTACATCTAATGAACATGCTTCTGCAGTCATGTGACAAACTGTGCATTTGAATCTGTGAACCCATGACATAATTTCCAAAATGGTGGTGTGTTTGGGTAGAACATGTGACGGGAATAGCAAATTTTAAAAAGCTTGTTGTTTGTTACTGAAAGTAGATTTTGTCCCATTTAACAATGCTAATAATTTAATAACATCTTATATTTTACATTTAACCTTTTTTGACACTGCATTTCTTGAACACATTGATAAAAAACAAATTAAGAATATCATGTGATGTTTTTTAAAATGTCTTCTATTTAGTCTGTTTTATATCCCCAATAATTTTTTGAATGAGACACTTGTTCTTGGTATAAAAGTGTGTATCCAGATATTGCCTTTAGTGATATTGTATACAGTATGTGACCCATATCAAGTCAGGCATTAAATTTAACAGGTTAGTTTTGTACTATGAGTGTGCAACAGGGGAAACTGGTCAAATTTTCAATTTCATCAAAAATCAGTTGATAAATATTATATCTTCCTGATTCTGATTATCAGTTCAACAGAACTGAGAAAATACTAACCCTGAACATTGTTTTAAAGCACTTGAATGAACACTGTCCAAGTTACTCATGTAATGATAGAAAGACATGCTTTTTATTATTATTATTTTCTTTTGCTTTGAGGTTGAGGGTTCCCTCATCCTTACTGCATCACAGAATCCTAATTTAAATATTCTAAAAATAGGATTTGTATATATTTTTCTAATCCCCTCCTCATAAACAAACTCACATTGGCCATACACTAATACACTTGGGATCAAAATGGAGCTTATCGAACCAAGAATATGAATATTAAAATATGCATAATTTAAATCAACCAAAACCAAAAATTCAACTTAATACCTGATTTGATGTCATGGGGAACATATTGGTTGTAGGGGTGCCCCTAATGTTGATTTACTCAAATTGTGTAAAAATGAAATGTGGGCGCAAAAGTGTGTAAAATCACATGTAAATAAATAGAATCATTTTTTAAAATCACACCTGAAATAAACAAATTGTGTAAAAATCACACAAGACAAAATTATTAATTTGTAAAATAACATGAAAAAATTAAGTTAAAAAAAATCACATACAAAATTAATAAGACATGCACTAGATGTGAAATGAAATGTTAAACAGTATATAACATTTGAAGAGACAAACAAACTACTGTACATGAGATTATTCACGTGATGTTTTCTGTTATACAAACCCCACCAATAATATACAGAAATTTTATTGTTTAGTTGAAATTAACCTAATATAGTGTACTGTTTATGTGCACTAAATATTTTTAATGACATGATCATAAGAGGGGAAAAAAACAAGAATGAGGTCATGGATGTGAATTCTGGTCCAGTCTGGTCCTCTTTGGGCGAAGGACGGAGTTCGTTTTTATAGCCCATAGATCACACAGAGAGCAATGCTTTATTCCTTTCTGCTGAGTGATGGATGGATAGATCACCAGAGTCTAGCATGTCTAGTTTTATGGTTGGAGTGCAAGAAGCGGATGAAATGTATGGCTAATATACATACACTTCAGAGCCTCAATACAAGACGGATGGTGGGAGTTCATTATGGCTACGGTTGTGTCTCAAATCACATGCCCCAGAAATGCATACTACAGGAATTATGGCTTTAAATAATGTCTATTCACACATGAGATTGCAATACTATTGATATATTCCTGAATTGTGTGATATAGTATATGATTCCCCCCCCCATGATTAATTCATATTCACATTATGATTTTACACAAATGATATTTTTCACAAATGATTTTCACAAGTTTTACATTTTTACATGTAATCATTACACAATAAGATATTTTTCATATGATTTTCACAGAATTTATTTAGGCCTATTTTTAAATTATTTTAGATGTTACAGTGTTGCTTTTTCAAATGTGATTTTATAGTTCATTTATTTACCTGTTGTTGTTTTTTTTTCATGTGATTTGTGGTTTTCATGTGATTTTTATACACTTAATTAGTTTCCAACAGTGATTTTTTTTTACAATAAATTTGTTTCCACATGAACAATTTTCACACGATTTATTTACTTCCACGTTCATGTTTACGTCATTTTTCACGTAAAGATTTATAAACTATACATGCTATACATGATAGATAGATAGATAGATAGATAGATAGATAGATAGATAGATAGATAGATAGATGTGCATTTATTTAGAAATAAATATTTTGAATTAATTTCTGTGTGTATTTGTGCGTGCATGTGGGTGTGTGTGTGTGTGTGAGAGAGAGAGAGAGACATTAAATTGAACTTCTAACACGACTACGCGGCTCTAATCCCGTTAAGATCCATCACTCAGTGATATCCCGGGATATCTGCGGTGACCAGGAACCGGTTCCAGCTGCGTGCCTTCTGTTCGCTCCGTTATCTGGCGCTTCCCGGCGCGCACACGTTTTGCCCCCAGCGCGCGATAACGTCTAAAGCGGTCTCCGTGCTCTGATCTTTACTGATTCCCTGCGGAATAATCGCGCAGTGACGCTCGGTGACGCTCGGTGGAAACAGTCGCGCTTTGCTTTTCCCACTGTAATTTCGCATATCATTGAACCTGCAGCTGGGTTACTAAAGCAGCAAGACTGGGGGGGAAATAAACATGAAGCCGACTCCGATGAAACGACTTATCATGTGAACGAGTTTAAATTAGATTGTAGTTAATTAAAATCAAAGTTTGAAGGACGGAGCAAGTAATAAAAACACGTTCTTAAACAGTTAAAACGTGATGTTTATACACCAAGCATCTTTTATGTTATAACTATATATAATGTTACCTATAGCCTGAACATAATCACAGTGCTGGTGAAAAATTCCTTTCCTACAAAACCGTTTGTAGAATTTAGGGATATAATCTAATTTCATTTTTATTTACATAAAATGTACAAAACTAATTAAAATCCCCTCAGAAACATATTATAAATATATACAGAAAGTTGGAAGTTTACTTATAGGCTATAACTTGTATGTCTATGCTTAGACAATAATATTCTAAATATTTATAAACCGTAAATATTTGGGTTAGGTACAAACCATACCCTAGGATATATAAATTGCTCTCTAATTTACTTAAATTTTAATTACTAACTTATTATTATTATTATTATTATTATTATTATTATTATTATTATTATTATTATTATTATTATTATGAGGCATTATGGTGACTTCATGGTTAGCTTTGCACCTATAGGGTTCGGGTTCCACTCCTGCTGGTCTGCGTGTGTAGAGTTTACATGTTCTCCCCGTGCTTGGTGGGTTTCCTCCGGGTACTCCAGTTTCCTCCCACCGTTCAAAGACATGCAGATTAGGCTAATTGACGTTTCCAAATTGCCTGTAATGTGTGAATTAGCATAACGTGCCTGCGATAGATTGGCACCCCATCCAGGATGTACCATGCCTCGTGCCCTAAGTCTCCTGGGATAGACTTCAGGGCCCCTGTGACCCAGTACACAGGATAAAGCGGTATACGATGAGTGAGTGAGTGAGTGAGTGATATTATTATATAAATATAGCGTGTCCAAAAACTTTTTCTGTTCCAACTGTTAGGTGGAAACTATGATTTTTACCAGGCTACTAGTGTGAAAGTTAAAAAAAAAAAATTACACTCCAGTCCTTGTCCCCTCCCTACACGTCTCGAACGCTTTGGTTCCGGTCCAAACTTGTCAGCTAGACGGTCCAGCGTGACTTCCAATCTGATTGGTTCGGGTCCAAGGTGGGCGCCCTTGTCGCCCAGACAGCTCAATTTCTGATTGGTCATGGTCCTTTGTGACGTCACTCGCTGGCGGTAGGCGGGATTGGAGAGGAGTCTCGTCCAGCTTGTCAGGCTCGTGCCAGTGTAAAAAAAAACTGTTACGGGCACGGAAGAGCGCGCGCAAAGAACTCTTAACGGGTTGTAATGCTGTAGGTTTGAAGTATCAGGGTTTAACAGTTCAGGAGAGTGTTCAGTGAAATTATTTATGCAGCTTTGCCTTTTTATCGTTTGGTTTCCGAAGGATGCAGACATTATTGGAGACAAAATGGGCGAATAACAACGCAAACAATAATGCTTACAATGTAATCCTACGTGCAACGCTTTGGTAGACAATCCCATTTCATCTCACCACCTTCTTTCGGGATGATTTGGCTGTGAATTTTGCAGGAAACCCCTTCTGGGATGTTAAGTCGGATTTGATGATTAACTCCTCTCAAGGACTTCTCATCCACTTGGACTGAATAAAAAAACAGGACCTTTCTGCTTCTACACCTTGTATTGAAATCAGCTCTCTGCGTGGCGTGGTTGTGGGCTCTCGTTGTGAACATGCTCCAGTGCGCAGGGTGCGAGCGGCCCATCCTGGACAGGTTCCTCCTGAACGTGCTGGATCGCGCGTGGCACGCCAAATGCGTACAGTGTTGTGACTGCAAGTGCAACTTAACCGAGAAATGCTTCTCTAGAGAAGGCAGACTATACTGCAAAACTGACTTTTTTAGGTAAGCAATGAAGGAGAGAGCGCACAAATCCTGAAGACAAGATACATGGACCTTCTTCATCTATACATTAAAATATGTCTGTATTGTGATCTTTGGTCACATTGGTTCTTATGAAATAATCAATGTGCCATGATCACTGGAGCAGTACCATAACCAGGGTTATTTTTTCAGAGGACCTTCTAATAAGCTAGATGTTTATTTAATGTGATATTTTTTGCTGGTGACAAAAACTAACCAACACACAAAATGTTCTTAATTTAGATGACAAAACATGGTGCTGTCAGGTTCTTTAAGAAATCATAAATTGTTCATTATGTATATATACATATATACATATATATATATATAGGCTACTGTATATTTTTCCATATTAATAATAATAATAATGATAATAATAATAATAATGATGATAATAATAATAATAATAATAATAACAGCAAGAATCTGTTTAAAATATTGTGTTTATAAACAGATTTTATCTTTTCTTATAGAAAACAGAATGTTACGGTTTATTATTATTATTATTATATATATTTTTTTTTTACAAAAAAAAATATAAATTTTGCTTGAGGCTTGAATGGAAGGCTGATATTGTTTTTGCAAATATTGTTTTTGTTTTCCCAAAGAACCTTTAACATTAACAATAAACCATAACAATGTTGTTGCTTAATCATTTATATTTCCTAACAATAAATAACGAAAAAAGAAATCATTACAAAAACAATAATTATTACCACATTTTTTAATGTAGCTATTTATTTACTTTTTTTATTTTGTAAAACACCAGAAAATGGTTAAATAGTTTTAGCACCAAAACCTGTTCTTTCAAAAATTAAATAAATAAATAAATGTTTAAAAGGTTAAATGGAATTAAGTTACCTATAATTATCATCTTGATATAATCCAATTTATTATCTTATTACCATATATTCCTCCACTTTTCCTCCTTCATATATTTTTCAGTTTTATATATAAAAAAAAGCAAAAAAATAAACCGAAGAAAGAAATGTTAAGATTGTTTGTTTTTTTTAGGATTGTAAGATGAAAATACGTTTTGTGTACTGTTTTTATTTCTAGCCCCCGTGTAACTGCTTGTTCGTAACCACTCTTTGGATTAAAGGATGTGTGTGTGCTTAAAGCTCGCAAACCTTAACAAAAATCTATTTTCCTCTCCATCACCAGCGTGCATGAAGCTGATATTTTCTTAAACACACTCATCCGTGTGTGTTCCGAGGCTGTGCGCTTTGTTTACACAGTGCGCCAAGGCGCGGAGGAGAAAACGCGATAAGAGGATTATAGCAATAACAAAGCAGCTCAAGCTGAACAAAAAAATAAATAAAATAAATCCGTCGCGTTTGTTAAAAAAAAAAAAAGAAAGAAAAAAGAAAAGCATTTGCGTAAAAGTGCAAAAGTGATACGACATGGCATGCGTTTGATTGGATTTCCGCTTAAGTAAATCACAACATCACAACAATCCAGAATTATTCTGTCAGTCACCTGGCTCTTATTATTTCGAGCTGTCTACAAAATTTAAATGTTTTAATCGGTAAATTTATACCTTTAAATTAAACCGTGCGTTAAATCCATGCGTTCCGCATTGCAGATTTTCGTAATGGAAATGATGTTTCAAAAATAATAGATATGTCAAATGGCAAAGGATGCGCGTTTTCAATTATGACTTGTACACACCTTATACTTGGAGATATTTGCAGCATTTATGTGTTAAGCTGAATTTAGTTTCCCAGACATTCCTCGTGCGTAAAAGATGCCCGAAAGCGCTTTATGCATTCTTTATATCCGCTGTGTTTACTGACCGCGTTCATTCCCATGCAGACGTTATGGCACAAAGTGCGGAGGCTGTTCTCAGGTCATCTCCCCTACTGACCTCGTCCGGAAGGCCAGAAGCAAAGTGTTTCACCTCAACTGCTTCACGTGCATCATATGCAACAAGCAGCTGTCCACCGGTGAAGAGCTCTACATCCTGGACGAGTCGAAATTCGTTTGCAAAGAGGATTACCTGAACAACAACAACGGGAAAGATGGGAACCTGCTCTCCAGTAAGCTGCATCATTTTGTTATATAAAAAAATATTATAGTCTGTATCACCAAAAATGCACAGTGCATCAAGGTTTTAAGAATGTATACTTATAGATTTACTTATACTTCTTTATATAAATATTTCTAACATGCATTGTGCACGTGACACTTTTTTAACAAAGCATGCATGAAGGACTGCATGCAACACCTACAGTATAATTAGCCCGTTAATGCCAACGTTTATGGAATACTTCTGCATTTTATTGCAATTAGATTATTAGGTAACTACTAGTGTTTATTGTCTGATTGGGCAGATTTAGGCCACATAAACAGTAAGTAGATTTTGTTGTTTTGTCTAAATTGATGTTTTAATGAATCAATAATCTTGTGTGTGAGCTGTTGAATGTCTGTTTATACTTTTAGTGCTGATGTATGTTTATTATTTCCTGTAGCTATAATAATAACTATACTATTAATATTAATATTTATATAGGCTACATATGATGATGATGATTGCTCTTATTTTTATTATTGTGTCAGTAACGACGTGTAGTGAGCCGAGCCTGTCTCCGGAATCTCAGGACCCACAGGACGATGGGAAAGACTCGGAGGCGGGCCACCTCTCGGATAAAGACACGTGCAGTAACGAGAACGACGAGCAGAGCGCGGGGGCGAAGCGCCGAGGCCCGCGCACCACCATCAAAGCCAAACAGCTCGAGACGCTCAAGGCGGCGTTCGCGGCCACGCCCAAGCCCACGAGACACATCCGGGAACAGCTCGCGCAAGAGACCGGCCTCAACATGCGGGTCATTCAGGTAAGACCGAGGAAACATATAGCCAAAAGCAACGGAGAGGTAGATAAGGGGTTATCTTCATCATCATCAGCATCATCAGCATCATAAAACACAACAGGATCGGCATCATCATCATCATCATCATCAGGATTGGCATCAGCATCATCAGCATCAACAGCAACAATAAAACCTCAAATATTTTTTCCCATTTATGTTTACCAGTAAATACATAAATAAATAAAATAATTAGCCTAATTAAATCAAACAGACAATAAAAAGTTACTATCAGCTACGTTGTTTTAAAACATCTTTTGCTTTTTGCATAGTGTTTTTGTGGATTTAAATTTGCTAACATTTAAGTACAAACACAAGTGGTAAATTAATATAAACTAAACACTTTCTTTTTCATGTTTACCAACAAACAAAACATGGGCAAAGCAAAAAAAACTAACACTAAAACAGTTCAAAAAAATGTTTATCAGCCACATGTTTTGGGTTTTATTGTGTCTTTCTGAAATTATGCATCAAGTTTATTTATTTATTTAGATAATTTTTTTTAACAATCTGAGCACCAATCAACACAAAAAAGTTAAACCTTAAAAAATAACAAAGACAAAACAAACGAAACCAAAAGGAAGAAATCAAACAGCCGGTAAAACAAATGTAACTAGACCTCTGATGACCACTACCACAGCAGCAGCAACAACAATTGAATTATTTTTTACTTTTGAGGTTTTATATGTTGCTCTTTAGAATACGTTTCTTTCTTTATTTGTTTGTTTGTTTTTGTTTCTTAGTGGGGGCAGAGTTCGCTTCCAGCTTGAATCATACACCCTAAAACAGGATAAATAAACACACAAATGGCCATTAAGTACTATGTTGTGATTTTAATGTGTATTTTTAACTTTTTTTTTAAATGAGAAATTAGACACATCACCACCACCACAAAAATGAAATTTAAATAAAGTTTTCAGATACATTTTTTTTTTTTTAAAGGAACTGTCAAGGCCATTAGAAGCACTTATCTATTACTTATTTTTAAACTTATTTTGATTTGTATGAATTCGTCCACCCTGAAACTAAAATTAGATAGCAAATTAAATCTGACACAAACAAGAAAAAGTGCTGCTTGTGTAAAGCTACAAACAATACCATGTCATGTGATTTATCATAATAACCCTCACCTATTGGTCATCTCACATACTATCTCTGCTTTGAGCTTCACAACAGACCTGTATAGAATAATCAGACTTTTATAAAATAATTGATTACAGTAAATAAACTGCTGAACTGGGGATTTTCTTCATTTAAGACTGACCTCAGTTTAATTAAAGGACTAGTTAAATGTCGTATCTGTATCACAGTATCGAAAAGCTCAGTATAACCAGTAACATTAAGGCGATATTGAGTAAGTCAAGGTCATGCTTACGTCTTAGAAAAAGAAAGCAACAAAAATAAAATGAATCTATATTTTCACTGTGTAATGTTTAACAGATTAGAAATAGTGGAAATTAAATGATGAACAGACGATGCACTTGTTCACAGAAGCGAGTCGTGATGTACCGTATATAACTCATATTGCTTACTCGTTGCTTTTCTAAATCCAGATCAGTTTTAATGTTGAAGGACCAACAGACAGAATTAGCTCTGCTCACGGTCACAACCGACATGATGGAAAGATGAGAACGATAGCAAGAAGTGTAATCCATCAAATCCATCAACGCAGGATCGAATTCTTTGCATTTTTTCAAATGATAACAATGTCTGATTATTTTTTGTATGCAAAATAGGGGAATGTACCTGGCAGGCCGAGGCCATCAAGCAGTTTGTATCTTAATATGATGCGAAAAAAAAATCTTTGTGAAGATGCAATGAAATGAAAGTGCATTTGAGTATTCATGTCTTAAAAAATTTGACTTTAATACATTAATAATTCACATGACATGAAAGAGAAAGAAATAATAAAACAAATGAACGACAGACCTCATGTAAACTTCTCATTAGAAAAAAAAAAGTGTTCCTGTTCCTTTCAAGGCTTTGTCCCAAATCTCATGCTATTATTAACTAATTAAGTTACTTATGTCAAAATAATTTTACTAGGTGTGTAAGGATCAGACATGTTTGATCATAGCATCGATTTCAAGGCAGTGCATGAAACAATGA
This sequence comes from Leiocassis micropogon, assembly GCA_028565275.1. Taxonomy (NCBI): domain Eukaryota; kingdom Metazoa; phylum Chordata; class Actinopteri; order Siluriformes; family Bagridae; genus Leiocassis; species Leiocassis micropogon. Next base: position 13,646,701 of record JAOVVA010000031.1, read on the forward strand.
TTGGTTATTGATTATAATTGAGTAGATATACAGCCAAGAGGTATTTACAAAAAAATCATATTTTAAAAATAACATGTAAATAGGCTAACAAAGAGATAGGCCCATAACTCTGTGATGTAAAATAGTGCTTTTAAATAATTCATTATTATTCCTTAATTAACATTGAAGATGATTACATATACAATGGAGTTAATTATATATGGTTCCAGGTCTACTAAACCGAATCGCATAATATAACATTGCTCTAAGAATCAAAATCAAATATATATATAATTTGGAAGCCTGAGGTACATAAACTAGTGTACAAAGTTTAAGAAGAACTACTCAAGTTAAAGAAAACAACTTAAGATCTATTGAAAAATTAATCAAAAGTGTACTAGTTTGATGAATTAATACTAAGTACAGTGATGCATAGTTTGTATTGTAGCCATGGTGACCACCAACCAGTCGTATTTATTTATTTATTTTTTGAGCAGGTATGGTTCCAGAACCGGCGCTCGAAGGAAAGACGTATGAAGCAGCTGAGTGCTCTGGGGGCAAGACGTCACGTGCTGTTCCGCAGCGCGAGGAGAATAAGGGCACTCGGGGAGCGAGTGGAACCCGCTGACCTCATGATGCCCAACGGCCACTTCTCTTATTACGGAGGTGAGATAACCTTCTGACGCAGAAGTGAGATAAGCTAAAATGTTTGATCTAGCTATTTATAAATAAAATGTATCGCTTACATCAAGAATCAGAAAAGAAATTAATTAACATCATTATCAATTTGAAAATTTGTACATATAAGATACATTTGGTTTTAAGTGAAGAATAGATACATACTTCTCTTTGCAGTCAGAGCTGAACAATTTACAAAATGCACAACTGAAGAGCTCGATGTTTGAACCCAGCTCTTGAGCTGTTCCCAGTCTTTATTACATTAATTTGACTCTTAAAGTGATTTTTTTGATTAAGTGAAATACCCTGATCATACATCTTCTCCAGATTATCAAGGCGAATACTACGGACCGGGAGGCAACTACGACTACTTCCCTCACGGTCCTCCATCTGCACAGGCCCAAACTCCCAGTGATCTGGGTTATGTACCCTCCTCAGGCCCAGCTGGAACCCCGCTGGGTACCATGGACCATCACCATTCTGTCCATCACCCCTCGGGTGAGAGCCAGTGTTTTGGCGAGATGGTGCCACAGCATCCGGGTGACTCCCCCAGCCCAGAGCACAGCATCTCTGCGGACATGAGCGGCGCATTCACCTCGATCAGCTCGCTCGCTGCTAACGGATACAGCAGTCAGCTCTCTCAGCCTTCATCAGAAATGAGCGAAGGCACCGTATGGTAGCTTGGCTGTGAGACATTTCCTAATGGACTCAGGTTTAATAGAGCCTGGAAAAAAAAAATGGACCGGATCTTGGACATTTTTGATGGACAAATTATGTTATGTATTTATCTATTTATTTAATGTATTTATCTATTTATGATCACTGTATGACTTTAATTGGTTTGTACATTTTTATTTATTCCTCTGGCAGACAATTTTATACAGTACAAAGCGCTTTTATTACAAATATTAAAGCAGAAACCAATGCCCGGTGTCGGTCACTGAACTGTTAAGTTCCATTGGTTGTCTGCATCATAACAGTATTTGCTAACAACGGTTCTGGTAGTCAATCCAGACAGCAGCACTATTATTTGTCTCGTTAAGAACGGACTTATTTATTTATTTATGTCCATAAATACAAATGAGCCAAGGTATTTTAACGCTTGAAATTGTTTATTATTAATAAATGGTATATTATATTATAATCTTCTGATTTTAGCATATAAAAGATGGTGAGCAGTTGCAACACATGTCTGGACATCATGTTCCTTTTCTTCGATTCATTCTGTATTAGTTACTTATGTTATATAGTACAGGAAATTTAATTTTCTTTGTTTTTTTTTTTCAGTTGTCATGTGAACAAAACTCATGTGTGCAGTTGCTTTTTCTTATGAGCGCTACCAAACCTCATGCCATTGAAAAGGACACTTTAAAACTCTTCATGAGCGTTTTCTTTTTTAATTAAATCAAATTTGAACTTCAAAAACAAGGTTTCAAGAGTTTACTTGTAATAGAAAAAAAGATTGGATATTTCTATACATATTTGCTAGCTGGTTTGAGCTAGAGTTTCTGTCTTACAAATGTCACATTGTAGACAAATTAACAATACATTCATTAGAAAACTTTAACATTTGAAAACCAGTTTGACCATCTGTGATTTGGCAACTGGTAGCTTAGACCAGGAGAGTTTTTTTTCACCTCAGACATAAAGAAATTTTGTAAAATAAGATGAATTTAATCCTAATGAAATGAAAATTTCTACATATAAAAAAATCACTACAGAGAACCATGCCATCGAGTCACGGTATGTTCTTTTCTACTTACTGAGTAATATTCAGTACAGTTCAGTACAATTTTATTTATATATCACTTCTAACAATGGACATTGATGGAAGGCACCTTTACAGAATCAAAAGAAAATTATGGAAATGAGCGTGAAGGAATATGTATAGATCAAAATGATCATATTGCAGAGGGCGACGGTAACAAGGAAAAACTCCCTGAGATGGCAATAGGAAGAAACCTTGAGAGGAACCGGACTCAACAGGGAACCCATCCTCATAGTGTCTGTGTTACGATTTTTAGATTATGTTGGAGATGAACTGTCCCCAGGTCCCCACTATTTTGGCATTTGGCTGGTCTCCACAAGGTCAAAATCATTCACTCTTTATGTATATCGTGTATATCCTGTATACGGGGTCACAGGGGGCCTGGAGCCTATCTCATGAGACTTGGGGAACGACGTGGGGTACATCCTGGACAGGGTGCCAATCCATGGTCATTCACACACTACAGGCAATTTGGGAATGCCAGTTAGCCTAATCTGCATGTCTTTGGACTGTGGGAGGAAACCAGAGTCACCGCAGGAAACCCACCAAGCACAGGGAGAACATGCGAACTCCACACACAGACCCATGGTGGAAATCGAACCTGGACCCTAGAGGTGCAGGCCGTCTGTGCTAATCACTAAGCCACTGTGCCGCCAGGGTCAAACTTATGCAGTTTTTATTTTAAAATATTTATAAAAATATCAACAAAAAAAATAATTTTGGCTATTGAGGTTAGGATCAGGGTTAGTTTTAGGTGTTGGCATAATCAAGAAAGGTCCTATGAGGATCATATAAGTGTGTGTATGCAGAAATAAAATTGTGGATTTTTTTTTTTAATCCACAAGTGAACAACTAAACTCATGCACACACGTATATATATTCTTCATAAAAACTTAATTAGTGTTTTATATGCACATTTAAATGCTGTGTGTACATAAAAACATGCATACCACACAACTGGCGCACGGTTAAGGCGTTAGAGAGCTGGACGGCGCTTAGTGATGACGTACACAGCCAGGCAGGTCAGTGAGAAACATGGCCGCGTCCATATCGGAGCAGCTCGCGGATTTGTTGAATCCTCTGCCGAAATTCGCGGATCCTGAGGACGACCAGGATGACGGTATATTAAACAGAAATATCCACCGTCTTCATCGGCGCGTTAGGAGTGTAGTTTAATGCGTAAATAAGAGTAAAAATGTTTAAATGCGGAAGAGTTGATGGAGCACGCTGGGAGTGCACGGGCTGTGGGGTAAAACCCAAACTGCGCCCTCGTCTGTGTATAAGGGCACTACCTAGGGGAGGACTATAGTGACTTATGTACGCTATTAAGTGCGATATATATTCTGTAGTGAGTGATTTGGCACACAGCCGGCGATTTATTGACAGCGCTGTGTTACTGTTTCAGTCAATCCATGATTAAAATATGAACTTTCTTACATTTTTATGGTTAAATAAAAATAATATTTATTTTAAATATAAAAAAAAAAACATCTTGTTTTGTTTTTTACGACATTTTAACAAATTGATTGACGTGGTCATTGATTTAATAAATAAATAAATCAACCAACACTTGACACAAAATGTAACTCCACACTCAAACATGTTACATAGACATTAAACTTTGTTACAAAATCAAAGGGTTTGACTTTGAAGTTAAGATATTAATTACTATGTTTATTATTGACTATTTTCGGTTTTGTTGCAGAAACCAAAGCCAGAGTCATAGACAAGTTTGATGAAGGGGATGATGATGATGATGAAGGTCTTACATCCAGTGGACTGCGGAAGCGAACAGCTGCTTTGCTGGCAGAATCGGACAAACGCTATCGGGGCAAAGTGACGTCACGCAAGGAGCTGCAGCAGGAGTTGGATGGATCTGGTGTGTAAACGAAATAATCTTTTCACTCTGTGACTCTTTGTTACTCGTCAGATGTTAGAAATCGATATCCCAAACCAATATAATTTTTTTCCCCTCGATTTTGTTACAATTTGAAACCTATAAAGAAGTTCAATGAGTAATTAAATGTAGCCCGTTCCTTATAATTCGCTTTCTCACTTAAAAAGCAAGTGAAGCATTTAAACAATACAAACTAACTTTAAATACAAGCGTGTAACATTTAACTTTATATTAAATTGAAGAACACTTATCTGTCATCTGCCATAATTAATATTTCTAAGCAAACTTAATTCAAATAATTCACTCCTACCACACGGGATGAAAATAGTTCAGAATGCGCCACCTGTAGAATTATAAAGAAACGGCCATGATTTACTCCCTCAAACGTCTCCAAAGTCTCAAAACTCAACTCGACAGTAAGGGCGCGTAGGGATGTAACGGTATTGTAAATAGCATCGTACCGCAATAACAAATTTTTTCAATACTACCGTGGTCGCATGACTCGATAAAACGACAGGTCAGTAATGCCGCAAAGGATGATGGCCAATCCTGGGCTGATGGGAATTGTAGTTCCCGCTACTTCCCGTTCGCTCCATTCGCGTGAGCAAACCTTTCTCAGAAGATCTATCGTTTTATCGAGTCATTTCGGTTTCTCTCTGAAAAGAAACGAGAAAGGAAAAAAAAATCCTGTCTCTGTCTGA
>JAOVVA010000031.1:13688638-13706356 GCA_028565275.1 Leiocassis micropogon
ATAAACTTCCTGCAAACTTGTCAAATTATCACTCCAAAATGTTTTCCAAATTAACGCGAAAACAAACCATGACTTGGTGTTAGTCAAATCGGCACCTTATATCCCGTAATTCACCAAGAAGAAACCTTAATATCTCACCATCCCTTTCTACATCTAGGATAAATATTAATCTCGTTCAATTAATTTTTACACAGTGTTAGGATTGTTTAGCACTGTTGAGCGCAGCATCCTTATACTGCTTTCAACGGTACCTCGGATTTTTAAAGCTTCACTCTTAACTCAGTGAGCTGTTCTCATTCTACCTGTCCACAAGGTCATTAGATGAAGACTGGCTAGCCGTAGATGTGTCAAGGCTAGTCGTGGCAGTTTTATCATCATCGGCTATACACACAGCCACTATAGCTTTGGGTTTGTAGTCCAGAAGTGGTACGGAGAGTTTCCTGAGAGAACAATTGCACAGAGTAACATACACTCAGCAAGGGGCATGTCCCAATTAAACTCAATAATTAAGACACTTATTTCAAACCCAGCATGATGTCTGGACTGTATTACACACACAAACACAACAATAAGCCATGCTAAATTAGTTTTGGAGTCCTAACATCACCCCAAACAGACTTTAGTTTTTGAAAGAGTTTTTGAGAGATGGAGAGAGTAACATTTTTACGTGAAAATCGATATTTTATGTAAAAATAAGCATTGTCAGGTAATTTTTTTAATATAGAGCCGAGAAAAACACTAGTAACAATAAGCTAGCAAATGACTGAAACCGTTATGTTAGCTAGCACACTGAAAGTAAGTTTATCAGGAAACACATTTTTAAAAAATTGATACAACTTCACGAATATTTTCTGCAAAACTTAGCCAACTAGACGGCATGAGCTAAACTGAAAGAATTTGTTCTGTTCATAACAATTTTAAATATTGCTTGCTAATGTGTACTAACCTGACAGGATTTATAAGAAGATTTGTACATGTTTCTGAATATTCACTGACACAGCTAGCCAGTTGGCTAAAATAAGCTAATCTGAGAGGATTTTTTAACTTTAAATGTTTAGAATGTTGCTAAGCTACAGTTCTGATTTTTATTTGTAAAAAAAAAAAAAAAAAAAGAAAACCATTAAATAATTTTCCTTTCACTTTACAATTATGTGCAACTTTGTGTTGGTCTATCATGTAAAATCCCGATAAAATACATTTTTCCTCTGTGGCTGTAACGTGACAAAATGTGGTAAAGTTCAAGGGATATGACTACATTTGCAAGGCACTGTAGTAAGCTAGTTTCAGTAAAATGACAGGATTGATCAATGAAATCAATAAATATTTATTATATTTACTGTTAAACATAGCCACTATAACCACTATATAGCCATTATACCCAACATGACAAAATGTCTGCAAGGATTTCTGTCATATTCATAAATATTTAATACAATCACTGATAAAGTCACCAATCTTGTTAACATGAGCTAAACTGACTGGACTTTTGAACAGGATATTTGGGTTATAATTATAAATCTAAGTATTTACCTGTAAAGCTAGCTAGCTGCTTAGCATAAGAATACCCAGGAGTATATTTCAGTCAAATCCATACTTTCTCAGAGGATTTCTGTCATATCCAGGGGTAGCTCAGTGGTTAAGGCATTGGACTACGGTTCGGAAGATCCCAGGTTCAAACCCCACAACCACCAAGTTACCACTGTTGGGCCCTTGAGCAAGGCCCTTAACCCTCAACTGCTCAGATGTATAATGAGATAAAAATTGTAAGTCGCTCTGGATAAGAGCGTCTGCCAAATGCCTAAACGTAACGTAAATAAATGTTCACGATACTCACGATAAACCTGTCCTGCTGGCTAACATGAGGTAATCTGAAAGGATTTTTAGGGTATATTCATTAACATTCAGTAAATTTACTGCTAAAGCTATTAAGTTCCTTAACAAAGACCTAGGCCTACATGATTTATGACAGGATAGCTGTCATATTTATAAATATTTAAAATGTTCATTGTTCTTGCTAACATGAGATGCTAACCTAATAGGGTTTCAAGAAGAATTCATATTTTTTTAATGTTTATATATTTGTGCTTATATAAACATTAAAAACTTCACTGGTGAAGCTAGCAATCTGGCTAACATAAGCAAATACTGACAGGATTTAAGTTATTTACTTATTTATTTATTTATTTATTTATTTATTTTTTACACATGTATAGAATATTAACTCATTAAGCTAGTTAGCTAAATTTTTCAAAAATCACTAACACTAATAATATTTACTGCTTAAGCTAGTCAGACGACCAAAATAAGCTAATGTGACAGAGTTTCTGAGATGAAATGTTCAGAAATGGAATTCACAAATGTTTACAATGTGTAATGCTAGACTTGGCCACATACAGAAAATAAACCAATATGAATGGATCTTACATATCTACATATAGATGTTCATGTTACATATGACCTTTTGGCTAACATGAGCTAATCTGTTAGGATTTCTATGGCATACTCAAACATTCAGTAATTTTACTGTTAAAGCTAGACAGTTACCATTATTAGAGGGAATTTAAAGTGTGATTTTAACTAATTGACCTCAAAAATCATTGAAAGCCCAATCTTTGTGTCCATAGCATAAGACGCCTGGACGTTTTCTCACGTTGCTCTATGAGACTATGTCATCTGGGTCTACACTACTACAGACTGCTAGACAAACTGGTTGACAGTAGAAAGAATGTTTACTGTACCTGTTTAGAGTAGGGATGTTTCCTCTGCAATCAAACAACATTGATTACTGATTGGTTAGTTTCAGGCCGAGAGGGACAGGAGGCAGTCTCGAGTGCTACACTCATTTTCACTTAAACATTTGACTTATTTTTTAGTAGATACAAAGGATGGATTAACAATTATACAGCGGTTCTTTATTTTGTGTGTTAAAATGACCAAACTACACCACGCTAGAGACTGCTTCCTCCTCCCTCGTACACACATGCATCATTCACAGCATTTCAAAATTTCAAACGTGTTCATTCGAAAGGAAATCTGTCAAGAGTGAGGCATGCAAAGAAATGAAACGTACATGAGCACATGCTTTACAAACAGGCAGCCATTTATTTATTTTTATTTATTTATTTTTTGGCTGCATTGGTAAAATTTTCTTTCTTTTTTTTTTTGTTCAATCTGAAACCAGAGAGTGGCACTGGTTAAGCAGAGCCAATCAAAGTGCTGAGCATGCAAAAATCTTATTGGCCCTGTTTAGTTAGCAAGCAACGCTACCTTAATTAAATACCATTATTAAAGCATTTGCATTTATATAAAAATAATTCTGTAAGAAGTTATTAATGGAGTGCATATACCTTAATGGTGGAGGCAGAGCTTAGCTTATGTTTATGCAAAGTTAGTGATGAACATCCCTGGGTAATTCGCCCCTTGCCTTTTATCCCTATTCTGTCAAACTGTCAACACTAAAGTGGCTTGAATTAGGGTGGGATGGAGCAGTATTTTAAGGATTCAAAGCATAATATCTTGGGGCACCTGTTTGGATGCGAGGTGGGCAACATGAACTGAAACTCCACGATGCACGTGTTGTCCCTTAGCTGTCTGTGCTGGACGCTGTTGAGCTCGTACGCTATGTACGCTCTTCGAACGTACACCTGATGAAGACAAGAATCCTGATCTGTTAAAAATCTTTCTAAGAAAATAAATTAATTAATAAATACGTCATGCGAGAAGTACCTTCACGTACCTCTAGAGCGGCCATTCGGACCACCTGGTTGCTGTGGTAGAAGAAGTTGGGCAAAACGTCAAAGATGGACGTCTCGGACAGAATGAGTTTCTAGACGATGAAGCACGAGAGGAAAAATTATGGGAGACAACTTGACGTCACATTCATCAATCCAGCGGATTAATGAACGACTTCATCAACAGACTTTTAATTAACCCTCATGTTCCGTTTACTACTTTGGAAAGAAAGTACTAATTTAGGTCACACCTTTACGTCAAAATTATAAGTCATGTAAACAATATTTATAAAAATTTATACCCTGTAATCCTCTCAGTCTTAATAAAATTACATGGGCCATGAAAATGAGGTTTTCTAACAGAAAGTTCCACATGTGACCAGCAGATGGTGCCACAGTCTAAAGATTTCACTCATTCCATTGCACAAAGGATTCAGCAATTCAAATTCTAGATGTGTACCTGCAGGTTCTCGATGCAGAACTGATGGCCGTACATGTCGATGGCAGAGAGGAAGATGGACTCCACCTGGTTGTGGCGCAGTTCGTATGAAGGCAGGTGAGACGCGATCAGCACCTTCGAATCGAAGCCAGGAGCGCTTTAATAACTCATTCAAGCAGCTTTCCTGAAATTGGTTCTGTTGTGTGTGTCTGTGTGTGTACCTGGCGGGCACGCAGAGCCACTTTGGCGTTGGTGGTCTTGCTGAGCTGGGTGAGCTCGGTAAGAATGGCCATGAGCTCATCGGTCAGCGTAGGGTCCCGCCCACACAACTGATCCTAGAGACGAACAGAGTGAGATAAGAAGCTGACGAATCGAGTTGAGGTAGAATGACGCGCGTGTGTATGTGTGTGTGTGTGTGTGTGTGTATATGTGTGAGGGTGCAGGTGTGTACTTACAATCAGCATGGTGACCAGAGAGTTCTTCTTGGTGACTTGTGCATGAGAGAAGATGTAGTTAAGCACGTTGGCCATGTCGCCTTTGTTTTCCTCACGCAGCGTGAACACACACTTGTCATAGTGACCTGAAAATCACACAAAGAAAGATTTTCTATTTCTCTTCACGCACACCCACACCAATGTGTCCATTTTGGACAAATATCTATAGCATTTATTAAAGGCTCGGTTACAGCCTTTACAGTTTTTCAATACAGAATAAACGTTAACATCATTTTTATTTGTGTGATGTTTGTCTGAATGATGAAGAACACGGCTCACCGTGCTGAAACTGCACCTCCACCTTCAGGTACTGCCTGAGTAAATCCATCACCACCGCCCTCATGTGGCCGCGGATACCGCTGCGATATCTACGGATGCATTTGTTTAGATAAACACGAGTACACGAAACTATTGGAACAGCGGTTTGGTTTTTAATAAGATTGTGTGTGTGTTTTTTGACTGTATTGTAACTGACTTCTGGACGAGCTGCACAATGCTCTGCGTGTTCATGAAGAAGACCTCGCGCTCCGACTTCCTGTTGAGTGTTGCCGCGTGGCTGTCTAGGATGCTGGCGATCTGACACAGAAAAGCAGGGATGATGATGATGATGATGATGATGAGCAGCGAAAGCAATACAATCATGTTTCATTATTTACACTGGATGCATATATAAAGCAAAAATTATTTAACAATAAAATTTAAAAAAATAAACGTTAAGAAAACACAGAGTCTGACTGTGTGTGTACATGTATGTGTGTATTCGTGAGTGTGTGTACCTGTTGGCTGGGAAACTGGCAGAGCACAGAGGTGATGTTACTCGCATACTGCGCCATCTCCTTTTTGATGGCCTTCTCTACAGCTGGGGGGATTCGACCCGATACGCTCGTCATGATGTCCTGCAGCTCCAGCAGGGGCAGCGACGGATCCCGCAGCGTCTTCATCAACCGCTCCACCCACTCCTTCAGCTGAGTAGACACACACATAGGGTAGTATTACTATTATTATTAAGATCACTGTTGGAAAATGCTGATAATGCGTTTGTGTGAGAGAGACAGAGTGTGTGTGTGTGTGTGTGCGTGTGTGTGTGCGCGTTACTCTGCCACTGAAGAAGGGTTCGGGTAGGCAGTAGCCGTTTATGATGTGCACCAGGTGGTCCAGTGTGCTATGAAAGACTCGGTGCAGCTTTTCTCCCCTGAGAGCAACGGCCTGGACGATGGGTAGCACTCCGGTATGCAGCTCCGCCTAGACCACACACACACACACACACACACACACACACACACACACACACACACACACACACACAGCAAATTATTTGTACGGTACACCTTCTTAACCCAGTTTCAGTCCTAACATATCCTGAATTTGCCAGTCCAAACGACCAGGGGCGGAGCTTAGGTTTCCATTTTATTTAATTAGTTACATCGTGTAACACTTGATCATGTGACGAGCTGAAACGCAAAACAAAACCCTACCTGCTGCACCCTGCTGGGGTCGTCCAGCTGCAGTTTGGCTATAACGCAGCCTGGGTCCAGCACGGCTCCTGCTCGCTTCACGTAGTGAATACATCCCGACTCTGCTGCAGTCAGCGTCATCACCATCTTCATCACCTGACCATGCACACACGCGCACACACACACACACACACACACACACACACACACACACACTTTTAAAGGCATCTCTGCATCACATAATGAAGAAAACTAACCATTAAGCAATTTTAACTTATCAAAAGCGACTGTTTTCCAAGAGGGGGGAACTACTTAACGCGGCGGTAAGTAAGCTTGCTTGTCCTGTACACATTTCCTGCATCTGGAATTAATTTAAGAAAAAGAAGAAGAAGAAGAAAAAGAAATCCAGCACCAGAGCTCTGAATAATGTTTCAGACGTGGCATAAGGAGCTTTATTTTTGTCTTCCAGGTACATTATATGTACAAATCACTACTGTGGCTGCAACAATACTGCAAGAACCGCAGAACACTTCGCCCACGCATACCTCGATTTCAGCGTAGCACTGGCCCGCGAACACATGACCTCCGTCCTCCACCGAGTACTGGATGAGTTTACCAGCAGACGGAGAGCGCAGCAGCGACGGGTCGTTCTCCTTCTCAAACACGCACGTCTTGTTACCAATGGTGATGCGGTACCTACATGAACAGAGAGCACATGCTGAAAACAGCACACACACACACACACACACACACACACACACACACACATACACACACATACACCTAGAACTACTGGAGTCTCACTGCCTCCAAATCCTCATCCCTGAACCCAAAGAAGAGGCAAAGTATGAGTCGCACCTGTCCACTTCCTCCTTCATGTAGGTGGTGTAGCTGCTCCCGTCGTAGGACAGCAGCAGACCGCCGTCGCTGAGCCGGTGCACGTCCACTTCCACTGACGAGCCGTTCATGATGAGCACGTAGGAGTTTGGAGACTGACGTGTCACCTTCAGCACGTATTTTATGCCCTCGTAGATGAGTTCCACGTCGACCGTGTTCACTAGTGTGTGCGCTGCCAACACCTGACCCCTGCAGAGGGAGCGAGAGAGAGAGAGAGAGTGAGGAAGGAAGAGCAGAAGGAAAAAGTAGAAGAAGGACAAAAAATATAAAAGGAAGAAAGGTAAGATGAAAGAAAGAAGGAAAAAAGGACGAAAAGAATGAAAAGACGTAGAAAGGCAATTAAAAGAATAGAAAGGAAGGAAAGAATAAAGGATGAACAGAGGAAGGACAAAGGAAAGGTAGGAAAGAAAGAACGAAAGAATGAAACATGAAAGCAAAGAAATGAAAAAGGAGGAACAAAGAAAGGAAAAATAAGGCAGACATAAAGCCAAGGACGAATAAAAAGATAGAAGGGAAGGATGGAAAATGAAAGGAAGGGCAAGTGAAAGAGTAGGAGGGAAAGAGAGAAGGAAGGAAAAACCAAGAGAATGAGGAAAGGAAAACAAATGAAAGATTAAGAAATATAAGCGAGAGAGAAAAGAATAAAAAGCAGAAAAGAAAAGAATGGAAAGGCCAAAAAATTAAGGAAAGAACACAATAAGTCAAAAACAAAATTTAAAGACAGAAAAAAAGAAAAGGAAGTAAGAAGTTATTAAAAGTAAGGATGATCAAAAGAAAAAGTGAAAAATGGAACAAAGGTAAAGGAAGCAAAAATACAGAGAAAAAGGTAGAAGCACAGGATGGAAGAAAGGACAACAAATAAGACCAGGCAAATATAGAAGAACAATAGTAAAGGAAGGAAGGAAGAGAGGGAAAAACAAAAGGAAACAATAATGAAAAATATAGAAGCCGAAGCACACGTTAAACAGTAGGACAGAAAGTGAGAGATTTGAAAGACAGAGCAGACTTCTCAGTGCTTGTAGGAGTAAAGTCTCACCTCTCGAGAGAATGCAGGAAGTTGGACACGCTGTTCCTGAAGTTTACATCCGCCACATGCAGCGCGCCGCTCACTATCCCCAGGATGGTGTCCGGACGCTCAGCCTACATAACGGAAGGACTTTTTTTTTTTCTGATGAAATGTGTATAAAAGTCTTTATTTAGGTCTACGGTGGTGTAAGAACCTGTTACCTGCATTTTCTCGGAGATGAGTCGGTCCAGCCAGCCCGTGTCGATGCTGTTGTGCTGGAAGCTCTCGGTCTCCAGCAGCTTGATCAGATACTCCACGGTGGTCCTGAAGTCTCCTCTGATCGAGAGCTCCTTCAGAGCCACCACCAAGTTCCTGATTTAAAAGAGAAAAGAAGATACTGTAATGAAGATTATTACACACACACACACACACACACACACACATTTACACGCAGTTGTACACGGTTACAATATCACACGTACGAGATAGCCTCTTCACGGTTTTCCCCCCAGGAGAAGCAGTGACCAAACTGCGAGTCGGCGAACTCGTGGAGCCCCCCGGCAGCCGCCACGCTGAAGTAACCCCAGACGTTCTTGTTGCTGCGGAAGTTCAGCTCCTGCACCGTGCCCGAGCTCGGCTTAAAACCCTGAGGGAAAACATAAACAAGCAGCTTTTCCCTCACATCCTTCCTTAAGTAAGGTGAGGTCTTTGTAAAAAATAATTTTAGCATCCACATATTGTGTGCTTAATGTGTCCTTGATATATCGACATACACGCGTACCTCATCTGGGTTCTCGCTGGTGATGCGAGCTGCGATAACATGTCCTCGTGGGGAGGGGGCGGTAGAGAGCGCTTCGAAGTCGATTGGGGAGTCTCCCCACGGCTGCACGCCGTACAGCATGCGGATGTCCTTGATGCGGTGCAGAGGGATTCCCATGGTGATCTGTGACACACACACGCAAAATAAATCCACTTTTACACACTGCTTTATTAGCAGAGAGTTTGTTAGCTGTATTATTCTGGTTTCCATAGTAACGCCTTATATGGGGGAAATTCCTAAGAGGATTATTATTAGAGGTCCGCTATGACCCCTTACTCCATCTCAGAGTGTAACAGCATTAACCCTTCTCCCAGATACACACTGACCCGAGAGCATGCGTGACCTACAAGCAGAACAATACGCGTGTGCGTGTGTTACAGCAAACAAGCTGTCATGATGTCTATTGCAAAACTAAGTGATATACACACACACACGGCGACCCACCTTAAATGTACACTAACACATTATTACACAGAACAAAGGAACTCTCTCACACACACACACACACACCTGCAGCTGTGCGGCGGGCAGGTTCACATCAGCCACCATCTCGGTGCAGGGGTGTTCCACCTGCAGACGCGGGTTCAGCTCCAGGAAGTAAAAACTGCCGTCCTGACTGTAGAGATACTCGACTGTTCCTGCACTGACGTAGCCCACCATCTTGGCCAGCTTCACTGCACACTGAGAGAAACACACACACACACACACACACACACACACACACACACGAATCATTACTAACGGTTTCTAATATAAATCTGAAACATATCACTCTGATGATAATTTACTTATATATTTTGTTTGTTTGTTTGTTTGTTTGTTTGTACCCGTTCCATATTCTCGAACACGTCGGAGGTGGCGATGGTGGCCGGCGCCTCCTCTATGATCTTCTGGTGCCTGCGCTGAACCGAGCAGTCTCTCCCGAACAAGGAGATGGCGTTGCCGTACTGATCGGCCAGGATCTGCACTTCTAGATGCCGCGCGTGCTTGGCGAGGCGCATGACGAAGATGGGCGACCCGGGCACCTCCGTTTGCACCTGCAAAAAAAACAAATCTGCTTTTAAAGTTTAAGTACAATTTTATTGGTACTCAATATTTATCTAACGTCACATGTCATTTTTGTCAAGTTAGGAACCGTTTAACTCAGCTAGACCTAGCTATCTAATTAATGACGTTAGTTAAACAAGAGTAAACCTGGCTAACGATCATTAATTTAAATCACTTAGCTTGTTCACCATATCAGAAATAAATGTGTTGTAAGCAAAATAATCAAGTGTCGTAATGCATCCAGTTGCAAAACAGAGTTTCTCTTGCATAATTTTTAAATGTAATGCATTTTCCAAAGACAACTTTTGATTACGTAATATTTTCTTAGCACGCTCTTTCATAGTAGCATGAAATTATTCAATCACCCTGCACATCTGACCTGTCGGAAGAGATTGGGGAAATCATCTCCGCTGTTGACCTTGCGGATACCTTTCCCTCCTCCGCCCTCAGAAGCCTTGATCATCACCGGGTAGCCCACCTTCTCTGCAGCCTGTCGAACAGAACGTGCAGGTTAGACGTGCTACAGTAGCAGGTGGCAGGAACTAGCCATGAGGCATTCAAAATATTTCAGCTATGATGTTTTGAATGTCGAGAGTACCTTAAGCCCGGCCTCCACGTCCTGGATGCAGCCCTGCTCGTAGAGCTCGTTGGGTACGCTGATGATTCGCTTCTTTGGATCATTTTCCGACCACTCCACAGTTAATCCTTTTATTATATACAAAAACAGATATTCTTAGATTTTTGTGGAATGGCTTCTCAAATTTGGTTATAAAAAATCTATTTTAAAATTTGGGGGTTTAACAATGACTCGGCATATGTTGTTTTAAAGATTTAGGGTTTTATGTGGACTCAAACTGAGCTACTTAACCAGTTTGGGGTTTTACACTATCTCAGCCCGAGCTATTTTACCTTTATGGGGCTCTATATAGACCCCTATAACTGTCTCAACCTACAGTATATGGACTCAACCCAAGATATTCTCGCATGATGGGGTTCTATATGAACTCGACCTAAGCTACATTAGCACTTTGGGGCTCTATATGGACTTCACCCAAGTTTTTTTTTTTAGATTATTTGGCTCGACCCAGACTACTTTGGCACTACAGGGCTCTGTGTGGACTCTAATCTGGATTAGATGGATTTAGGGTTTTATGTGGACTCAACAAGAGCTATTTAACCAGTTTGGGGTTTTACACTCTCAGCCCAAACTATTTTACCTTTATGGGGCTCTAAATAGACCCGACCCTATAACTGTCTCAACCTACAGTATATGGACCCAAGATATTTTTAGCATGATGGGGCTCTATATGAACTCGACCCAAGCTACTGTACATTAGCACTTTGGGGCTCTATATGGACTTGACATAAACTATTTTAGGATTATGTGGCACTATATGGATCCTAGCCAAGTTATTTTATTACTTTGAGACTTTGTGACTTGACCCAACACTTTTTTTTTACCATTACAGGGCTCTACATGGACTCAACCCAAACTATTTCTGCATTTTGGGGCTCTACATGGACTCAACCCAAGGTATTTAATGATTATGGGGCTCTATATGGAGTTAACCCAAACAATTTCGGCATTTTGGGGCTCTATATGGACTTGACCCAAGTTTTTTTTTTTTAAGATTATTGGGCTTGACCCAGACTACTTTGGCACTACAGGGCTCTGTGTCGACTCTAATCAACATATTTTAGCATTACTGGGCTAAATATATAGACCCAACCCAAGTTACTAGACAATTTTAGAGTTCTACAGGAACTCGACTCAAGATTTTCGATTTCCGATGCACCAGATTTTTAAACTTTTCATTAATTCCCTGTGAAAATCCCCACACCTGTTCCACTCCATGGTAGAGTGGGAATGCCGGCCGTCTGAGCCACAATGGACGATGCAATCTTGTCTCCCAGAGCCCACATCGCCTGACTGGGAGGCCCTATAAACCAGAAAACCAGAAACCATCAAAACAGACCTTTAGGCATCATTAAAATGCTTCAGGTAGACATTGTGAGTAGACGAACCCATGAAGGCGATGCCGTGTTTATGCAGGAGTTCTGGGAGTTTTGGGTTTTCAGAGGCGTGACCCCAACCAGCCCACACCGCCTAGCAACGAAAGAGGATTCATATTTACAGAAAGTAAAACAACCTGAATATAAATTATAATTGTAGAAGAATAATTATTTGTAATTAAACTTTACAAAGTCTATAACGAATACCTGAACTGGAATACGCTTAGCGATGTCCAGAATGAGCTCCGCGTTGGCGTAGTTGTTATTGTTGGTTCCTCCAGGGACGGGTACATAATGATCAGCCATTTTTATGTACTCTGTGGGCAACGAGGAAAAAAGAATGTGTTGAACCACTTACTTGGTTCTAGGTACGTTATAATAGTGTGCAAAAACAGGTTCCTGTTACTAGTGAATGGACGAGCCCAAATCATATAATCTGTTTTAACAAAGAACCTTGAGGAGACCCTGTCCATTCATCAGTGAAGACACTTCTTCTTTCACGTCACTAATCAGTAGCTCTTTCTGTATTAATTAGGCCACGCTCGGCCGTGACAAAGCCAGGCTGTACTGTATAAACTGACATAATATATTCAGCCTCGCCAGTGAATGGCATACATTCTTTTCCCTTTTCGTTGGCGTGTATCGCTCCCTCACCCGCATTGGCCTTCAGGTCCTCAGGGGTGACCATGACGACGAAGCGGATGGCGCGCTCGTTCCGAAACATCTCGTACGCCCAGCGCCGGATGGAGCGCATGCACTTTACAGCAGCGATCCCGTTATTAGCGATTAGCACCTGCAAAATGCATGCACATATTAAACAGGGTGCCTACGCAGAGTTCTATAGTGAGGTTTTGTTCCGGGTCACTAGGCAACATGGAATGACTTAAACCTCCGAAACTCACCTTGCAATTTTCCCAGAAAGAAAACAAGCATGATGCTCAGATTCTAAACTGGTATCTTTTAAGCTTTCATTCCTCATTAACCCAGATTTCCAACGTGATGTGATTTACCTTCTCGATGACTTTGTTTCCTCCGAAGCGGGTAACGAACTCGGCAGGTGAGGCCACGGTAAAGTCCCTGTGCAGGTCTGCGCGTCTGCGGTCACGCCCCTGCTTTACCAGGTGCAGACCAGACATACTGGGCCTTAAAGGAAATAAAAACACCAACATAAGTAATAAACTTAAACTGAAGTAATAAACTTCCACAAGTATGATGTCATTCATTAAAAACTTTAATGCCTTAGACAGGTGCGGCTCGTATTAACAGATATCTTATAGGTAAACATCAGAGTGCTTACTTTTGTACACATCCAAAGCACTCTTATATCAAAGCGAATTTCCCAAACTAAATATAAAGTGAAAATAAAACAAATTAACCTGCACTTTAACTTAGACGAGACTCGTGACTGGTGTGAGGGAGACGAGAGAGAGAGGAGGAGGGGCGTTATTGTGTAGGACGCTTTCACCATCACTAACGGAATCACTTCTCTCTGTTTTGTCACTGGAAGCTTTTTTTTTTTTGGTGCGACTTTAACAAGGAACCTCTCTAATGACACTTTTGCTTTTGCCTCCTTTTGAGGATTTCACAGAAAAACGTGACGTTGCGTCATCTTTGAATAGATTCATCTTCTGCACCTCTGCAGCAATTTTTTACTTTTACTTCAGTACAGTTACTGTACACTTGGACACAAAATTTTTTAAAAATGCTTCACGTGAGCATACACACGTGGTCACGATGTTACAGTAAACAGTACACACGCGAACGGATGCTGACTATACGAGTGACGCACATCCACTGGCTCAGTTGTGATTGCGCGACGCTCAGCAGGTACTATACGTTCTGCTCGTTTATCGAGTTAAAAACTTGTACATTTTTATTGTCTTGCAAAACACCCGCAGACAAGTTACCCGCACTCTAACGTTTTATTGTATATATTCATATATATATGAACCGCGAAGCTCCTTCTTGTACACATTTGTTTGGCCACGTCCACAAAACGAAAAGTTGAAATGAAAACACCATTGTGAAGCTGTCGACAATCATATGATGTTAAGCCGAGGTTTATATTAGTTTTTTTAAACAGGATTTCTGAACACCCGCTTTCTTGTGAAAACACGATTCATTTTTTTTCCATGAAATTGTTTCATGTTTTTAGTCTGATACACTAATACTACATGGATACTTTCTTTTAGGAAGTAAAGGCTTCGACTTCATTACTTTACTTTTTATTACTTGCTTATAGTTTGTGAATGAAGCACTCAGTGACTTTATAACCAAAAAAAAATGTGAGAATCCAGAAACTGTGTGTGCGTGTGTGTCTGAATTCTGCATGGCCTGATATTACGCTGTTACATCATTGCTGGTATGCTGGTAAAAGGAGCCACTGAGATAGAGGCATGCTGTGATACTCAGTAACCCCTAACACACACACACACACACACACACACACACACACACACACACACACACACACACACACACACACAGAGGTCTGTCTGTCTGTCCTCTACTTGCTCAACACACATGCTCCTGTCCACCAATAGGAAAGACTGGAACACAGGGAGGGTCTCATCCTCGTGCGACAGGAATTTCATGACTTGCTGAAACATACAGTATTGTGGAAAAGATTTAGGAAGGTGTGGGGGAAAAATTATGTAAAGTAAGAATGCTTTTAAAAAATATATATATATTTTTTCAATAACAAAAAAAGTAAATCAGGTGTATGACTAACCAGTGTTACCAAGCAAGTATTATTAATTTCTTACGTATTTTGAAATACAGTCATTAACTGAGACAGAAGCAGCCGTTTAGGAGGATTAAAACTGGGTGAGGAACAGCAAACCGTGCTACTAAGGCGAGGTTGTTGAAGACAGTTTCACGTCACAGGTCCATACACATCCAGGGCAAGACTGAGGTCATGTCCACACATAGCTGGGGATTTTTCAAAAACAGATTTTTCTACTTAGTTTTTTTTTATTTTATTCTGTCTGTACGACGATGTTAGAAAATATTTGTCCAGATGAAAACACAAAACTCCCTGTTAAGCGCAGTCAGGACACTCTAATAAATGGGGTCGATCACAATCCTCGACAAAATTTCATTATCTATTCCGCCATGTAGAAGTCCGACCCGGCCTCGTCCAGAACCGCCGTCGCTGTCTGCGGGGAGTTTTGTACGTAGCCGCAATGAGCTTCGTAGTACATTCAGGCTACAATCAGATCCTCTGTTCATTAACGTAATGTGTCAGTAACTGTGCATGTACAGTACACGCGTGTAAAAAGTCCAATAAGCAACGTTAACTGTCATGCGATAAATTGGTACAACGTTAACGCTGTCACTAGCTTACAGTACGTACGTCCACTATTGTGGATACAAAATATCCTCATAAACAAAGCTGACGTCAAATCGAGCAGACTAGCACACAGACGATGACATCATCTGCACACAAGGTGACGTTACAACGACGTTTCCCCGTGTCCACTCAGCACCACTGAAAACCGAAAAAGTTATGGAAAATCTTCACCCCGGACGGAGTTTTCCAAACGCTCCGTTCTCAACGGCTTTAAATTGCGTTAAAAAAAATAAATTAATAAAAAAAATTAAAAAAAACACAGCTACGTGTGGACATGACCTGAGAACAGCAACAGGATTCAAGGTAGCTAGACTGATTTCACAGCAGACTGGGGTTTCAAGCTGTTTTGAAGAAGAACAAAGAAACTCAATGTAGAGTAATGGAGATGCAGCGGTCGGCCCAGGAAGCTGTGCTGTATTCTGGCTGATCCCTCTGACCCCAGCTGGTGGCTCAGTGTGCTAAGGCTCCGAGTTACTGATCAGAAGGTCGTGGGGTTCGAGACTCAGCTCCACCAGGTTGCTGCTGTTGGGCCCTCGAGCAAAGTCCTTAACCCTATCTGCTCCAGGGCCGATGTATAACAAAATGCTGAGCTAGGCGAAGAATTAAGAATTTCCCTGTGCGGTAATGTATATGTGACAAATAAAGGCTGAACTTACTTCTATTTATTGTAACTTTGTTAAATTGTTCATTTGTAGATTTGTAATTTTTTTCATCAAAGGTTTTTACATTTTATAATTTTCCTTTTCTTGCAGTAAATTATTTCTAAAACCTTTCTATTCTATCCTATCTTTCCTTTTTAGTTTTTTTTTACTGCATATCATACTGTCTACAGTTACAATGTGAATTTGAAATGTTTCGAAATTTACTTTCAATTTTGTTAACTGATTAAAAAAAAAAACAACATTAACAATATTTTCAAAAGCATTCTTACTGTAGATTTTTTTTTAACCACACCTGCACAGTACTGTATATATTATTACAATAACTCATGTCATTAGATTAATGTAGCTCCTACTAAGGCTACTGTTTCAGCAAATCTTTGGTAATTAAACAGAAAACGTGAATGATTTAACAAAAAAAAAAGGTGAAGAATTTAATAAATGCTGAACACAGAGTGCGTCTATTAGCTGCTCATGCTGCAATATAGATAATTGTATAACGCAACACACTGATGATAAACACAGATAGAAGTGCTTTATCTATCTAACAGAGATACGGTGGCAAAAAAAGTATGTGAACCTTTTGGAATTTCATGATTTTCTGCATTAATTTTATCATAAAATGGTATATGAAATTCATACAAGTCAAGAGTAATGACAACTATAATGTGCCTAAAGTAATAACACACAGAAAAAAATAAATCCGATCTTTCATGTCTCTATTGAGAACAACTATAAAAATCTCATAGTGCTAGTGGAAAAAGTTTGAAGGTGTGGACTAGAGCTACTTTGACTAATAAAAAAATGCTCAAAAAACTTTTTAAGTCTGCTCCACACAAGAAGAATACACTAATGTGAGCCATGCCTCGCCAAAAAGAGCTTTAAGAGGATCGACAATCAATCAATAAGTGTTGACTTACATAAAGCTGGAGAGGGTTACAAAGTGATTTTAAAGAGTTTAGAAGGGCATCCAGTCAAAATGAACCAAAGATCAATGAGGTAAAGAAACAACCCCGAGTGACAGCCAAAGATATGAAGGCATCACTGAAACTGTGCATCTGTGTTAATGAGTCTACAGTATGAAAAACATTAAACAAGCAGGGTGTCCATGGCAGGACACCACGAAGGAAGCCGCTGCTTACTTAAAAGAACATTGCTGCACGCCAGAAGTTTGTGAAAGAGCACATTGACTCTGCTTTTGTTGCATCAGGGTCTGGCCAGCTTGCAGTCATAGAGGGGCAGATGAATTCTCAAAAAGTTCTTCAAGATAATGTGAGAATGTCTGTACGCCAGCTGAAACTCATGCAACAGGACAATGACCCAAAACACTGAAGCAAGTCCACAACAGAATGGCTCAACCCAATAGAGACATTATGGAATGACTCGAAGAGAGTCATACACTTGAGACCTTAAAGAAGTTCGGGCTAAAATGGGCTCCTGAATGATGTGCAGGTCTGATCCACAGCTACAGCATGAGGTTATTGCTGCCAAGGGGGCGGAGTCAATCAGTTATTAATTCTGAGGGTTCGCTTACTTTTACCACTGCTATTTAGAATATCCAATAATATCGTGTTATTATTTTAGACACAATATATTTTTAAATACTCTTGACTTGATGTAGATCAGATCACATTTAATGACAAATTAATGTAGAAAAGCATAAAATTCCAAAAGGTTCAAATCTTTTTTTTCTTGCCAGTGAGGGTAAACTGAGCTGAAGCTTTTCTTTCAGCCACACACACACACACACACACACACACACACACACACACACACACACACACACACACACACACACACACACAC